>CM032384.1:8078289-8415530 GCA_019049475.1 Eueides isabella | reverse complement strand
AGGTTACATTAACGTATCAAATAATAAGATGCTCTACATTTCAAAATAATCGCAAATTGCTTAGTCAATGATAAAGAATTGATACAATATAAAAAAATGTGTAATATTTAGATATGAATGGGATTGTCAAGAGATGCATAGCATTGCAATCGCTCGATACGTTAGTACTGAGTGCAGCCGTGGGCCGACAGCCGGGAGGTGCAGGCGTGCAGGTTGCATGCCCGCCCCCGGCCCGCCCCACGACCTCGCCCCGCGCTACACCACCTCGCCTCATCGCCACGACACTACTTGTTTTGATGTACGGCTATGCAAAACTTGAGTTGCTACTTCGATATTCCTCTTGTAGGGTCACAACTTTGAAAACTTTGAATTTTGCATCAGTTTCTCCATAAAGTATCTACGAACATTGGCTGTTTATATTTATAAAAGACTTTAGTGCATATTAGTACATATTCGTGAAAAAATATATAACTTTTATGTACATTAAATAGTTAGTCAAATTGCTATACCAACCAGATTACTATGACGATGATAATCTTGAATTCAAAATAAAATTTGATTAGCTTTAGGTGAGGGTCCCACTGCTAACTTTTCCAATGTCTACACTACATTTAATTATGCAATAAAGAAATACTTGTACAGAATATATTGTATAAAGACAAATACATAAATAAATTAAGCTCCTTACATGATGATGATTGATTTAATTTAATACACAGTAAGTTCTTTATCGACCGTTTACACAAATCTTATCTCAGGCAGCTATCGCTTGTCTTTAAGAATTAAAAATCTCAGGACTATCAACGCCTGATAAAAACGACCCAACATTGAGCAGCTATGTACGTAAAACATTACTATGTCATGGCAGTGGGACTGTTCCACATCATCGATGTTGTGAAATACCGGAATGTCGTCATACAAAACCAGTTATACGCAAAAAGCGGAGTTAATTGATTTTGTTAGTTTAGGCATACTAATTTACTGATAAATATTTAGCGGTCGCCATATAAGTTCCACCGATGCAGATGGCACGTTACTTGTTGTTTTACAATAACAAAATTTGACGTCTCCAGCAATTTGGCCAGTGTAGTCTATACGCGTGTTTTCGCGTATTTTCTTTCGTAAGTTTTCTCTGTGGTTGAAGATCGATAGAGCTTATTAGTCTTGATCGGAGAGTATGTAATGATGTATGACTTTTATAAGCTGAAGTATTTCTTTTAGTAGTCTCTTGCGCCTCCTCTACATGCTCCGACAATTACCGACTACATACTTCTCAACGCATTTGGTCATTTAAACAAAAACTACTTATGAAAGCGGTGCGTTGTCGGGATACTAAGAATGAAATAAAAAGAGGAGTAAGTGAAGCCGGCAGGGAATTATAAACTTTTTCTTCTGTGTAGATCTGCGAGTGGACGAATGCCTGCGGGTGGCGCGGCCGCAGCGCATCGTTGTTTCATAATTAGCAGTGTTATGAATTTTATAAATATTTCATGTACTCTGCAGGAGCAGCCGACAATTAATCAACTTCTCAGTGCTTATATTAATTAAAAGATATCGTGTAACTCGTCTCTTGAGATTTATGAAGAAATTGTCGGCTACTGCTTTAAGCTTAAATATATACATAGTTATTTCGGTTTCGCTGAGAATTTGACCGTTTACGTATTTTCTAAGTTCGTTTTGAGAAAATATTTTTTATATGTAATTTCTACCCCAACTAGATACACGTGGTTACGGGCTTAATCTGAATAAATTGTTACATTTAATGCGTAAACGATAAAAAATGTGTAATAGTCGCGATAATCAAAGATCTTATGCTAATGAGATATTTTCTTACGATAAAAATTAACCAGGACGCAGATAATATAGCAGGCTTTTTACGAAGACTGGACACTTAGAGCAAGCATAAAGATAAAAAATCATTTGTGTTCTTACAGTTTAGCTGTAGTCCTTCCTAAATCTTATACAAGATTTTGCGTCTAAGAATAAAAATAGCAGAAACATTAAAATTCTTTACCCCCTACTCTATACAAATTTCGTAGGTCTGCTTCTTCTTTGAAAATCATGTAACTATATTATTAACGCTATTTTCATATTTTATAGGTACTTATATAAAAAACTGAACCCAGATGCACTCGGTTCATAGAAAAATGAAAAATCCGAAATACAAGGCGCAATAAGATATTTACTTATAATTAATTAATTAAATATTAATCTTTAATAAAAATAACCCTTTGTTTCTCATGACAACAAATAAATTAGTGTCGGAAAAAAAAAATAAACTTAACCCATTTACGCCCATTTTTTTAATAAAATTTGTCACATTTTTTGTGTTATAATTTTATTATTGCAGTATCTTCAGACAGAAACATTGTAAGATTAAAAAGAAAATAAAGCATCACGCTGTATCCCGCACTTGGCACTGTAGGCACAGGGAACCCGGAAACCTAGTGTATATACACTCTATTCCATTTCCCACTTTCCGTCAAGTTTATTCATTGCATGTTGATTGGTGGAACTCAACGACATACTTTGCATAGTTACAAGAGCGAAGAAATGAAAGTATTAAATATTTAATTTATAAATATTAAATATTTCACTTCCTCGAGATTTACAGACAGACGTTCGTGCTGCGCTACAGCAGGCCTCAAAAATCTAAAATTTCAAAGTAAAAAAAATTCAAAAGAACTTATAATAATGAAATGATATTTTACCCATACACAGCGTCTTTCTGCACTTATGACCCGATCATTTAGAAGAATAAAACATGACACACGTCGTAATTCCTTGAGAAGATTCATCAGCTATAATTGAACCAAGTGGAAGGTCCACTTCTGAAGATACTTGTCTAATATATGGGTGATATTGTTATGTTTTGGTGAAAATTTAGCTGATCAATATAAATTTCACTGTGCATGCTGTACATAAAACATATATATGTATATTTTGGACAAGGAAGTAAAAGTAAGCCATCTCCCCTTTTTTTCTCGGTACAAGTCTCCAATAATCAGCACGGTTTATGTTAAGAGAGATTAAATAATAAATTTTATCAAGTTTTCTACTTGTGAAAGATTTTATAGCAGGTATATTATTTGAGTATTACACGATGGACATGAACCATAACTGCCAAATGCTTAAGAGAACGATCAGTTTTTTGTTTCGCTCTTCACTTTTCATCGAATTTTTAAGCATTGTGTTGCGTGTCGAGAATATTTGATTTCTTGGAATGAGTATCGAACCCATAACCACGGTTGTGCAACTACGTCACGATAGACACAAAGATATATAAACTCAATATTGTTAAACATAAAAAACAATAGCAGCAAATAATCTTAATTAATATGTAGCTAACATTAGTTAAGAATTCCTTGAATAAACGTATTATAATATAATTATTATGATTTTATATCATTTGAATTATAGTTAAATTGCTCTGACCATTGGCAAGGGCATTCGTTATTGACTCGGTTATAACTTTACAATCTCTAATTTGAAGATTAGTTATATTATTGAAATTATATTGACGTTTTAAACTTCTACAATAATTATTATGTGATCGTTTAATATCGTTCATTATTTTATACCAAATAGGTACGTTTATCAACATACCTAGGACCTTGTGTAGAATCTCAAGGTTCGGGTTTAGCATTTAAAGTTTTTTTTTCGCTACAGGGTATTTGGGAACGTCGGTTCAAAACACTCGGATCAATTTGAGATATTGCGTGTTGAGTGGCGGAACTCAATGCCGCGCTTGGCCTTGTTACCATAGTAGACAAATGAAAATATTAAATATTACATTTTCTCGCGTGGACACCGAACCCACAACCTATTGTGTTTACAGTCACACATATGTGTGTGACTGTAAACTCAATCCCTGCTCCCTGTGCCATGATATGCCTCTTAAATATATTATGAGCATGTTATTTATAATAAAAAATAAATAAAATACAAGTTATAAACGTAAACATATATTTACTGATATAACAGAAATCTAACAATATTGCTCCAATAAAATAAATTCCACCGTACATAATGACCATAGAATAATATTTCATTAGCCTGAGATCCTTAAATTTTATAACTTAATTGGTTTCGCAAACTATAACAGGATCAGTTTTTATTGTGTACCCAACGTTAATGCTCTGTAAAGAATCTGAATAGCTATCATTTATAATTATATCTACTCTATTTTTATGTCATAAATCCTCGTGATGATAAATTGGCGAGTCGTCATCTTTTCTTGAAATCTCTTTTAAGTTGCCGTCTAATAAATATATACTTGTGATTTAGCAGTTTTTAAAATACTCACTCACACACTCAGCTTGTGTTCCCCACTTTGCGCAGGATTCGAGGCATTGAGTGTTTTGCCTTATAACCAGAGCGAAGAAAAGAAAACATGAAATATTTCATTTGATAATATTAAATATTTCATTTCCTCGAGTGGAGATCGAACCCACAACCTGTCATTCGCAATCAGACGCTTATGCCACTGCGCCACGACAGGCCTCGATTATATATATTAATATTTCTTACAAGTATCGCGTGGCAGCGTCAATGTTATAACAGAAATATGCATTAAAATATAAGTGGGGTCAGTGCAGCAGTAGCATTCTAATCGCAGTTTTAATCTACAAAATATTTGTGAAATGGCATGGAATATTGTAAATGTGAGCTATACTCGATGCGACGTCTGGCAGTCCCACACAATGGCGGCTTGCAGTGATAAGGTGCACCCGCCGTGCTCAGTGCGTCTGATTGTCGGCAGATCGGTCATTTTCCCATGATCGCAAGCCTATGCATTTGATATGCCTGTATTGTCTTTGGTTCGAGAAGCGATCATTTAATATTATCTCTCCTGTTGTACTTCCTATTACAGAATTGTAGTTTCATAAAAATATTATAATAATTATTCAATTGTAATACAAATATATAAGTACAAAACAAATAAATAAAGTTCATTTTATTTTATTTTTACATATTTTGCATAGTACAAACTGTATAAAAATAGTTCTAACATTTCCACTCGTTTTAGAGTAAATGTTTTGAATGGAAGAGTTCAACGTCACATTTCAAAATATAAAAACAATCGAAAAGAAATAAATATATTTTATAAAAACAATACATAATCTATAATTTGATATTTCTTTACATGGTAAAATGCCTCGTTTAACATCCAATTTATTTATTTGTTACAACATTTCGATATATTTTAAGAAAACTAATAACGTACTAGTATTATAATGAGCTATTAGCATGAAGGTGGAGGCGAAAATCGTTTTTAGAACAAAGGAAAATACAGTGTAAATACTAAGTAAAGTTAATTATCTGCAAAGCAATTAAAAAGTTAACAATAAACGAAAGTAATTATCAAAAAATGTAGCTTGAGACGAAGTGTTTAAAGTCGAAAATAGTGTTAACAATTAAATGTATTATATTCTAGGAAAAAGATAAGCGATTTGAACTTAAGAAAGCTATCAGACTATTCACTGAAATAAAATGTATAAAAAACAAAATAAATGTTTTTGAAGAAAATTAAAAAAGGAAGTTTTCCGATCGCGCTGGTAATCTGCGTTGTTTAAAGAAGAAATTAAAACAACTTTCTCGAATATTTATTACGCTACTCGTTTTGTAGGAGAATTTAAAAGGAGGAAATAACTTTCTGTTGATTAAACTCCAAGGTTTTATGTTTAGCGTATTGATGTCTCTGCATAGATTTTCTATATTTTATACGTCAATGTTATTGTTGTTTTTTAAATTTATTTGAGCTATATATATATATATATATATATATATATATATATATATATATATATATATATATATATATATATATATATATATATATATATATTATATATATATATATATATATATATATATATATATATATATATATATATATATATATATATATATATATATATATATATATATATATATATATATATATATATATATATATATATATATATATATATATATATATATATATATATATATATATATTATATTATATATATATATATATATATATATATATATATATATATATATATATATATATATATATATATATATATATATATATATATATATATATATATATATATATATATATATATATATATATATATATATATATATATATATATATATATATATATATATATATATATATATATATATATATATATATATATATATATATATATATATATATATATATATATATATATGGGCGTGTATATGCACCGTTTTAAGCTCCATGCCACAAAAAAACGCAAAAAATAAATGTTACATATATTTCAGGATTCTTTTTTTAATGGTAAAGACAAGGCAAATGAGCGTTCGGGTCACCTTATGGTGAGTGATCACCCTCATCTACGGCCCCGTGTAACACTAGGGGAGCTACAGGTGCATTGACGGCCTTTGAGGTGGAGGTAGACGCGCTTTTTAAAGGTATCCATATCGTATCGACCTGGAAATACTGCCGCGGTTAGGCCATTCCAGAGACGTGTAAGGAAATTCCTACGAAACCGCACAGTCGTGACATCACGTGTCCAGATGATGTGGATGGTACATTAAATTTTGATTTACTTGTGCGGTTAGAAAATTCGGCGTGAGGTACCAAGTTTAACAGTTCTCCAGAACACTCCCCGTGATAAATGCGGTAGAGAACGCACACTGAAGATACGTCTCTACGCAAAGCCAAAATGTCAAGCCCCTTAAAGATCATTGGGTCCCCAACGATTTGAAAGGCTCTACGTTGTAAGCGATCAAATGGTTCAAGCTGATACTGGGGGGCTGATTGCAGCCAGGGCTAAACGGAGTTTTGGTAAGAAGTACTGTCTCACTCTTCTAACAACCCCCAGTTTCTTCGAGGCCAACTTGGCCTTACTCATACTCAGCTTCACACTGTATCCCGCACATGGCACGGTAGGCAGAGGGAACTTGGGAAACTAGTGTTAAGACACTCCGTTCCACTTCTGTTCCCCACTTTCCACCGAATTTGAGGCATACGTGTTGAGTGGCGGAACTCAACGCCGCGACTTGGCCTTGCTTTCCAAACGATCGCAATACTGGCAGTCGCTCGAAAAGCTGAGGCCCAATATACTGATGCAAGGCGTGTCTTTAAGGGGAGTATTCTCGAAAACTGGTGATACAACAAATGAGGTTTTTTTAGTGGTGAATGCGCTAAATGGTTGAAGTAGTCCGTCCAGGTTCTTTTCATCCGAGTAGTTTTCGAGGGATGCCTCAACGGAAGACACAAGTTGATTTCAGCACTGATCGACGTTTTCCCGAGAGTTTGCATAACAGTGTATGTTAGAGTTCTCCAACATATTATTGATATGCAGGAGAAATAGCGGCATTCACGGGTATGCCAACGTTCACGGGCATGTATGCGGAGCAGAAACCGTCGATAGCGACCATGATGCTGCGCCCAGTGAGAAAGCTAACGATCAAATTGCATAAATTCTTGAAAAACCCGTACGATGAAAGTTTTACAAGAAACGCCAATCAATCGGTTATCCTTTAGATAAACCAAGAGCTGTCTATTTATTATGTTCTCCATAACTTTTGAGAGCAGAGAGGTGATATCAATAGGCTTGTAGTTAGTTGGATCGGAACCATCGCCTTTTACCTAGAACGAAATAGACGTGGTAGCACCAGAGTCAGCTCCGGAGGAAATGAACGGAGCACAAGAGGAGAAATACCATCTGGCCCACTCGACTTGGGAATGTCCAAACAAGACAGAGCTCGCCTAAAGCTTACTGACTGATTTTTATGTCAGGCAATGAGCTCTTACACTGCAGGGTGGTCGGCGGCATTGTACCTCGCTATACTACTTACTACCTGCTATACTACCTACCTAATTATACTACCTACCTAACCTGCTATACTACCTACCTAATATGACATATTGCCATACGGCCAAACAGAAAGCTGATTGTGTGGCCGCTCTCTTTGCCCCGAAGTCGACTATGGATGACCACATCCATAGTCGACTTCGGGGCAAAGAGAGCGGCCACACAATCAGCTTTCTGTTTGGCCGTATGGCAATATGTCATATTCCGTGCGTAGCAGCGAAAGCGAAGGTTGGCTAAAATTGTTATGTGCAGTCTTTGAGAGGGCCCAAAACTGGCGAGTTCCGGATGGATAACTCTCAAGCTTCTCGCTGATTTTTACGATGTGCTCGGGTTACCTTGCTCTGGCAATTTTGCCACTTAAAGTACCTAGAGGCATGATTATACTTTCTTTTTAACATTTTCACCTTTGGATCCTTAGTGACAAGTGCCTCGGCCCAGGTTCGAATTCTTGCTGAATATTTATAAGTTTTTAAATCATATGATATTTTACAACCTTCTATTCTATATAACAATCATCTGTTTCAACTTACCTCGAAAACTTACTCTATGTGATATGAGAGTGTTGATATTTCAAAATGTTGTGAAATGACTGTAGATGTTAAATTGCATTTTTTTAATTCTTCAAGTATTATGTGAACAAAGCAAAACATCAAAACTGTTTCAACTTCCCTCAGTTTCCCCTATACAAAATTAATGAATTATAAATATACCAGTAATACATTATGTAACAGTACCTATTGCTAAATTAAAGAGAACAATTCGCATAAGGCGACCGAAATATAATGCGTGAAATATATTCAATAATAATTGATCGAATGCAAGGAGAATGTGTCATTTTCCATATTTTGTATGTGGTACTATAAAACATGGCTTGTAGTTCACTGTGTACGAAATTAAATAGAAAAAAAATATATAATTAGATTTAACAAATATATATATTTGTTGTTATGTGTAATTGTTCTTATCTATACTATCAGTTTGGTGTTTGGTGTAACATCCATGCTTTTGATTTAGCGAAATCGAACCATCGAATACAAAATTAAACTCTGACTTTCACTGATTTCATATTAAATATTACAGCTGTAGACATTAGCAATAACGATTTCACTGTCAAGTATTATATTACTTGCCAAAATTTGTAAAATCTTTTGCTTTGTACCTACGAGTACATATTATGTCATTTGTGATCATAGCTGTTGGTATCAGTCAAGTGCGAATCGGACTCTCTCGCTAAGGGTTCCTTATAAATTACAGGATTGTAAGACAACGTGAAGTATAACTTATAAAAGTTTTATATAAAATTGTAATAGTTTTCATCTATAATATAAATATAAATTATATTACATTTCGAGGCGAAGTTTATTGACTTAGATATTAATTTCAACTTTATATCCCCATGGTCCCGTTTTTTTTTCCTTTTCGAGGTACGGAATCGTATTAAATACAAACGGTCATTCCCTTTATTCCATCTATACATGTTTCGTTACTTGCAATATTTTATCAAATTCTTAGTCGTTCACATTCACAAGCTTACAGAAAATATTATAAGAGATAATAAATATCAATTGATTAATAATCATATAGATTAGCTCAATCAGACACTGGGCAAGTGGTAAATTGACCTACAAGATTTCATATAGGTACACTAACGCACATACTAACACAGCAAGTTAAATCTAAATTTGTAAAAACATTATGTAAACGTAAATACTCTATATCTATAAGAGACTCGCAAAGAATGTGTATAATATGATACTTACGAGTAAGTTTGATATTTAGTTTATAACAAAAAACACTTTAATAACCTTTCGTGGCGCAGAGGCACAAGAGTAAACGCGGTCGGTTATGGGTTCTATCCCCACTAGAAGAAATGAAATATTTACTATTTTCATTTCTTCGTTCCACTTAAAAGGCAAAGCGCGGCGTTGAATTTCGCCACTCAACACGCAATGACTCAAATTCAGCGGAATGTGGCTAACAGAATGTAGGGGACGGTCTCAAGTTTCCTCTGTCTACCCTGCGATGGGCGGAATATAGCGAGAAAGTAAAAACATAATAACAATATTAAAATATTAAATTACAACAATTAGACCCAACAAATAAATTATTTAAATGTAATACAACAACTAATATATTAAAAACGATTTCATTTACTTGTTTTATACTTAGCTTAGCAATTACAACAATTTTATTATAAAAACATGCCTATGCACTGCAGACTTGTACGACGTCGTCACGTATGGGCATTTTATTTCACACTACTAAGAATGTTAAGCCGACTTATCCACATACATATATATCCATAAACTTACTTATCTTGAAGAATAAACTATTTTTAGTATCCATCTACAACTAACATTAATAAATCACAGAGAATCAGCGACTTGTATATTTTTTATAAATTTCCTAATAATATTCATTACGTGTGTATCAAGAACTAGGACGATAGTTTATGGGTTCAGTACTTTAAAAGGTAAATAAGGAATCTTTAAAGTTGCCCATAGCATATACTTGCCGTATGAAGCAGAAATTAGTACAAAAAATTCAAATAACGCAAAATAAACTTTTAAGTCAACGCAAACAAAAGATATGAGCATTTAGATAAAGTTTTTCTGCTTTTTGTATGAAACTCTCGGCATATTCATAACCTTCGGATTGTCCCGTAGATTGGGAATTATAAAATTTGAAAAATGAAAACGCATAATTATTTAAAAAAAACATTTCAAAGTTAGAGGTTTTGTACATTTAATACAAAATACTCGTAAGATCATATGTCCGCAAATTTAAGTTTATAAACTTTAATAAGTTATCGGTCTTGGAATTGGTACCAAAGCCTTAGTAAGTGAATTCGACTCGTACTTAGTTTTATTTTGTATTTTTTTTTTGTATCTATACAATATATACTTACGTTTATTTATATAATCAATGTAGTGAAGTGCATATCACCAACTAATAATACTAAGTAATACATATAAGTACCTAATATTATATATACTCTTTATACAAGATAAAGAGACTCCCAAAAAGCTAAGAATAATCATAAAAAACTTTTCTATCACTTTATGTTAAAATTCAAAATGTGTGTCCCTTGAAAACTATAATGAGTATTGATTTAAATTGGTTAGATTAAAAATCTGGGAAAAATTATAACGACAGGATGCCGCCATCACTCAGGTTCATTGAGTATACTATGGATACGCCTCACTTAATAACATCGATATATGGATTTAACTTATAAATAACAATCGAAGGAAGAAATCACCAATTTATCTGCTTAGTTTTACTTTTAATCGAATCTGTAAAAAATCAACAATATAAATCTTTCACATTGCTAACATACTCGACAAAGCCAGTCCACATTAAAATATCTTTAATTTTTTAAGAATAATGTGGTAGACATTTTTATAACAAAGGTCCTTGGCCGTGCATCTTGATCTTAATGTTATCTCTAATAGGTCAATAAATAAGGAGCAACGTGCGAGCTTCGGCGACACATACACGTCCAGGCCTTATTAAAACAAAATGAATACGATCGCTGTTTATAATATTACCTCCGGCCGGTTTTATTCATATTCTTCATCATGTAGATAAATATAAGTATTTTTTTGTTAATGACGGTAAATATATTTTGTATTACATTGTGCTTGCATTCTTGTCTTGTTAATAATACAAGAGCTTTGTTTTAACACAAAGGTCAAATATTTGGAATTAACTTAAAGGTTAAATTTATTATGCTTTTTAAGTCAAATTTAATTTGTTAAGTAATGAAAGACAAATGTTGAATATTAAATTCACAATCACAGAGTATAAAGATTCAATTAATTATATTACAAAAGTAATGTTTACTTTACGTTGATGTTGACAAGAAGAAGAAGAGTAAATGGTAAAGTGCTGAAATTTCTAATTCCTTTTAATACAGTTAAGTACATTTTTTTATGAGCTAAGCATTTTCTGAGTAGAACAAGCATATCACCTGTATTTTAGTAATATAAGAAGACTTTATGAAACTCTTAAGAAAATTAAATAAATATAATTACCAAAATATTAAAATAAAAATTTCAATTAAAATAAACTTACACAAATAAGTATCGCTGTTGGTCTTATGAATGAAATGTAAACAACCGCAATGAAATGATATAAATGATAGCAGGATTCGAGGCATAATCTCACCGCGGCATCTAGCGCTAGGGCCCCCTCGCCCGCGCGGTGACCGGCCTTCTTCTTATACACTCTTTTATTTCTAATATGGTTCGTTCCCTCATTTTTATTCACCCAAAATCGTTAATATGCATATATAATACTCTTAAATATTATTCTTATCGTTATTTTAATATGTTTGGTTTTAAAGTTGACTTCGTCACCTTTCTTATGCCCGCGTGTTAACCGCTTTGAGATGTGGCGACAATGTTTGAAAGATAGGGAGATAAGGTCTCTTTAAAGCCATTTGATGTAACTCGACTCTTTACTGAATCTGTTATATTTATGACACCGAGTACATTAAACGAGTATGTTTTTGGGATGCAATAAATCTTATTTTTTAATTACCTTAGGTATTCAAAATTTTCATGTTTTATTTTTTGTGGTCCTATGGATTTTCTTGTTTAGTTTTATAACGTTACATAAATTTAGTTTCATAAAATCGTTACATTAATTAATATGATAAAAGAGTTCAATATAGGTTATTCAATATTTGAATACGAAATAATAATATAATTAATATTAATATATGTTATTACGAGGTTGTGTGTTTACTTGCTTAATGCTTAGTAAGTTAAATAATTTATCATAAAGTCAGACTATTGAAAAAAAACATAACCATTTGTCTAATTTCGAAGGTGACCTTAATCACTTTTGACCCCAACATAGTAAACTTGTAGTGTATCTTGGCAATCAATTGTATTGTCCCTAAGGCCAACGTACAGCGGCGTCCGGTAGCGCCGCCCGCTGGGCTCCCCGCCGAGCGCCTCCTGCGAGGCCTGCCGCCGTTCAACGCCACTCTCATATTTAATATCTTAATAACCGTTTAGGGAGTGTTTATGCAACGTTTTGAATAATTATCCAATTTGTGTACGACAAAACGACACTGATTATCTAATTTGTACTAAAGTTACAGCTATTCACATGCTATGATGTCGTAACAGCGACTTTTGTATATATATTATGACTAAATATTTATGACGCTCCTAAATATAATAATTGCCATTGTTAGATTCTTTAACTTGGTCGGATTGATTGATTTCTGTAACTTGGTCGAAATTTAAAACACTCTCCCCTAAGCAAAAATGTTTTTCACATATCAGCGGAGAGAGACTTGCTTATAATACTTATCATCTCTGATCGTTGCATGATCATATACAGATACCATCCAATTCCATTTCTAAATGTCTTATTTGTGCCTTTGCCTCAATACAGAACACTTTTTAGGAAAGAGTTGGGATACATTTCATATGGTAAAAAAAATAAGACCCTTTAGGGCTTTCAGAGATTTCAGTGATTACTACTAGACTCTGTTATTCTTAATGCTACGTATTTATTGACTAGGAACTGTAATATTTAAGAGAAGTGCAACGCGGGCGCAGGCGTCGCGCCGCACGTCGTCAGTTATTGAGTGCGATTTGGGCAAGCGACTCAATACGAGTACATACGATTGATTTACGAGATGAGCGTGTGCCCTTTGTGCTTCAGCTGACTAATGGACGGACGCACACGGACATTTATGTAGATTGATTGTATAAATTTTATTCACAATGTTAATACACTAACAGATTTAGATGTCATTTAGAAATGGCGCTTTAAAGTTGTGCAATTTAGGCCGTGAATAATGGATGACGAATGGATAGTTTCTATACCAGAGTCGGGCTATTGAGGTGGGGCCACAATAGTACCGTCATAAATGCGTTCGTATGTATATTAATGTAATAAGGCTCTATTGCTTTTTTATGTCGGTTTTGGGCACAGTGCCTTACAAGGTTCAAATCATGATATTTTTTATATTGACATGAATATATATTTTTATCTTAAAGTAAGGCATAATTCATCTTAATTATAATCATCAGTTTGTTCGTCCACTACTCGCTGCTAGTGGATTTTTACGATACAATACTTCCGTACCCCACTTTCTGCCAAATTCTAGAGTCATTGCGCCTAGAGCGACGGGATTCAACGCCGGGCTAAAATAGGTTAAGGTTTAGTTAAAATAGGTTAAATAAAAGAATAATACTCCTTTTTATAACAAAACAAAATTCGTCTATTAAAAAATTTAGTAGTTTACAATGTTGTAGCATAAAAAACTGAAACTCTCATATCAAAATTTTTATTAATATTTTCATAAAAAATATGATGTTACCACCAAGCCTTTTGTTATGGTTCAAAGAGGAGGAACTTATAGGACGTTTTGCTGAATCATCTTCTCGACACGGTTCAAACGTAGTTAATCAAAAATTTTAATGACCATAGTTCAGAAAATAATAACTTTTCTTTTGCCACCAAAAAGAAGTGTACCTTGTCAACTTTGATACTAAATGTATTGCTTAGTATTTCCATGTAAAAATATTTTAAATAAAAAAAGTATTTATTCTAAGTATACAAAATGCTAGTATTAATAGGCATATTTTTTTTTATTAATTGTATGCTAACTAAATAATATAAGCAGTGTGTAGATTATTCACATAGTTAGCATAATCATGTAATGTAAATTAAACGCACTTTTAATGTAGATTATTTACCTGAACTCAATAGTAACAGTATTTGTATAATAATAATTTTAAATATTGAAAAAAAAAAACATGTCCAGCTGAGTTTCTTTCGCTGGTTCTTCTCAGGTCTAAGGCAGTAACTTTAGTGAACTGGTGGTAAATTGTTTGACGTTCAAAAAACGAAGCTTGTAACTTCTTATTTTGAATAAAAATATTTGAATTTGAATAAATTAAATTACAATTATTTCATTCTGATAGGAACGTCTTAAAAAGTATCAAGATCAAGCAGCCTGTAGTCGTCGGGAGTAGAGCGAGACAGTTTGGCATTTAGGCTCATTGTGATGATGTTATTGACTCCTTTCGATCCGTCCATCATCGCTACGTGCTTCTGTTTGTCACAGGGTGATAATTGTTATAAGAACGTTTTCATTTCAACGTAAGTACATTCGGAATGTATCGTCAGTGAGCAGATTAAAACAGCAAAGTAAAGTAACACTAGACACTAAACATGAAATGTTTAAATAAAATTTACAGTAAATAGTATATATTAACGTATTTTATAAGCTATATAATAAACTGAATTGACACAGTCAAGAAGGAACTATTGAATGAAAATGGGCACAATAAAATGGGGTTATAATAGGTATATAATAGGTAATGGCTAGAGGCCTGTCGTGATAAGCGTGTGACTGTAAGTGCAACAGGGTTCTTTTTCCTTATTGAGGCAAATCGCGACGTTGAGTTACGCCACTCAACACGCAGTGCCTCCACACGAATATTAGTTTCCCAAGTTTCACAAGTTAGAAAAAAGAATAACAAAAAGTAAAATAACGAAGATCCATAAAATATTATTCTATAAATAATACAATACCAAGTCAAAACCCTTATAAGCTCTAGCAAAATTAATAATTAAATAATTCTTATAAACATTAGTGCCTTAAGGCATCAAGACAAAGAACTATATAGTTCTTTTAATGAGAAGATTCCTTTGCGTGTTATGATGATAATTCAAGGAAAGTGCTTAGTCATTATCCTTTAAGATATGTTATATCACTTTATAATATAACGAAAATTAGACTTTATATCAGTTGAATAGGGCTGAAGAAGAAACGAAGAGATCATATTCCTAAAGAGATGCATTTGTCGGTAGCGCGGTGTAATCGATTCGGCATGCCCGAACATCGAACGTATTCGGCCTCATAGTTGCATTTTTTGTATAATTATGATGTTTATTTTTTAGTAAAGTATTTGAAAGTTTATATTTTATTTCTTTTAATTAGCTTAAAATTTTATAAAAATTACAAAAGTTTTTTGATAAATTTAACATATTTAAATAAAACCGAGGCCTCTCGTTGCGCAGGGGCACAAGCGTGTGACAGTAAACGCGATACGTTGTGGGTAGGATATCCACTGAAGGAAATGAAATATTTAATAATTTCATTTTTTCGCTCTAGTAACAAGGCAAAACGCGGCGTTGAGTTCCGCCTCTCAACACGCAATGCCTCAAATTCGGCGGAAAGTGGGGAGTATAACGGAGTGTCTTAACACTAGGTTCCTGAGTTCTTTCTATCTACCATGCCATGTGAGGGATACAGAGTGTAACTAAAAAATCAAATCAAACAAATTGTTTTCAAAAAGATATTTCTTTTACAAACTGAATTTATTTAATTTAAATAAAGTGATTAAGTTAAACAAAGCTATTAATGCGATCGTTTAATGACCTCGTGCTGCTTATTCTAAATTAAATATCACAATATTCTTTTGGATTTTTTTGGCGTTGAGTTCTGCCACACAACACGCAAGTTAGAATTTGGAGAAGCAGATCGTTATAATACTAGGATCCCGGGTTCCCTCTGCCTGCCCTGCCATGTGCTGGATACAGTGAAAAGTTAAAAAATACCTTTAAAGTCACTCATAATTGGTAATAAGAAAAATAAATTCCATATAAGCAGATATACATTATTTCTACTAACTAGCCCATATCTATAATTATTGTACATTGAAACTAAGAAAATGTACTAATAACTCTACTACGTGACAGCTCCTTACGAAGGTGACAAATTGTGTCAGGCGTATTGTAACTACATATTTGGTAAATGTTTTTAATATTGTCATGCAGATGTCCAAATACCTTTGATAATATGAGTAATATGTTGAGCCATTATGACATGATCCATACAAGCAAATAGAAGTAGATTAAATGTTAATATATGGTGTTGTTAATTACAAATGTAACATTTAAAATGTCATTTTGCTAGTTTGTCGCAAGTATAAACTTTTTGAAAAAAAAAAAAAAAAAACAGACTATCACATTTTTGCTTATTGCGGTTTATTTTTAGAACAAATTGTTTAATGACATCGATGGGCGTTAGAGCACGTGACGTTTATTCGGCCGCTCTGAATAGTGCACCTGTTTAATGGGAATATCATCACGCTTCTGATCCGCTCGTACCACTTCGTTTTATACAAAAAATCATGCTCACGTACTTCACGAATTATATGGACCGGTCCGGCGATCACTAAAAATTGTACGGAGTGATCCATCTACGGTAAAACGAATACCCGTGGCATCGTACGTGATCACTTTTTTCTATACCTTTATTTTAATCGAAATTTATCTATAAACATTTATATTCTGTTTAAATTAACGGTATAAGTTTAATACTGTGTAACATGCAATTGTAATGGTTATTACATTCATTTCTTGAAAACAATATCATTCATATTGCACTTCTTACACTCTTATTAACTTTTTATCAACAAATACATATTTAAATGGATACAAATGTAAATTACATATTTCTTTACAATTGTATAACTCACATATGTATCTATACATATATACCTATATGGCATTTCACAAAGAACAAGCACTGAAAATATGCAAACAATAAACACCTTCACATTAAAATAACAACGTTTGTAACTTAAAGCTATTTACTACTTAGTATCAAAGAGGTAAATATTAAGAAGGGAGTAAAAATCGTGATATGTTATATTAGCATTTAACAAATAGTACTAGATATGAAATCAACGAATTGGTTTTAATGCGTCCGCAAATAATAGGTGGGTGCGGCTGAGCGCTTCGCTGCCGGTCTCATTGTAGTCACTATAAATAAATGGCAACAACAGGTGAATAACTAATTTCACTCGTAAAATTAGCTCTCCATGGGTGGAGTGCAATATTTATCCGTCGACAACATCCGTCTATTTATGTAGAATATTACCGTGACAGATTACTTCACATCATATTGAATAAGCGCTAACGTATGTTATAAAGGCGTAGGACCATTGTAGTCGAACTAACTCTGGAAATGTATTTAGTTGTGTACGTCTGTGGTAACTCGAAATTAATAGTTTAATCAGCTACTGTACATAAATAATCTTTGACTCTGGTTTGTGATCTATCATTGGATACACAGTGCAATATAATCAAACATTGCTTTTGTCATTTTCAAATATGCAGTTCCAGAATAAAATATTTTATGCGGTCGTCGCCATTATATAAATGAAATTATTCATGGAAGCCGTTATCGGAAAACTCAATGAAATGTTCGAGTTTATTTGTTTTGCTCACTATGTGAAAAACTATTTATGGTATATTTTTTATTTAATTAAATATCAATACAATTTTTGGCCATTCAAATATTTATTTCTAGAAAGCTAATAGTGTAAATTGTATAAAATACGTTAATCAAAGCAAAATTAATAAAAATATAGTCACGTAATTATAATTTAAATAATAAAGTCACTTCCCTGTATGTAAAATAGGTATATAAAATAACCTAACTCAAAGCCCGCTTCTCCCCACAAGTGTTCAAAGCGGGAGAAACGACTAGTCAACCCTTTACCGCTCACTCGCTCGTGAAATCACTCAAATACTGAATATTTTAATCTGCGTAGATAACGAGCTCGCAATTCTATTAGATGAAACATAGCTATGTGAGGTTAAACACGGCGGCGCACCCCGGCTCCCGTGCACCGCGCCTGCCCCCGTCTGCTTTACATCTCATCTTTGTATCAACTATCGATGAGTGCTTTATGACTTTAAAGTATACCTACTTATAGTAAAATTAAAGTTAAAAAAGCAAATTGTTATAAAGTAAACAATTTAAATGCTTTTATTAGATTTATTACGATTTTTTTTAATAATACTTTAGAAAATTACCAATGCATTGCTTGTTATTTATATTTCAATAAAGTTAATGATATGAACACTTTTAAAATTAAATAATAATAATAATATAATGTGAGAAATAGTAAATAGTAGTTAAAAACATTGTACACTATCCATTTTACTAAAAGCTTACAATAATTACTTATAATTTCAATTACTTTAATAATGATCTAATTAATATAAGACAGTAATGGGGAACTTTCAATTGTGCCAAAGCTGTGTATCGCAGCGAGCTATAAAGCTATCAAATATTTACTAATCTGAAACGGCGAGAGTGTCGAACCCCTTCTGCAACAGACTCATAAAATAAATTGAAATATTCGCGCCGCCCCCTAAATTAAAATATTCAAATGGGACGCACGCGCAAGAAAATTGAAAATTGTCGTCTATCGCCCGCAAATGAAACCTATAACTCTTCATATACACTCCCTGCCATAATAAGGGTGTGCAAATAAACCGACGTACTTTAAAGATACGAAGTACTGTAAGTAGGTACATTCAATTATTTACATTCATTCTTTGGAAATATATGTTAATAACAACGAAAAATCTTTGTTGTATATGGATTGTACGTTTGTAAGTAGATAGATATACACATATAAAAAAAGAATTGAAATACGTATTTGCTTAATTATATTTTTAAATTTTTAAATGAAAAAATATGAAAACGGATCAATATCAGATATTCTTGCTAGAATTAAATATAAAATTTATTCGTTATAAATACTTTACTGGTGGGTATTACAACATAAATAAATTGAAATTTGTCGAACAAAGTACAGAATGTTTGAAGCGTTCAAAACATGTAATTGACTAATAAAAAATCTTAAATAAAAATCACTTTTTAGCTTTAAAGGTGTCTTACATGAAAAAAGAATTGGAAACAGAAGATATTTTACAGAAAATAAAATCAAGATCTTATCAAAATTATCCTTAATTTTCATTAAATACAAGTTCGATAAATGTTAAATTTGTGAACCGCTGTGTCTTAAAGTGCGCCCGTCGCATTTGATGTGCCTTTGAATAATGCCATAAACTTTACCTTTACGATTGTAATTTAATTTGAAAATTTCTATATTTGGATTCTATATGTATGTAGCAATATGTAAATACATGATATTTGTATGTACATATGTTCATTTATACACTTATAGTAATTAGCTGTTTTTATTGTTGTAGTTCATGTTATTTATTCAGTAATTGAAACATCAACTTTGTTATAAAAAAGCATCATTGCGAGGTGCAGCCGGTCTGCGATTAAAAAACCATCGAGTCTTGAATCTACTAGAAACCTTTGTTCTAATTTGTATTTTGTTTATAGCTTTATTATCAGATTGAAATACGTAAAAATAAATGTAGAGCTATAAAATTAATATTTCGCTCAATAAGTCACAGTCCGTGAGAGCGAATACCACACTTCCGTTGTCCTGCGGCCGGCTGATGTTCTGTTGCGGTTGCATTTCGCGTAACTCGATCGACCAGGTTACTTGCACATCCTTGAAATTTATTACAATGAGCCAGTGATGTGTAATTTATCGATTGTTTATACTTTTTTTAACAAATTTATAACACGTATTTAACATGATAACGTGTAGGATATCAATAGCTTTTCAGAAAATATATATTACTGACACACCTACAACCCTTAGGGATTCTAGGGGTTATAATTGTGTCTAAATTAAAGTCAAATATATAAAATTATGAAGAGTCCGAGGACTCTACATAATGTTAATGATGTCTAATTCTATTTACAATAATATTTCCAACAATAACAGACTTGTAATGCTACTCTAGTATAAAAGAACATGCTTTCCGTATTTCTAGGACAAAGTTAAATAGCAAAACTAAGCCTAACATTTAGAAAAAGCTTTTAATGTTTACTGATGTAAGACATGCATAAAGCTTTAAGAAATATTGTTATATATACATAGATACAGCAGAACTCATTTTATGAATAGCAAACGCTTACGGTTAAATCAATTCTAACATCAAACAAACTGTGTCTTTAACTATACAATTTTAATAATTTAATATTATTACGTTGTATTATAATAATCATCGATATTTGTATCTTATAAAATAATTGATATAATATAGGGTTGACGTATCCGGTGGTGTAATAGTATATGCAAATGATACCCTGGGAATTGATTATCTTCCGTTCGTCGGTGAAAACGAACCTTTATATTTTTTAACACCTCACCAACATATTGGAATGACCTCCGCCGTCCTCTCAAATATACTTTTTATTCATTTCAACGCATTTAAGGATTTAAATCGATTGCTTCCATTCATAAAATTATTAATGTGATCGTAAAATTGGGCAAATTTTATTGTCTCGAAGGCATAATGGGAAACTAATGTACCGTGTGATTATTCAGATCGTTTGTAGCAGTAAAATACGAAAGATTCGGCAATGCATCGGGGGCTCCGTGTTCCCAACGGAAGTCCCCTCTGCTGTTTGAATATCAAACATATTTCGGTAATATTTCATTGAAGCAGTTATGATATTCTTCCTTTTTTACGTTTTATAGCGGATACGTGTATACAATTCTAAAATAAATATTATGCTAATTAGTATGAGTGAAGGTTTTACGATCTTAATCTTCGAAAAACCAAGCACATTGTCATTCCAAATTATTATTATTTGACTGGTTAGTATGCTTAATTCTTTACTGTGTTTCCGGTGATAACGATAACATGTTTGACCTAGTCCTATGCGAAAAATTGTTTTTGATGACTGTGATAAATAAAATAAGTATTAATATACGTATTCTAATATGTTTATAGGCAGTCTTTTAAGGCAGATTACAGCAGCCTACCTGCCTCCATTGTGCGATGCTAGGCAAAACCTCTGAACTCGCAAGCAAAGGTTTGCTAAGGATTTCACTTGAAGAAGAAAAACGTAAAAATTTAACGCACCTTGAATATCAATTAATCTCTGAGACTTACATACAACTCGATAGTGATCATCCAAGTTAAGATCAACGAAACCGCCCTACAAGACTGCATATCACAGGCTTTCTTCACATTAATAAGACACACTAAGCGATGCATCTTCTACTCTGACATCGAAGAAGATCGATAACAGGCTCATTCAGTAAGGTTCCGTAACTGTTATAGTGAAATTTTACGTCAATATCGCTATTTAGATACACCTAACTGTAACTCCACCATAATCAACGGGGTCGACTAAATTGATAAGGAGGAAGGTTATTATCAAACAGCCTAACTACCTTACAGTTGCTCTTCTAAACGTTCAAATAACATAGCATCCATATAACATTGA
Organism: Eueides isabella; assembly: GCA_019049475.1. Lineage (NCBI taxonomy): Eukaryota > Metazoa > Arthropoda > Insecta > Lepidoptera > Nymphalidae > Eueides > Eueides isabella. The sequence goes on along the minus strand of CM032384.1, from coordinate 8,393,504 downwards.
TTCGTCTCCTCAGACGCCCTGTACGCTAGCGCTAACACAAAAAATACACAGATAATAAATAAAATTGTGGCGTAAAACTGCCCATAAATAAAAAAAATATATAACTCGAAGCTTGATTCATAAAATTCTACTCACTATAATTGCAATCGTAATGAAATTCAAAGAAACATATAGAAGAGTGCTTGTTTACAACATCTCATTGCAGATTGTAACGGATACTCTTATAAAATGCTTGCAATTGCATCCGAACTTGCATCTATTGTATATTTAATAATATAATTATATTTTAATAAGAGCAATTTTTTAAAACTCTTATATATGAATATATTAATATTTTCATTAAGATCACACATTGCAGAGATTCGCATATTTATATGAAATATATATACTTTTTATTTAACATAACATTAACAAACTAGTTTCCAATTCGATTATAACATTTAGAATTGTTACCTATGTACTAAAATTTAGTAGGTGCAACAATAAAACATAGTTGCACCGACAACCTCACGATCGAAGTTACATATGTATGTATATCGTAATGTATATTATTGAAAACACATGTCAATGCAAAGTTCGTGAGAATCATAACATAAATCTGATAAACAATTCCACTAATATAAGATACAATATTATAATTTACTGAGAATATTTTGCTGCAATAAATGGTTATGTGATTTTTAAGATATTAATTACACACTTTGCATTACAAAAACTTACAACAATTAGTTCAGCGCCCACAATTTTTTGTCTCATCGATTGAGGTTAAGTGCTGCGGCTTAGTCGTCTATCTGTAAATGCGATGGATTCGGTTCCTAATCGAGAGAAATGATTATTTTCCGCGTTCTGGTAATAATACAAAACACGGCGGAAAATAAAAAACGGAGCTTTGAGTTTTCTCTGTCTACCCGCCTGTAAGCCATGTATATAAGATATACCTATTACATACGTTAATGATATACTTACAACAATTTCTTAATTTACTATTTTGCTGTTTTTTTTTTTGTTTACACCACAAGAGGGACGAAAAAATGTCAAAAGAAGGTAAGTTAAAATTACTCGAGGTCACAAAGTATTTTGGTCAAGAGATAAATATTAATAAAACTCTAAACGATTGTCTTTCTTTTTCGCGAAAAAGAAAAGACAATATACTTTTGTTTTTCTTTATTGTTATTACCGTAAAACATTTAGCGAGCGGCGAACGCCGATAAAACACGTTATTTTGTGTGACAAAACGTCGAGCTTCATGAGAAAATATTGACCCGCAGATAGTGGAATAAGCGAATTATTGGTGACGTCGCAAACGAAACTGAACCAGTCAAATTATTCGGATGTATTTAAAAAAACTTCAATATGTTATTGTGTTTTTAAATTTACATATTTTATAAAAAAAAAACGAAATTTACAACTAAATTCTTTATATTTATTGCAATGCCATAAAATTAAATACTTTGCAACAAAAAATATTTTCGAAAGTAAATGTATTTTTTTGTGTACAATCATTGTGATTGCACGCCATCCATATGTTAATGTGACGAACATAAATCGGCCACTAATAAGATAATTGGCCAAGCTATACACAAACGTAAATCAACATCTAAACAGCTGTAGACTCGAAATTCTATCATCCATGAAATAATTACAATATTAAATTGTATAAGTTAAGTTACATGCGCAGTGCATAATTGATGCACATCATGAAGGAACAATAATTTTTTACATAGATTTACATTTTTTATTAATATGTTTATACGGAGGATATAAAATTATACGTAATTATGCTTAAATTGTTAATGTTATAATTCTTTTTTTTAATATAATGGCGTTAATTAATATAAATAAAGAAAATAATGAATATTTTCAATATTTTTTAAAAGTCTCACAAACAAATAGACATACACATTTATCATATTTATAAATTAAATTACAAAATGATGTTTTTTATACTAAAGTATATTTAAAATATGGCTCGAACCCACGACCTTTGGCTATGCAGAGACTCTAATATCTAATTATTAGGTATTATTTACGAATAACTTAGAATTACTAAAGAATTGTAATGGACATCAAGTCCATAGTAGTAAAAAAGGCTGTTGACTAAAAGTATAGCCACCCTACACATGGATGATTCACTTTATTGTTGTAAGTTTTGGATCGATTTAAAGTAAACAATCAATTAGACTTAAATTACGGTACGATCAGTAATAGAGGATATTTATTGTCATTGGAATTTTATAACCGTTTACTTTATTTAATTGATATTAATGTGGCGTTTAAAATATTATGCCGTCGAGTACCTGCATGCTGTATTTAGAGGCCTGGCATGGCGGCATAAGCGCGGCTGTTACACGATAGGTTGTGAGTTCGATCTACTACTAAAGGAAATAACATATTTAATATTTTCATTCTTTTTATTTAGGCATTATGCCTCAAATTTGGATTTGGAGACGGACTGGAGTGTCTTAACACTAGGTTCCTAAGTTCCCTCGGCTTACCCTGCGGGTTACAACATCAAGAAATAAAAGTTTAAATCCTGTATCTATACAGATTTTCATTGAAAAGAATCATTAAACTTGGGAACAGTTTTTAAAAACAATATTTTTTATGAAATTATTTAAAGTATTTTTTTATAAATAACATCAAAATTAATCGCTGCGTAACTGTAGAGTTAATTAGCAATAATAGGATACGATTAGGTATTTAATTTGTTATTTTAAACGGTTTGATATTGGCAAGGTTATTTTTTACAAGCTGAATGACCTTGTGCCTGCATTATTGCCCAGATATTTAAATGAATGAAGTACACAAATTATTAAATAATGATAAAATGCAAATTTAAATAGAGCCTACATAGTCTTGCCTAGCCTACTTAAGTCAAATTACAAAAAGACTACACAAGACAATCACTTGTGTTACGGATGTCATCAATAATAATATGTCGACGGTTCAATGCGTTACAAATGACTTTTAGGTCAACAGGCGGTTGGGAAACGATCTGTCCATGTTGTAAAATATAAATAATTTGGTTAAAACGAAATGAGGGCCATTTAGAAACATGAGGGTAATAAAACTAGTGCGTGTCGACTGAACTCAGTCGCAGGCTTGCGAATGGCATATCCAGATTATAAAGAGCTCTAGTGTTACAAGCAATAGCCTCGGTCAAACGTAAACAAAACAATAGCGCAGGGGGCAAGGAAGGTCTGCTAGTAGCTTATAACATATCCATGCATTTGTTTGTCGATATCGGTACGTAACTACATATGAAATTAACATTCTAAACGTAGATAGATGGACGTACGTGCGCTGCGGGCAGCATATGTACCGTAAGAGTACTTGATGAAATCAATGTTTGATATCAACAAGCTTAAAAATGTCGCAATTTACCCATTTTCGCCGTACCTGATGAATGGTAAGCGCCTCATTATATCATCTTGACATTTTGCTCTCTCCTATGGAAAACTACTTTGGCCTGAATAACAACTAAAGGAGGTTTATTGAATTGTTTACAATAAATTATTCAGTGTTTTCACCAAAACACAATTGTTGTAGTTTAATAATTATGTTATAATAATGTTACAAAATCTCTTTCCCACATAAATGATTTATGATCTTCATATTTTTAAGTAATGTAATTGTAGTTGTACCGTTGTTCGATCGGATTTTTATAATATATATTATAATAAAAATATTTTCAATGTAATAATTTTTTTTTTCTTATCTCCCTACTCGCTTCCGCCTCCTTTATTTAATTTTCCTATAGCGCTGCTATATATTGGAAGGTACATACATTATTTACCTTAAAAATAAAACCTGCAAATAAATAAACTGAGGCCTGTCGTGGTGCAGCGGCACAAGAGTGTGACTGTGACCGACAGGTTATGGGTTCGATCCCCAGTCGAGGAAATGAAATATTTAATATTTTCAATTAAAATATTTATTGTTTTTAATATTGATTTCTTCGCTCTAAAAAGCGCGGCGTTGAGTTCCGACACTCAACACGCAATGCCTCAAATTCGGTGAAAAGTGGGGAACGGAAGTGGAACGGGGTGTCTTAACACTAAGTTTCCGGGTTCCCTCTGCCTACCCTGCCTCGTGCAGGATACAGCGTGAAGCTGAAAAAAAAAAAAAAAAACGTCTAACAGTAAAATAAGCGGACATGACACAACGTACATTGATAAAGTTTCGTCTTCTTTGTCTATTAATTCTATTTTCCGCAATATTAGAATTTTATTTTAGAATAAAAATAAATCAGGTATTTCATACAATATGTATCCACATTCTAAAATTTATCTCAAAATATTCTGTTAAAAATATATATTTTTTCACCTACTAAATATTTTAACAATTTTAATATGGTGACATCATCTTTGTAATTGTGAATTTTAGTATGTAGTATTTTTTTTTAAAGTAATGCATATTCTCATAGTTCTAAAAGTCCATAATTTCAGAAAGAGTTCTTATTTGTGTACGAATATTTATAATAATAATTTCTAAATTTTTTTTTTTTGTCTTAATTTTTTTTTTGTATAATGGCCTGATATGCAATATTAAAAGAGTGTAAAGCGTTACTAATGAATGATAATTAAATGTCAGATAATTATGTGACTATGTGTTGTTTTGTGCTAAAATAAAATTTATTGTCATTAATATTCATTTAGAAAACGTATGAAAAAATAAAACATGTAGCAACGTTATCTAATGGTTTTTAGGTCTTTCTAAAGAAATGATAAATTCAATACATCAATTTCTAAGGCATTGAATTTACAATTTGTGGGATAACAAGTTGCCATCTAGATCGTATAGAGCGTTTTCATACTTAAATAATTTATGTTTTAATTTCATAAAAAAATTTTCAATGTATTGAAGACAAAAACCTTATCATTTGATTAAAATAACTAATCGAAAGCATATTATTTAGTGCAAGTTGAAGATCCTTATTTCATATACCTACAGGAATACGGTAACCTTTAGGTAGTCGCTCCAAAACAATTATACTGTCAGTCTTTGGAGTCTGTACCCCAGGGCTAATTTTAAAATAAATAACATAAGAAATAAGCTAATATTTATAAAAATAAACGAGGTCTATATCTAAACAAGTTATTATTTTACACTGCAGCGACACTGGAACAGCCTGGAGCAGTGACGTAGAGTCATAACTGTGTGCATATTATCGAGATGGTTGTAGGTTCGATTTCTGTTGGGGGAATAAACGTCACTTAAGCCGCAATGCCTCAAGAATTCAATAGAAAATGGAGAACGGAAGTCTTAATGCGGAACGGAATGGTGGCACTAGATTTTGCCCACATTGCCCACATAAAAGAGACGCGTTTAATAGATACTCAAAGAATGACTTGACACTGGTATTTAATCGGTTTATTTTTGGGTAATATTTACAAAATATAAGGTTCCATTAAATTTGGAACCAGAAACAAAATGTAATCACTTACCAAAATCGTAATACACTATTAGTCACGTGAGCACAACTTAATGCCTATATAACTTAGCTGCGCTAACGTATTGCTCTATCGGTAGTTGCCAGTGAGTTATGAAGCTAACAGAATACACTCGTGTGTGTTATTGTACTGGATTATGACAGAAAAATACTCGTCTGGGGTTCAATGGACCCCACTGCGACGCGAACTATATAAAAAATAAAATGATTGCCAAATAAATAATACATAGGAAACAGTACATTGAAAGTATTCATTGTTGAATTATTAAATTATTCTTTTCTCATAATCCAAATGTGAAATCTGATATTCATATAAAAATGTTTATCTGTGCAAAGACCGAACACGGTGTACTGATTTTACTTACGATAAATCTTCATCTACAAAATTTCTTTTATATCTTGGCAGTGCTGCGTATTCATAACTGTCATCCGGTCTAAAAATGTAAATAATTGCTTTTTCGCCAGCTACTCTTCTTATTTGATAAGAAATTAACTGTCCAATTATTAAAATTAATGTTAATTATATTTGAAACACCATTAATTGTTGTTTCAATGCTAAAAATAATAAAAAAACTTACATAAGGTCAATTGGCTTGGTAAGCATATATAAGGTTAATTTCTAAAGTAAAACTGAAAAAATCTTCAACACATTCTTAAAGAATTGTGTGAAAACACTCTAGAAGACCCTTTAAATATTAAAACTAATGTTACGAAATACACGTCCATGAATATCCCTATGAATAGACTAATGAAATTGAAATGACTTTTATTTGAATTTCTGACAAGCCCCCACGGCCACGTTACCGGCCACGTGAAAACTTCAAAATAATAATATCACGCCATTATTTTACAAATACATGGACATCATTTTATTATGAATCTGTAACCGCAGCGATAAAAAGCATTATCATAAAGATTTGCGTTATTCTTAAATAAATAACGAGATCTATTTTGAAGTCAAACGGACACTAGAATTTATTAAAGAGAGGTGTTTTAAATTATACTTTCATATTTGTGAGTTATTTTCTTTTAATATAAATAGTATATACATTACCAAGGTAGAACGTTTAATAAAATATGGTATGAATATGAGCATAATTCAATAACTGCTAAGTAATAAATCTTAAAGGGAGTTATATATTACAGCGTTTATTTTCATGGCAAGCATAATTAGCTTGTAGCTTTCTTTTCATAACAAATAAGAGAGTGTAGTCTAAAAAGTGTAAATCAAGTTTTAGTGCATCGCCTTGACAAAGTTCATTAAGTGCATTCCGCTTCGGACGTCTTGGTATTACGCACTCGATAATAAACTAAGTGAATTTTCAAATAATATTTCAACAATTGCTATAATATTCTTATTTTAAATACAAAACTAACACGATAAAAAAAGAAATAATATTTTTTATATTAAATATTTTATACAATATACTAAAACAGCATATCCATGTCCGTTTGTCCGTGTCCGTAACAGGTGGAGTAATGATACATATTTTCTTTTCTTTATTTAGAGAAGAGAAAGAGAAGAGAGGACGAAGAGACACAGCACTATGTCAGGTTTGAATATCCGATATTCAAATTGAAGTACTTCAAATTTGAGCAGAAAGTGGAGATTGAAGTGTCATAGTATTCAATTTAATACGATTAATGTGAGAATTTAAAACATGTGAGTGAAACTACCGATTAAATAAAAAACTATGCTAATATAAGTGATTAGGAAAGCTGGATTTGTATTATGCGATACATCCAGCCATCCAGTGGGAACAAAGGCACAGTGCGATATTTTTATTACCTAACGTATTGTAGTAAATTCTCCTCATTTGGAAATTAAATATTAAATGTTTATTTTTTTTGACTTGGCAAAGAAAAAACACGGCGTTGTTTTCCACCACTCAAACACACGATGCCTCAAATTAGACTCAAAAGTGTAGAATAGAACGGAGTGTCTTAATACTGATTCCTTAGGCGTGAAGCTAAAAAATAATATTTCTAGATATTTTTTGGTCCAATTTTATTAAAAGTACCTTGGTGATCTTTACCAAAGCAAAATCTTATCTACATAAGTGGTATTGTAGAGATAAGAAAAACAATAAAAGAATTAATTCATAGTAAATATAAAGCCATATCATATTTTATAATGCAGCCCATTTAAAATAGGGAGAAGCTGAATTGCATAGTTCTACGTATAATATTTCAAGCAGTGTATGATGAGTGGCCGGTCCAGCATTTCCAGAGTGGCAGACAGATGTCATCTCATGATATACATGGCGCATTGTGTGGTAATTTTGTTCGACCATTTAATTGTCGTTTCACTATATTCTGACAGTATGAACAATTTATAGAGGCACTTCAAAATATTCAGTTTTAATACACGATAATTTATCATCATTAGAGACAAAACGGCTGTATTTGTAGCGGGACGATTTAATTATATATGGATCTAACATTTATTGTTAGGTGATTGTTAATAATAAATGTGTTTTTTAATAATTTGTACGTATATGTTATATACTTGGTAACTATTTTAATAAGTTTGTTTTGTAGTTGATTATGCCGGTGGCCTGTTATATAAAGTGTTGACTTAAAGACGATCAACATAGTGAGGTGATTTTATAATGTTTACGCTGAATGGCTAATGTTACAATGGTCAGTGAATGCATTAGAAATGTATGGCTTGACCCCTTTAATATGTATTCATCACCTTACTCAAAACATGAAAAATAATATCAGATATCTGTTTTGATACAAATAAATTTAAATTGTATTATATAAGACTCTTGTATTCTTTTATTTTTTTATACTATATTTATAATATAAAGAAGTGGTCATAACGCTGTATCCCGCACGTGGTAGAAGATCTTGGAGAACTACCCACTTACGGCCGAATTTGAGGTATTGAGTGGTGACACTTAACGCTGCTGACTGTAAAGTATAAAGAAATGAAATAAGTGTTAATATTTATATTTCAAATTATTAAATATATCACTTTCTCGAGTGGGATCGAACCCACAACCTGTCACGTCGTTACAATCACACTCTTGTGCTCCTCCAAAAAGACCTCAAACGATATTTTATTATTATCATTAACTATTTCCTTTTACCTGGTCAATACTCCTTTTGTGTAAAAGACAATCCTTACAATAAAAAATAATTGTCAAGTAACCTTAGTATTTGTTATTGTAACTCAAGTCTTAAATTACTTAACCTAATATTAAAGAGTTTTTAAACATATTGAAATTGATATAACTACCTGTTCACTTGATGACTAATAAAGAATAGGGTGGGGAAAGGTTCCGTAAATAGAAAAAAGGATTAGGCAAGTACAAAAAAAACTATTTAAATAGTGGAAGCTAAATTCCTTTCTAGCCTTTATAAGTAAAAGATATTTCTGTCTCCATTTTAATTTTTTTTAGCTTCACGCTGAATCCCGCATGAGGCAGAGGGAACCCGGGAACCTAGTGTTAAGACACTCCGATCCATTTTCGTTACCCACTTTACGCCGTAATTTGAGGCTGCGCTTTGCCTCATTACCAGAGCGAAGAAATAAACCATTAAATGAAAAAACAATTTAAAATTGAAAATATTAAATATTCCATTTCTTCGACTGGGGATTGAACCCAGAACCTGTCGGTTACAGTCACATGCATATATATATATATATATATATATATATATATATATATATATATATATATATATATATATATATATATATATATATATATATATATATATATATATATATATATATATATATATATATATATATATATATATATATATATATATATGTATATGTATATGTATATGTATATATATATATATATATATATATATATATATATATATATATATATATATATATATATATATATATATATATATATATATATATAATAATTAAATAACGACTTCATCGAGGCACAGTGGCTGTCCATTTGTATAACGTATGACTGCAAAACTAAGAACATAGCATCTTGACGTTACTTTTGTTAAAAAGCAACATTCATTGTATGTATGTATCGAATATTTATAGAATCACTATTAACACACTATTAATAAAACTTTTATGAAGTCATGTATGAACTTTGTCACTAAATCAGATCCCATAAATTATATCATAAAATTAAATGGCGCCTGTCATGGAGAGTATTTTCAAATATGAGATGAGTTAGATTGCAGTCAACAACATAATGCGTGTTCAGACTTTTTTATTCACTCGACACCGCAGTGGCATTTCCTGCTACTGTACGATGGTAGTTGTTAAAAACAAAACAGCGCCCTATGCCCTTACATTTAAGTCTACAATAGTTAACAAGCAAAAAATATTTCAGCTTCAGTAAAATGGTGATTAATTGTGATGTAAAGGCCTTTATATTTCTGTTGTTATTCTCTGTCGCGTCATTTTATAGCTGAGACACGAAAATGTTTCTATACAGATGACATTAGACATATTTTAAGATGGTTATAAATACCCGTCTCGTGTCGAGTACGCACGAGAGCTAACGATTGAACGTATTGTATTTGAAAAAGAACATGGAAGGAAGTGTCCAATTAGGCAAAGCTCGGGCATCGTAATGCGATAATTCCGCGAGCTCAATTGATTTCACGTCTACAGATAACTGCTGGATGTTGTCTAGTGCATGTTATCAGATCGACGTGTCGCTGTCGCCACATGCCGCCCACTCGGCAAGAAGGCCTCGTTCGTACTGGAAGTTTTCAAAACAATTACACTAGCCTCATAATCTTTAACTTTCATAATGCACTCCTACACAAAACTCGGTTCCAATTTTATTAGTACACCATATAAGTACTCCCTATTGATTAAGAAGCATAAACAGAGACGTTTTAGACTTATATGACCGAATAATATGTATTTACAACAAGAAACATTCAATTATGCTAATTTTTATGGCTACTTACAAAGGGTATCGACATTAAAAGCTAAACGAATGTTCCGCTCTAGCTTCATATTTTACAACCATAAAAATCGTATATGGAACAATATGTGCATAAATGTCAATATTTATCCGGTGCGTCTCGGCCGCGGGGAGCGGCTCCATGTTTTATAAAAGATATTCAGATCCTAAGCAGCGAAGGAGGCCGGCGCTCACAGCAGTGCGCCTCGTATTATAACATCCAGCACCGTAATTGCCGATTAATTATTATTTTATTTTCAATAAAACATACTCCATAGACGTAAAGGTGAAAATATTAATCAGTAAACTATACCAATAAGGCAATGAATATGTGGCATAAAAATGTAAATGTCTTAAAGATGCCTCAAAATATTAAATATAAATGCGTAGTGCGGTGTAATAGAATTCTTACTAACGAATAAATTATTTTTACTTTCAATAACGGAAAAAATATTAATGGACATTTTTTCTTTGTTTAACGATATAATCAAATCTATACCAAAAGTGCGACTTGCATCACAGACTTATTGCATACGAATTCATTATCATATTTAATGATAAGCTCAGATAATCCTGCATATAGAAGAGTAGACAGAAAGAACCTGGGGACTTAATTCACCGCCGGTACAATAACAGGCCTCGCCATGTATGTCAAAACGGCCCCCGCATGTATGTATACCCCAGTTATAACTAGTAAAATTATATAAATTGTAAATTTTCAAAATAATATATATTTATCATTTAACAATGTGAATAAAACATAAAGAGCATAAACCTCGTAAAGTATAAAAACACGTTGTTATTCTTTACGAGGAGTAGAACAATGAATTATAATTTAATAGAATATAACTTTTTACTGTAATAAAATATGTAAATTTGACCTTACAGTACATGACAACTTTAAATGAACAATAATATTGTGGTATTGTTTTTTAGATAATAGGTATGTATGTAACCTTCCGAACAGCGTGAAAGTGTATGGTCAGTGAGTGCGGTTACGTATTTATGTGTCATTAATGCAGGCTTGTTAATAACGAAGCATCACGTCCTCGGTTCACAAGGCAGCAGGATCAAGCCACACATTTATATTCCGTCAAGTTTGTTGTGGCGTTTAAATTTGGATTATGTTCGGTCATTGTTATTCAACTAACAATCTGTAAATGTTTGTATCAATTGGGATACAATCATGAAACAATTTATGAAGTATACGCTTATCGTTTATGAATTACTATGCTACGAATTAATTAATATAACTTCCTTTCGAGCTCAGATTTAATCTAAGCGATTTGGACAATTACTATTTAAAGTTTTACATGTATTAATTATTTTCTTTAAAATAGTATATTATTCAAATAAAGCATTTTAATTTCGATATTTATAACATAAATGATAAAATGTCAATCGTTTAATCATAACCCTTCAAAAAGCTTACAAAACCGATTTCTTTATTACCTTTATTGTTATAAATTAGTATTAGTCAACCAAAATGTAATAATAAAGCGTGAAAGGTTAATAAGCTTTCAGTGATAATAAAACTACAAAAGCTCACAGAGACAGTATGAAAGCAAATGACAAATTATAATAATAGAGAACACCTGCTATTCTTTTGATCCCACATTTCTCTCATTTATGACTTTAATCGAGCGGGATTCTCGCGTATTAATATAGTAATTGTGGCCACACAAAGCACTGTGAACAATACTTGAATCACTTTATTTTTTTTAACATTATATTATATCTTTTTACAATATTTATTTTTAGTTCATGTCATAGTGATAATAGTTTCTTATATTTAGATCACGTAATTGTCTCTGATGGTTGTTAAAGCGGTATTGATGTTCCTTACCAAAATTCAACACATAAATTTGAACTCTCGGTACATTTAATAGAAAGTTGGTAATACTCGATGTGTGTTATCAATATATTGTTTGAATTGTATATGAGATTAATAATAAGCATTGGTAAAAGAAGTATCGTTGTCATGAACATTGGAGTTCTCGGAGCAACGGATCGAATTAGTGTATATAGCGTACGCGCAGGCGGTTTTGTCTAGCCGCTCTCGCCTCTCGGACATTAATCTTCGCGCTCGAGATGAAGTGATATGCATTTATCATTATGATTGCATTTAACCTTCGAAACATTACATTGAAACGAATCAATTGGATATATTTTCAACGACATTATTAGTTAAGCCATTGTGTTAAGTTTATTATTTCTTTTATGTAAAATAAATCGCATATAATATTACCTACCACACGTGAATAAATTAGTCACTTGTTAGGCGGCCGGTGAATATCGCAGATATATTATGTGCATGAATAGAACGCAGTATGACGGACAGCAAAAAGGGTCGCTCTTAAACTTGCCTTGTATTATTTTGTCATTATTAAATTCCCCTGTCACCGACTGTTTCATTTCACCCAGCAAAATGTTAAATGCAAAATAATATGACATTTGAATAAGCATAAAAATGCCGCTTTCGGATTTTGATCTTATTTTCTTGAAATAGAGGACGCTTAACCCGCCTATGAATACTAGTAGTAAAACATGTATCTTATAAAGCGCTGGTCCGAATTAATGATTATTTATTTCTAAAATTTTCTTCATAAATAACCACATCTCTTTTTTCTTGGGTGATATAAAAGGTTTCTAAAAGTTTTATTGACGGATAGAACATTAGTATAAGAAATATGACCTGGTAAAGATAACTTTAAAATAATAATATTTATAGATAAAGATTCGTACTGGTACCAATTTCTACTAACGTACTTAACGCTATACATAAGCATATATTATACTTTTAGTTATGCCATAATTATTTTACTAATTTCATTATATATATTCAATGAATTGAAAATCATCATGTAGGTACTTCTAGACCAATAGCGCTCTTGAATATTTAGTAGACTGTAGCCAAAAGAGGGTAACAAATGAAATTGAGTGGTGACGAGCCACAACAGAGCGTCCTCGAGGAGGCAATCAAGTGTTTTAGTGGAGCCTCGGCGCGTTATCGACATGTACTCGACTTCTCAATAAGGCGCAAAATGAAATTTCTTGACACTGTCAATCATTTTGCCCTCGTTTGCTCTCCGTCGACACAATATTGTTCTTAGTTAATATGTTTGATTTACTTCGTCGATTTACTAACCTTATTGACGCTTTATTTGGATATATTGTATCTTATTTTTTCTTAAATAAATTGACTTTAATTATAAATATTTAATTCAAATAACGTTTCAACCTTATAATATTTAAATTTGGCAATAAAAAATAGATATATTGGCATTTAATTGTCTGCCAAGCCAAGAGTAAAGGTAGTTGAAATAAAAATTAGTATTTTAAGGTACTTTTCATACACATATTATCAAGATATATACTGCAGCTTAAAAAAGAATACTATCATGAATTCTTTGTAACGCAGACGGAAAAATATTCCAGAATTGAGATTGATGTCGCACGCATGTGCAGACGGCTTGTCTGTATGCAAAACAACGTGCTTTAAATATAGAACTAATTTATGGTCATACTCCGCGATTATAGATAAAAATAACCAACGCTATACTCTCTGGCTATAATTTATTTATTTAAACGTAAGGTAAACGCACAGATAAAGCTGAAGTGTTTATGATGGTACGTTAAAGAAATAGAGATTACGACCGTAGTAAAGGATAGATAGACACAAAACAAAAAATCAAGATTTATATTGTACATTGTACATGTGCTTAATTAACAAGGGATACAAGCCTAATGAGAGTAATAATAACTAATATTGCTCTCAATATTTAACAAACTTCTAAATTAAATATTATGTCACATTATCTTAATATAATGAAATTTGTTTTAGTTATACTCTGTTCTCCACTTGCCGCAGAATTGGAAGCATTGTGAGTTGTGCAGAGCGAAAAAAAAAATACAATATTATATATTCAACTTCTTCGAGTGGGAATCGAACCCACAACCTGTCGTTTACCGTCTCACGCACCTGCACTACGACATGCCGACACTAGGTATTAAAACGAAATAAATATTATCATTGAAAAATGTGCCATGCGGACAGAAATTAAATGAAGACTGCCAAGTTATGACAAATATCAAATTACTTCGAATAACGGATAATAGTATCAATAAATAATTAAAATAAATCCAATTTGAGAATAGGCTCCCACGCGATAAGCAATGTTATTTATACACCCTCATCGCACAAAGGAACCGCTGCCGAATATCACCCATAAATATTGGACTGAGGTGTAATTTTTCACATACCACATCTCGGGCGTCGCACCTTTAAAATAAATGCAAACAAAATTTAATAGGGAGAGATGTGCGGGATCGCGGGCTTCAGGTAAAAATAAACGATAGTCGAGCGATGCTTTGAGATATTTTACTTTAAGAAAGTATGTTACAAATTCAATTAATATAAATAATAATATTTCATAAAATTTGAAAAATGCTAGGATATTTTTTTTAATTAAATAAAATAAAACGATTATATTATAAAAAATAGATCTAAATACAAACAAATTCGTAAATCAAAATAATATAACACTGAGGTAGAAACCGCAAACACAGGTATCTTTTTATTATTACGTCCATAACTAGGTTATTTACGGTTATTGGTTATGGAGAGTTGAGCGACGGCGGCTCCCGCGAGCCTCGTAAGACAGACTTCCAAACCGAGGGCGCCGGCTGACGGATATATCCATCCGTAGGGAATTCTCTTCCAAAATTATAAATCGCTGAGAGCCATCAGTGAGTCAATCAGTTTTCTGCTCATGGATTTCTTTAGATTATACACTACTTACAAAAACAATAGGCCAAGGACAACTAAGTCATTTTGAATATAAAATATTATTTTCAAGTGATTGAGTTTATTAATAGTTGAATAATGTAGTTTTATATAGATTTACAAAAGCCTTTGTTCAAAAGGTCTGGTAAAACAAATGCAGCAATAGATAAGACCACAGTGCGTTAAAACTCACTCGTAAGAAAAGTGTGGAGAGTGAACGATCACCGTGGAAAACGTCAGGGATACGTTAGAAAAAAAAACAAAACCCTTACTATTTTTATTACTCTTACATCATTTGTTAAAAAACATACATCCTTTAACCTAAAAAAATATATGTTTAAAAATGAATAAACCAAATAACTCTGTGAATAGCTCATTGATCAAATAATTTAGCTGATAAAAAATATAATAGAGACATCGCACGCACTCGTAATAAAAGTCGCGTCATAAATAACGATCATGAAATATAATACACCTGCAATCTTCGGAAAATAGGAAAATCATTTGGAGGGCGGGCGCGGTCAGCCGTAATATTGTTATAAATGTACTTTCTCGAGCACATAAATAATAATGCTCGCTACACCGGACGCTCGGGGAACATTCTGACTTGTGCACTCAACATGTATAGTGTGGTACATGATATTTCTTTGACATCACAAACTCTGATAACTTTTAGAAGAAGATTATTTATTTTACAAGTAGTCTAAATTTTATATATAACAGTGTAAATACAGAGCCAAATATATTTTACAATCATATAAATAAACATCATAATATTATGAAATTATAGAAATGAATACTGCATGAAATTAATGATTGATAGTTAACTATTTTATGAAATTTTATATGATTTAATTTGATTGCTATCTAAAAATAGGCACACAAATATTTTATATGTATATTTTAGATACATATTTTTCCAAACAAGGGATAGTCACGAGAAGTCGCGGCCACCTCTGGGTATCATTTTGTTCCGACAGCTTGTAAATTCTCCGTCGCTCTTTATGAAATATATTGCACTGAGTATACAAAGCTTACAATCTTTAAAATATTTTCGTATTTTCATTATTTTATCTTCTTTTTTCCTAATTAATAATAGATTTTATACAATTGCAGTAGTTTTATATTTAACTTGCACTAATGTATCCATCTGTAATGTCAAAAATATAATAACTAAACAATCACTTATCGTACATTTTATTGCAACGACCAACCTCAAATAATAAAAAGAAGCGTGTTATTATCATTAAGCTGCAATAAAATTGAGAACAATGAAAAGTTTTTGCATTTACATATATCATCAAGATAATGCACAGTAGGACAACGTTCGTGTGGTTAATATAAATACAAATTTTCCTTGTTTACGAGTGCAAGAACAATCTGTCTAACATACTTGTTTTTTAAATAAACTGATTAAATTGATTAATATTATTGGAATATATTAACTCATAACATTTCGACATCAGTATAACTCTCATTAATATTAAATGTGTCAACAAGTGTCTTACAGGACATCGAAATAAAATCACTACTATTTATGAAACTGAGGGCATATTAAGAACACGTACTGTACTCTTATAATGTCATAAATCGCTAGGAAAATATAACTATCAACGCGTTGTCATAAGCGTGTCAGCGATGCGCCCGCGCACTGCGCCTGCGACGGCCGCCCGCCTCGGAGCTAAGATGTCACGCATCCATGCACTATAAATTGTAGCGGCGTAAATAAAATCTGACGTACCATAATTTAAAACTTTATTTTAATAGCCCACTATTCAACGAGAAATTAAGACGTGTTTATTAGTCGAACACTCGTAACGCTTACAAGTCTTCCTTTCATAAGTTTCTTGCTCCCTCCTCTCGTAAATTTGTTTTCATGATATGTCACAACACTATGATAAAACATAGTTATAAACTCTGTAAAACTATAAGTTAAATGACAGTTACATATATAAATAAAAAAAGACTACCTACTTGCAAATTAATTTATAATTTAGTTAACAAAACATAACAGATACCTAACAAAAAAGTAAAAGGATTTTTTGTAATGAAAACACTAATATAGACCCGAATTTATGTTTCGGAAGAAGCAGATGGGGAAAGTTTATATCAAAATTGTATTTTCCATCTGTTTATGTGAACTGAATGAAAATAACAACAAACATTTTTATCAAGTTTTTTTGATAGAAAACATAATGAAATACCGAATTTCTGTTATCTAATCTATGTAGATTTTCATTTATAGAGACAAATCTATTTATATTACATTTTTGTATATATTTTCAATTCTATCGGTATTTTGTTAAGGATTAATCATAATTCAGACAATATTTCAAATTATCAGATTATACAACGGAGCTACACCCACGACAGCTGCACAATAATCAATTACTTGGTTGACGACTATAAAATTGCGTCACTTTATATTTTTTTCAGTGCCAAATATCAACCTCATCTCGACAGGAATGTTAACAACACAATATCTTCAACGTGATCTTAATCTCAACAAATTGCTGAAAATGAATATTTTTAATGATGCGACTTCATTATAGAAGATTTAAAATATTTAACACATATTATCGCAGCTGATGAGTGCGTTTTAGACAATAGCTAATATTTTGTAGTAGCTATAAGTAATTTAATTTGAATCAGCTTGAGCCGCTGCCAAAATGACTAATTCGCGGTAATGGGCCGTCATTCTCTCTTTAACACATTTTTTTTTTCAATGTTAGATTACGGTTCAGAAAGGTCATACTATTAACATAATTAATGGCATCGGCATAAATTATTGCTTTATTTTTTCAAAGTGTATTTACTTGCTTTTTTAATATATACACTATTATAGTTTCACAAATGCTATTGTTATCATAGTTTCACACTATGTTCCACTCATAGCAGGGTAGGCGGAAAGAACTTGGGAACCTAGGGTTAAGCTACACCGTTCCCAATTAAGACACTTCCGTCACCACTTTCCGCCGAAATCTTAAGGCATTTTGTGTCGAATAAATGAACTCAACGCCGACTTTTGCCTTATTACTAGAACGAGAAAATAAAAATATTAAACATTGATATTAAGTGGGTATTTAATCTACATATATAAAAGTATATTGATTTTATTTGGGTGATTATCATTATCTTCGTATAGTATATGATTGACGTACCACAGGGGCTCAAGCGAGCTCAACTGTAAAGGCGATAGGTTGTAGCTTCGATACCCCCCGAGGAAACGAAATATTTAATTTTTCATTTAATATTCTCTTCTAATAAGTCATAGCGCTATGAGTTTTGCTAGTCAACACGCAATGGCTCAAATTCGATAAATCGGCGGACCCCCCGAGGGGCCCCGGTTCCCAAGGCTGTCTGTCTACTCAGGAGGGAACTCCCCGCACAAAGGAATGTGCGGGATAGATCGTGAACAAAAAAAAAACAAAATATAGTATGTTTTTATAATTAACAAAATTATATTGATATTTAATAATATAATATTTTTAGTATTAACTTCTGGAAATACAATATAATTTTATAGGTTTCATGCTTTTGTAATTTAATAAACTTCTTTCAGCTTCACGCTGTCCCCCGTACATGGTAGGGTAGACAAAGGGAACTTGGAAACCTAGTGTTAAGACACTCCTTTCTGTTAACCACTTCACTTTATTCAACTTCACGGGTCCAAATAACTTTTATAAAATAGAGGCCAATATCAGGGTATGAATGTATTATTTTCATAAATTACTTTCATTACCTCGCTCTGGCAACACGACAAAGTGCGGTTAAATATCAACGCGCTGTGTGATAAAATACTGTAAGAGTAAGTGAAGTAACACACTTAAAATGCTTAAGAAATGTTGATCGCGTCAAATTTAAGATTGTGATATTGTACTCATTATTAATATTTCCTCATTTTCTACTAAGTATTTTAATTACGCTAAAAATACCTCGTCTAAGGCGGAGAAACAAATAGTATATACGAGAAACAAATAGTATATAATGATTTCCTGTTTTATTTTTTTACCAATGTCAAATCTTATTACAGATAATAAATAGAAATAAGTTTTAAGTTTGTATTGATCAATATTAAATAATCTATATTTATAATAAATCTGTATCTGATCGCTGCCTGTACATGGATGATATGTTAATAAAAAATATTAAAATAATAGGTCCCAAAATTTAATTATTGTAATTAAAAAATTACAATCTCTGTTATCTGTTGATCTGTTTGTCTGTGCGTTTGTACGTGCTTTCAGAAACGGCTAAATAAATTTAAATGCAGTTTTCACTATAATATTATGTCAACCTCCACTTAACATTTAGTGTGTGTTAAATAAAACAAATTTAAATAAATATTTATGTTGACAAAATTGCTGCAAAATTTTTATTCATACTCTGTATTCCGTACATGGCAGGGTAGGCAGAGGGAAATTGGGAACCTAGTGTTAACACACCGTTCCACTTCCGTTTCCCACTTTCCGCCGAATTCGAGGCATTGCGTGTTAAGTGGCGGGACTCAACGCCGCGGTTTGCCTTGTACCAGAGCGAAGAAATGAAAACATTAAATATTTAAAATAAAAAATATAAAATATTTCACTTCTTCGAGTGGGGATCGAACCTACAACCTGTCAGTTACAGTCACACGTCTGTGCAAAAAGTGTGTTAAATTTTAGTTTTTAATATATAGATATTGTCTTAAAAGTAATAATCTCATTAGAATAAGAAAGTAGTTATACTAAAAGTAGTTATATAATACAAACGGGCGAAGCCGCGGACAGGTCGCATAAGTTCGCGTAAGTAAGTACGCATTATCTACTTATAGTAACATGAAGCTCAAGACCTAATATAATGTATTTCAATATTACGACGACAACAATATACTCAAAACAACATTCCTACAGCAAGTAATAAAATTTTATAAAACCATGGTCGTAAACAGAAGAAACAGCAAATTTTACGAGCCATTCGTCGCGCTTTCCATTTGCATGATACGAATACGTCATATGGTGCCCGCAGTTATAGATTATGAAGATTTGTCAATGATTGCGATACTTTAAATTTAACTTGCCTAATACCAACTACAGGGAGACTGTAACTTGAAAGTCACTAAAAAGGAACTGGATAAATTGAGCCCAATAAATTTAAAATAGACTGTCTTATTGTTCTTTTTGACTGTGTTAGAAATACCATTAAATTTATATTAAGAATTGTAAGTGCTTCTGTTTTGTAAAGATTTGAAGAAAGGGCCATTAAAAACTGAAGTCATAACGGGAAACATGATACTGTGGCAGGTTTTCAAAGATTACCTCTTTCATCATAAAGGCGCGGTAAGGAACAGCTGGTGCTCGCACTTTATGTGGTTTCCGAACGGCTTCTCTTTAATAATCGTGTTTATTTTACAAAGTGGAACACTCATCAAATAAAAATAACTAGTAATATGTGTTGTGGCAATGTAATTTACATACATGTAGTGAAACAATGTTACGGAAACGGCTCACTATCGAAAAAATCATAGCGTAGTCGTAGCACCATAGCACAGGATCCGGCTGTAGACGCGACGGCTTAGGATTTACTTCCGCTCGGTGAAATGAATCACTAAATATTTTAGTTTTTATATTTTGTTTAACACACAAAAACATGTTTTTCATCATACGACACAGTAAATATAAAACATTATGCAATATTTTTTGAAGCACGTAAAACACACACTTTTTAAACATTTATTTGTTTGGAATCTTAACAGAACATTAACATTTAAATTAAAGTATTTTTCTTTCCTAAGTGTGGATTTAAATTTTAAAAATAGTAAAATATTCTAAATACTTCATTTCTTAATGTTATACATAATAGAATTTGAGTATATCACAGTCCAACAAAATAAACTTAATCTAGACCTATATAATATCTATCTATAGGTATAAAAATTTAATACCCGCAACGAGTGTATTAATTTGCAAAATAAATCTTACATCTATAAAAACAAAAGTTAAAACGTTACCTAAATCCAAAATGTCGTATCATAATGTAAGCTAACATTACACTAGCACGACAAACAATCGCAAGGCTCGAAATGCAGAGAGGAACAGTAAGCAATAAGCCTGCTCGTCAGCTAATAACAACAGTAGCATCTCCGGCGATATCTCAATATCGTAGGTGCGAGTTAATTAACACATGACGCTTGTCGTGGAAATAGAATTCCAGTAAGAGGGTACGTGCGCCCCGGGCCTCGCCACCAGCCACCAGCCACCTTGTCGACGCCGCCGTACTCCGCCCGATGTTTGTTTACAAGCAACGAGACTTCATTACGCCGCCAGCTAATGTATTCAACTTCAGCCTCCACGTTAACAGCGACACTTCTTGGAATCAATATGCTCCTTGTATGTTTTGATTGGTTACCGCTCCCGCGTGATACGGAATCGGTACCTTAATTACATGATAATAAAGTACACAATGCTACCGCATCTTTCTCCGGATTTAATGACACCGAATACAACGAACAGATTTCAATGTTAATATACGATGGTTTATTTCCTATAGTGGTAACGACCTCTGCATTGAACTTGTCCAATTTTAGGGTTAAAGCGCATTAATTTGTTTTATTAACAATTAATCGTCTAACAGTTTCCTGTCAAGGAAATGCTCCCCGTGCCATTCCTATTGTGTGCTATTTTTAAGAACAACCATGTGTTACTTTATCTTCTTACTTTGTTAATGTAAATTACAATTTTATTTTTTTTAATTATTAGTATAAAAATAAAAGACATCATTAATCTATATTTTTACGTGTAGTTTATTAAATATATATAGTATAGTATTATTATACCTTCTGTATTTTTTATTTTCCATAAAAAGTTGAATACATAACACGGTAAACGAGCGTTACGGTCACCTGATGGTAAGTGAACACCGTCGCCCACGGCCCTGTGCAGCACCAGAGAAGCTACAGGTGCGCTGCCGGTCTATAAGGTGGATTGGCACCGTGTCCTGGCCTTACTTAATACGCAGTGGCCAAACCCGTACGCCGGTTTTAAATACCGGGTGATGTAATAATCCGGTCGAGTCTGTCCATGTGTGTTTCCATTACTGACAGCGTGACTCTCCCGCACGTACTTTAGTCGGCTTTTACGAAACCACCAGTATGAGAGTGATCCTATTCTAAGCCAAATGCGTTATGGGCTAAGTATAAAAAAGTAAGAGATACTTAAACTTGCTCTCCACTTTCTGTTTCCACATAGCACGCCATTACTCGTTGACTGCAACAACTAAGTCTATTATAAAAACGGGGGGAAATCTTGCAAATGAAAAACATATCATACTTACAAGTAAGTATGATTTGAATCTACTGTGGAACAACACACGGTATACCGTATACCGCACCGTAAGCATTCTTACGACAAATAAAAATATAGCAAATAGGTAACTGAAATGGCCAAAATAATGTTATCACAAAACTCATAACGCGACCGTCTGATCCCAATGCCCCCAAAAATAATAATGTTTCATCTTATAAAAATATTTCTCTTACGACTGTCGCTCTGTATATCACGGTATTTGTCACAGAGGATCACCCTTTATGTTCGTTTCCAGTCAAACCCCTTGGATAAGCGAGCCTTTTATATGCCAAATATAATATATTATGGTTTAGATTACGAAAGACTATAGTGGATATTCTATAATGTGCAGAAAATATCACGTTGAAGTAATATTAAGACATTCTAATGAATTTATAAAATGAATAATTTAGAATAATCGTACTTATTTAATTATTTTTCTTTGTCTTCTTTTGCTTTTACTTTAAAAATCAATAAGATTCAGTAAAATTCAAAAATTTAATATTTCATTCATTATTACTTAAAACGTTTTTAATATTAGACACATATTAAAGTAAAAGTAATCACATTCATAGAGTCCTCAAGTTTCTATCGAGAGAGCACACGAGCCATTACTTCCGACATATGAGCAACGCAAAAATATCCGTGTATTATGGGTTATCAGAAGCGAGACGTCTCAGATTCGACTACGGTTGCTATTCACTTCCCGTTCCGACCTAATGGATTGCTCGCTTTCATATCCTTCGACGAACAATATTTTACCTCTATGATTGCTGACTTTGATTTAGTATCCCATTTCAATATACGTCGCTAAGCTAATATTAAAATGTCGATATAAAGTTAGTATTAAAATAAAGCATGATAGAGATAATAGCATTTTCCGATACAAGCTCGAGTGTAGAGTAACTTCACACCCATTTGTTTGCGCATCTATAGCTCCCCTTTCATATGAAAAACGAAAACAAACAGTGAATGTGCCAAATAGCAAACAATATTATACGGAATGCACAATAATATCAGTTCCGGCGGCGTGGGTGTGGGCTGTTTACTCCCGCGAATAAATATGAAATTCGAAGACTTCTCTCGAACGGGCAAATATTATGGGAGCTTTACTTTGGTAAAATGATAACTCTCAAGATTGAAAATCTGGATTTGCCTCGAGGATGTAATATACTGCTTTATTGAGAACGCTGACAAAATACAAAATGTGATTTTCAACGTGAGATAACTATTACGCAAGCCTTCTTAAATGCAAAAAATATTTACGAATACGTATTATATTAGCAATTACTACATATAAATTTGCGTTTTTTTTTCAGCTTCACGGAACAGGAAATTGGGAACCTAGTATTAATACATTCAGTTTCGTTCACCACTTTACGCCGAATTTGAGTCGTTCGTTTCGACCGGTCGTGTTCGGTGTTTAGTGCCGGAATTCAACGCTGCGCTTTACCGTGTTGCCAGAGAACACTGTAAAGCGCAGCGTTGAGTTCCGGAAATGAAACCAGTGAAGAAATGAAATGAAATGAAATAGACTTAAAAAAAATCATATACTTAATTTCTTCAAATGGGAATCGAACCCACAAACTGTCGCGTGTACATCCACATTCCCTGTCCCTACGTTACGACAGACAGATTATAATTTAAAGTGCAATAATATAGTACAAGAAACAAGCAAATGCTCTTTATTACTTAACTACTAGGCATCATATCCTTAACGTGAACCATTCAATAGCTAAATATTCTGTACTATAATAGAATATAGATATTGATCAACATTACAGGTCAAAGTCTTGTATCGGTCCCCCATTCCCATGAGAATAACTCTCAGATTTATGTTACATGTAAAACTTTATATCGACCTTTTGTTTCCCTATTTCCAAGTTATGAATATAACTTTTTTTGGGAACCCCGTTCTGTACGATAAATCTTTTGGGTATTTTCATCACATATCACTTACTATGTAAAGGCATTTTATATATATGTATCTATACTAAGAAATAATATAATTATATTAAAATCCAATATTAGACAAAATTATATGATAAGCAACTTTAACATACAATTCTTTAACATCTTAATACTTTTAAGCCCCTCAAGTGCGACTCACCATTGAGGATTTGGAAATAATATACATATTTCTTTCTGGTAAGAAGAGAAAACGCATAGTTTATTTTCGTCCTAAACACTTAGCTCCTACCAATAATTAAAAAAAAAAATAAAGATAACAAGGAAATGGTAAAATAAAAAAAAGTTGCAAGTTATTTATCACAAACCTCACAACAACCTGTATTGACTACGTGTCACAAACATAAAGCAAGAAGACCTCGAGGGTGAGGTAGCGCACGAATATTGAGTGTTGATAGAGAAGCCTTTACGAGAACGATACCGAAGTCAGCACGTCAAATGTAACCTACACGACTGTGCTACCCAGTGTGTCAGTGAAACTTCAAGTGTGATAAACATGGCTCAATTTTTTATATTACTAAAATATTGCACATTAGTATTACCGACTTTTTATATAAATATTGTTATGTTTATTAAAATATATTCGTATTATATATATGGTAATGTCATTATTCTTTTTGTTATATCGACGATAGTAAATTCACAAAGTTATTATTATCTTCTAAATCCAAGATTTGCAACCTTATAACAAACATAAATCAATACATAGCTGTTATAAATCCTAGAAAATAATATTATAAATTAAATTGAACAAAGATTAACAACTTTATAAAATCCACGAGATACCCGACACTTTCTGCAATGTCATCGCTGCATATAAAAAGTTATGAGCACTGGCAATATTTCGAAAAGGCGGCCGGGCTCACACGGCCAGGCGGAGGAAACGAGATGCAGTAAACGTTAGTTCGGGCGTGCGGTCTCGCGGGGCCACTGCGCTGACCCGCTCGATTTTATGCCAATTTTCATAAAAATAAATCTGACTCACGTTGATTGAACCAGTCGCCGCTCTGCGCCTGTGATCGCCTTTCTATTTTATTGTTATTAACTCAATCGCAAGGGTACGAATTATTGTTTTGCCATTTGTTACAAAAAATCTGATGTGTTTGTACTCGAACATTGTTTGTTTAGATACTACTTAAAAAAATGTATTTTTTATCAAAATTGAAGAAAGGCAGGATATCTAATTTCATGCTCTTAAGAAAAACAATATTTTGATTGATCTGATAATTAACCGCGCTCCCCATTAAATTAACTATTAAATGAATAGGTAAAATATCAATCAAAGTTATATATAGATATAGTTTTTCTCTATGTTGTTTACATACATGTCAAATATCATGTATTATTTTCCCCGCCTATTTTTCATTGGAAAAACACGGTGCTTTAGGATCAGGATATTTTAATTGAAATTTCTTGCTTCGAACATATTTTTATTGTTTTCGTTTTTAATTACCTTTTCTTAAAAATCTTTAATTAAACATAATAAGGCATCAAAAATAAAAATATAGCAAAAATAACGACACAATATACGTTTTCACGCTATCCCCAATAGATATAAACCGTACATTTTTTGATTGTAGCTTATATTTTATAAACTTCACTCTAACGAGCAATTAAGAGTGATAAAACCTTCCGTTCTCATCTCTTCATCAAAATTTAAGATATTATTTGGCAAATATTAGATCTCAATACCGCATTTTATTGTACTAGAACAGAAAAATGAAATCATTTCAATATAGTCGTTCACCTGAGAGGGCCTAAAGATTACATTTATAGACACCGTAATATTAAATTTAAAACAACATTTAACTTAAGACGCAAATGGATCACACAGTTAATTATGGTAGTCCAACAACCTCTGGAAAACTGTGGAAGCGATGCTATCTCTCGCATCAAACAGTATTATAATATACAGCCTGCCATATAATGAAATGCTCTACAGAAAATATGGCTACGGCTATCAATAAAATTAACAAATAATAAACGTATGAATAACTTATTCCATTTCCTTTGTTTTATCGTCATACCTTTTAAGATTTGAAGAAGTTTTTTAATACTTGTAGTTTATAACTCTTATTAAACCTTATAGGTAGGTATATATTAAAACTGTTTTTTTTTTTGTTTTTGTTAAATAGGAAGGAATTTAAAAACACTTGGCAAAGATAACTTTGAGGGCATATGCACTCACTTTGTAAGAAATGAGCTACAATTATTATTTTGTAATAGTTTATATCTATAGGTAATTTAGATATAAATTTCCATTTTGCAGAATTTTAGTTTAACTGCAAGTTTTTATTTCTTGCCAAATTTCGTAATTTTAGATCAAGCGCGTATATAGGTACCCTTTAGGTTTCAATTATGCGACAATTAAAATGTTTACACACTTAATTTTGCAAGTACCCAATAATGCGAAATTACATAACTCTAAATCTAAGGAAACAATCAAATAGGTTTTGATGAAAAATGTAACAAAAATTATGGTATTTGCTCGTATCTTTTAATGTCATTGACTTAAGCTTAAATTTTTGCGTGCTCTAAACAGACAATACAACAAAGTGACTCTATACGGGTTCAGATTTTCGAAGTAAGTACGATACTAAAAACAAAAATGCATATATGACGAAGAGAATAATAATTCCCTATATGAAATTGTTGAGTAAATTCCTAATTAGGTCGAATTCCATGCGTGATGACCTTCAATTACTATAAATTTGGTTAAAAAAAAAAATACTTATATTTTAAATATACAATTATGACACAACAAACTTGTGTGTATTAGTATATATCTATGTCATGTACGTATATTGTGTAATGTATACAAATATATATTATTGCATCAAATTATATAACAGTGTATTATGTTTATTATATAATATATTATTTATAGTTTATTTCATCTTCCCATATCTTTACTTACATCTCATATATATGAGATGTAAGTAAAGAATGATGAGAAGGATGATGATATACCTATACGTATATATTTATTATTTCATATTTAAGTTTTCTAGTGTAAAAGAAAGAATTAAAAGAAACTTTTCTCTATATTTACACTCGTAAATACGTAAAATAGTAATTGCGGGCAAGCTTGTATCTACAATATAATTCAAATAACTCCAATATCTCAACTCGATTGTTCTTTTCATAAATTCAAAACATTTTATTTAATTATCATCTTAATTAAACAAATATACGTATAAGTATAAAAATAAAACTTTACGATACGATCAGCTGACTGCTGCTGACAATTTAAATTATAATACAGTGAATTTAAAAAAATATTGTAATGCGACATTGCACATAAACTTTAGAATAAAAGTTATTGCTCTTTGTTGCACTCCCTTATATTACATAAAAAAAATATATAATCATCAATTGTCTTAATAATATTAGCAAGAAACGCAATCAGTTACCGTTTAAGGATTAAGCATTTACAAAACAAGTTGAGAGGAATATTTGGACAAAAGTGCAGCGTAGTCAAAGAGGCATGGCGGGCGATCGTGATTTATCGTCGGTCGCTTTTGAATATTAAATAATGTTTAATGGGAGCGCATGATCGGCCCATTAGCCGACGTCGCTGCTTTCACGTTTAATAAAGAGTCATTTATAAGCCAGCGACGCTTTTCCCTTATCTGGACGAAGTATGTCGCGCGTCTGAGAGGTGCCGCCCTATCTGAATTAATTCATAATTTTTATCCTTGTTGCTGAGTTCCATGTTGATATTCCTTTTCTATTATTTATTTATGGTTTATTTATCAAGAATGTTGACTATAAGCACAAAAGCTTATTTACTTTTTGATATAACTAAGGCTTGTGACTGTTTCTAAACCTATTTACGTATCGCTAGCTTTTTCACTCTGATAACTGGATGGCGCTAGGTTAGCAACAATTACAATTAAACCTGAGACATAACATGAATTAGCTGGATTCCCACGATGGTTAACTATCACTTCATTGAACAGTTAGAAAATTATCCTGTTTCCTCACTACGCCAATAATCTGATTAATGATTAGACCTCGATATATAATTATTAATTATTATATCAAACATATCAGTCGAGAAATACATAATTTAGTCTTTTATTTAATTAAATAACTTAAAGAAAAAAAAGGGCTTAAAGAATTGATTAATAGCTAAATAGAGCATAAATACATATTAATCCGATATATTTCCTGCATTCTACAAGCAAGATAACTTAAGGTGCATCTCGTCAGTTACAGCTTCCTAATGATACTTCGATCTTAGCCGCCGCTCATTATCGCAAAACATTCGATCTGTTAGCCCGAGTTATTTCTCTTAATATCAACGCGGTGCGGCGTGGGCAGCGCGGAGAGCGACCGGGATATCGTCACGTATACGCGGCTACCGATGTAATTATATCGACGCAATTAAAGACCAACTAATATATTATAATCGTTCTGTTAGCAACAGTGGTTTTTGCTACAGCGCTGAGAGCCGAAGCGGCGTGTTTTGATCGCTTACGTAGCTCTTTACCATGGCTTCTCTTTATTTTTGTTATGGTTTTTCCGAGATATCATCAGTTCTACCTATATATAGATCATTACGTATAAATAATGTTCACTAATTAATTCGATATTTTTTTCGATTGACATTATACGAATAAGTACGCTACGACAACAAGTGAAACGTCATTATATTTAAACTTGTGCAATAGTTATTATTAATTTTACAGTACGTCTAATTAGAGGGCTGTCGTGGCGCAGGCGCAAAGCATGTGACTTTAAAGGCGACAGGTTGTGGGCTCGATCCCCACTCGTTAAAGTTTTAATTTTTTCGCTCCGGTAACAAGGCAAAGCGCGGCGTTGAGTTCCGCTACTCAACACGCAATGCCTCAAATTTGGCATAAAGTGGGAAATTAAAAGGAGTTTCTAGAGAATGAAACGGAATACAGCGTGAAGCTGGGTGTAAATAGACTTATCATAGTTAATATATTTTTCACTATCATTTAAGTAATAATTAAGGCAAATTTAATAAAAGAAATCTTATATATATTATCAATTACTTATCAAAAATAACATTTTAATGGTTTTCATTATATACTTGTTATTATTATTATTTTGTATAATTTAGTTTTTTTTTTCATTTTAATTTAACACTATCTTGAATAAGGTAAGTATAACAAGAATATTGTTTTCTTATGCATATCCTGTAATCTGTTACACTAATGATTTTATAAGGTTAAAAGTAGATAGGCACATTAGGCAGTCAAGTCAGTGTGACTTCTTAATAAAAGGGTAAGGTTGGTTTGATTTGCTTGCGAATCATGGGAAAATTATGCTGAAGCACACGTCGAGACGAGGCAGGCAGCTCTTTGAGAACATCCGACGGATAAGAATAATTACTGACAATTGAACCCGTATAATCTGAGTTTATTTAATAGTCGACAGATGTTAATCGGTGCTCTGCCTATAATTATACTTCGATATCGGACGGGAAAAACGCTGAATCGCGCACAAATTCGAGTCTCAATAACGCATATAATGTTGCTGCAACAATTTTAACGCGTTGCGATATCGCTTGTTTCTGAACCCGCGTGGAATCTTTTCAAGTAATTGGGCCTTGTAGAGTACAAAAAAGTTATTTGTCTTATGAGTTCAATATAATTGTGAAGTACAAGTTGATTGTTTTGTGACTTTATATAGGGGATATTTCATATTTTATTTGGAATATTTCAATGAATCTATGCAACTTTTTGCCGTATGATTTCGGCTTAGAATTAGATCACCCTGGTACTGATGGTGTCGTAAGAGGCGACTTACGTACGTGTGGGAGAGTCACGTTGTCAGTAATGGCAATACGCATGGGCAAACTCGACCGGATTATTACCACCCCCGGCATTTAAAACCGGCGTTAAGTAGTGGCCTTGGCCACTGCGTTTCGCTTCAGGTAATGCTGGCCCCGGTGCCCATCCACCTTAAAGGACTGGCAATGCTCCTGTAGCTGCTTCTCTTGAGTTGACAATGCACACGAGGCCTAGGTTGACGGTGATCACTTACCATCAGGTGACCCGTACGCTCGTTTGCCGTCTTTTCCATAAAAATCTTAGATCAGTATATTATTATTTCGTTATTTTTATGAATAGAAGTGAATATTATCGAAAACATATTTTCTTTGTGCACCTTACGCATTAAGCAGATAGGCAGAAAGATCCTCGTGCAAGAATAATCTCACTCAGTTTCCGGTCAAAATTAAGAAATTATATGTTAAATAGTTGTAACCACCGCTGTGCTTAAAAGAATATTAAAATACAATAATTTCCATGGAAATCGAACTCACAACTACAGCATGTAAGATCCGATATGTACTGTCCCAATTTATTAAAGTAGGATAATATTTAAATGATAGGTTCCTAATACTAACCTCAGATATACAAAACACTAGAGAAAAAAATCTTTGTTAATTTCAAAACACAGTGTAAAGAAAGTAAAAGAGCTCTCTATAATTTTATTCTGCTTTAACCAGTAAAATAACAAAGAAACATTAAAATTTTGGAGCGTTTATTATTTTCATAATTGAGAGGTATAGATAACACTGTCAGACGTTCTAAACGTTTCCCGCATAAATTGGGATGTTACAAAACGCCGTAAACCGTAGCAGTTTTAATTAACGTCTGTGGAAACTTGGCATTTGTTGTACCTTTTATTATTTTGGCCATTGTATGTTAAACAGCGACTGCGTTCATCCATCACTTCATATTCAGCGTAAGCGTAGACAGTAGTTACGTACCTACCACCAAAAATCTGTTAAGACCTTCAAATAATTTTGGTGATCTCGCTTCATGCTTGAAATTAGTATATGCTTAGTATATGTTAAATGTTAATATATTTCTAATAATCATATTTCTTAATTTAAATAAAGTATATTTGTATACCCATAGAGAACTTCAATAGTTTTCAGTTTCACGTTGTATCCCGCATATGGCAAGGCAAACAGAGCGATCTTGGAAACTTAGTGTTAAGATACTCCGTTTCTATTAAGACACATCCGTTCGCTTCTTTCGACTGAATTTGAGATATTGCGAAACAAGTGGCGGGGTTCAACGCCGCGCTTTCCCTTGTTACCAGAGCGAAGAAATGAAAATATTAAATATTTAATATCTTCGACAGATGACCCACATCCCGTCGCGGCGCGATAGACTTTTAAACCATGATATAATATCAAAAGAAAACAAAAAAAAATGCTAATATCTCCACTATGTATCATCATAATTAATGTATGTACGTAAGTAATGAGAATAAACATGGAGTATGTACCTCTTGTAGCTCTAATTCAACTAAGTTTTAATTAGTACTTTATCTTCAAGCTTTTATTGGCTTTATAAATTATCTGAGCGTTCCCATATATTGAATCGTATAGATAGTATCATATCATTATTCAACTCAGTTGTAAAGAAGTAAAGCTGTTTAAAATCTAAGATGAAAAATGTGTTCTTTCTTGCATTTTCCTGGGTAACTCAAAGAGACCTTATTGATTCATGCAATTAAACATTTATGTAATAAAATTTATTTCCCTACGCGCAAGAGCCCGACTATCTTTGCTAAAAGTCTATTCTTACTAGAAAAAGTAAATACTAGTAAACAGAGACAGGTATGTTTCCCATATCTCGTCTTTACTAATATTTTTTATCAATTATATCAATTATATCTATCATATATAATTTAATAGCATATCATATTTAAACGATACTGCGGTGTTGAGTTCAGCCGCTAAACACTGCAATGCAATGCCTTAGATTCGGCGGAAAGTGGAAAACGGAAAGGAAAGTCTTAAGCCTAGGTTCCTAAGTTCCCTCAAGTACCTTACCTTACCGCGGGATAAAGCGTGATGTGGCAAAAAAAAACCATACTTAGAACATATACACGTTTTACACGTAGCGTGGGCGTACTATTTTATGTAAATCAGATAATAATATAACAAAATATCGGAACTACCAGAACATTAGCCAATCACGTCGTGTCCCGATATAAGATATTGCTCAAACGTCTTATTTGGTAAACATTCGAACATATCTGTTGCAAATCTAAGTAATTTAGAATAACTTGCTCTTGTTTAGTGAATATTAATTTACTGGTTACCAATAGTAAGACATACACATAACTAAAAGTGTTAAAATGTAATAATAATCACGTTTACATATATTCTCGAAAAATTATTGTATCAGTTCCTTTTTCTGTGTTGTAATAGTGACAATTTTAAAAGACTCGTTTTTAATGCTTTACAATTTTATACCTCTTAGGTAACTCTTTTACCTGACTTCAACTTAAAGGCGGAACAGAGTGAATTATCATTGGGTCTTCTTTCCTTATCTCAGAATTAAAATTTCATTCTCTATTAAAAAGGTAATTACAGTTACATTCAGGTAGGGTTTAGGTTTACAAATAAATTAGTTTTATGACCAAAGTGTTACGAGCTTAATTATAAGTGCAGAAGAAAGCTTTAATGAGTAGATATAAGCATTGCAAGTGGTTTTACGTGTTCTCATATACAGTGGTAGTATTTCAGTTCGTGCACTGCGAACATCCTGTTGCCTTTGTAAAAGGGAAAGATATTTAAATATTGCAGTCATAAATGCCATACGCGTGCTTGTTAACGCTCGCATGTAAATTTTAATCCTTGTTGCATTTAGAACGGGGCGGCCTAGTAATTATGTGCTTTCATTTGTCTGTTTCTCGGTACAAAACGAGCCAACCTCGCCGTAAGCCCGCTCCATGTAAAGCAGTTAACAGTACTCTAATCTCGCCGAGCTATTAATTTAAAGAATACATCTATGTAACTGACTTCGCCGACGTCTTCCAAAAACAATTTAACTTCACATATTCTTATTTGCATATTAAAATAATTTCGACTAAGCGCAATACATGGAGTCGCTTTCCTTGCGTGTTATATTTTATTCTCTATACAGTATACGGTAAGTCGTGGTCATACGAAAACGGCTTCTCTGTTTATTTAGTTATAGATAGAAATTATGTGAACCCCTCATTGATCATAGTTCGTTTTGTTAGCGTCAGATAGAGAACGATGACAGATAAAGGTGGTTTGTGCACCCAAATAGATAAACTAGTGTGGAAATTAATGTCTACATTTACTGGTGCATGAAGTTTATAGTTAATTATATGGTTATAGCCACGTTTTTAAATGTGTATTAGTATTACAAAGGGTAACCATTATCAGTTACGAAGGAAGTACATTTATTTTATATATACTTTGTTAAGTCATATCACAAGACGTATCAACACATTTATCATTGATTAAACGAGCGTACATTTCTATGATGCATAAAATTTATTTTGAACGTATTTTTATTATAATTTGAACAAATTATGCATTTTGTCACGCCTTTTTTGTCTAGTTGTATAAGTTTAGGTCAAGTTCATAATATTTTAAAGATATAGCTGATAAAATTTAAAAAAAAACGTTAAAACTTAATAGAGCTGCAAGTCGATGTCTTTCGAAACCATATTTCAATCATTGTGATCATACTCGTACTTTTGTTTTGTTATCTATGAAACTTTTACATAAATGTATTGACAATATTTCAAAGTAAATAAATGCTCTGTATAAAATTACAATCCGATCAAATTAAAACCTTGCTTTTCTATATATGACTATCATGAAGCCTTACATACGTTAAGCGCATTAGTGTATAACATATTTTTATATTACATTTACTATACTACGTAATAAAGTAACTGATCGTGAAATAATTCTATTCAAATGTAAACTATTCACATATTATATTATCACATAGATATTTTGTTATTATTATATATTTATTCAATATTAACACTTTAGATTTATTCAAAACGCTTAAGTGATCACGTCTGTTAATTGCGGACGTTGTGATGTGTTTAAATGCGTCTACTTTTGTTTTTTTTTTATCTAACGACGAGAAATATCAGTTAATGTATGATAATATATACCATTTAATATCAATTATAAATATTATTATTTAAAAATGTATAACGTATGTATGTATGCGGCGTTGAGTTCCGCCGCTTAGCACGCAAAGACTTAAATTCTGCGGAAAGTGGGGAACGGAAGTGGAACAGAGTGTCTTAACACTAGGTTCCCAAGTTCCCTCTGTCTATCCTGCCATGATAAAAATGTATAGCTATATAGCTTATAAGCTATGTATTACATAAATTTAATCGAAAACTCTTTGCGGAATGTGTAATTTATTAAAAAAAAGTGTAACTTCTACCTAATTACGTAATATTTACGTTTACAAGTAGTCTTAACACAAAAAGTTATAAATTATAATAACTATATTATAGGGAGCTACGTGTGCTCACTCACCGGAGTGTTAGTTTTCTTTATGAACTAATTACTAATTACACGGCCATTAACGATATGCAATCTAAAAACAACAATATTATTAATTATTGCTTTTATGATGCCCATGTTCGTGGTAAATGTGTTGAATAATTTTATGACATGTTAATTTAATCACCTCGTTTTATCAGTAATCAAGATTAAATAAGCAAGCTATATTTTTCAGCGAGTGTAGGTACCAGTAGTAGTTATTTATTATCTGTTGGCTACTTTAAATATGATTCGAAGTAAGCTTTTTTTATATTGAGCTTTTGACTGGGTGTGCCAGAATTGCTTCTTCGGTCCCCACTCTAGGGCACGTTTTGCTAAATTTAAATAATTGTCTCTTAATATGATATTTGATTTTAGCGATTATTACACAATTTAAATTCAATAAATGTAACTAGATTTTGGAATTATTGTCTCTTTGTAAGACAAAACGCAACTCGAGTTTCTACACAGCTATCTTTATTACCTACTGCGCTATATGCGGGAGACGCGTGAGCTATAGAATACTATTTTAAAGTAATTTTAAAGTAAACAATATTTATGTAATCAACCCCCTTAGCGTGTTTAATATTCAAGGGTTATTGACGTTTGTAGTATCAATTACTAGAAAATTAAGGGGTAAAGTTTTAGGTGGATAAGGTTTTTCGTCGATAATTCTAAAAGGTGTAAAGTTTAATTATTACCAAGTCAAATAAGGGATGTTTAACGCTTACTTATTAATGATCAATGCGGTATTTTTTTTTCACACATTCCTCTAAGGCGGTGCGGCGAGTCGAGGGGCTCCGCTCTCGCCCCCGCGCTAGTGGAAAGCGTTCGCGCGTGAAATTATTATCATATAATACCCTGGCTTTGAGCGCACTGCGATTATTCAAATGCTCAGAGCCCCGCGCCGTCGTGCTCGGCTTACAGCCAGCTTCACGTAGACATTCTTGAATATTTCGCACTATGCCTTTTAGTAAAATTTGTCAAATATATTCACGTATAATGCGCGAGTCTTGTCTTTCTAGATAAGCAAATGACAGAAAATGTTATTTAAATTTAAAGTGCCAATAATCCTGGGTGAACACCTTCATAATGTGGCGGGACAATGGGGGACGCGTGAGTTATCCCAGCAGATAAGACAATGTTGTGTCTATATAACAAATTAGTAAAGTCATATACTTTTGTTTTAGTAAATGAATTATATATAAATGTGGAATTATCCTACTCTTTAAGAAACTCCTTTTTGGTTTGCGTCAAGTGTTTGAATAAAATTCAGTTTCTACATAAAAAATATATAATAGAGACCAAGAGAGATGGAGAGAGAACAAATATATTTCGGAGTATTTTAATTTGAAATATTTGATAAACAGTTATTATTGTATTTAATAATATAGATTAAATTACAATAAGTACATCTAACAGCTATTACATTAAATACAATACTATTTGCGACGCTACGAACATTACACACCGACTCTAATTAAAGTGGAAATTTAATTATAAATAATGTAGAACTTAAATAAACTTGTTAAAGTTGACCCTCCCGCGTGACTTGGACTAAACTTGCCAAGTGGAAGGTTCTAAGACGTAAAGTAAGCGTTATCTACAAGCGTATTTTGCTTTGGAATCTTTATGAGTTTCAAATGAGATCCGTCACGCGACGTTAACTCGGTATTGAAGTGATAAAGTGGTCACTAATCTGTCCTATTCGGGTCACACTTAGTACATTTTATTAATGAGAAAGCTTACAAATTACGCCACACTTCCTGCGCGGTCACAACGCTCAGCGTATGATAATTTTATCGTTGCCTCGGTTGGACAATTTGGATACCGTGACAATCTTTGTAAGGGTTGTATACACTTAAATTGTATATTTCGGTCGCTAAGTAGCCCTTTGTTGTATTCAAATTTTAATATATTATTATCTTTTCAGATATATATATATGAATAGAACTCTCCATAGATTTTTTATTTTCCTGATTGAAACACAACAGTCGTTGAAATATATAAAAAAATGCTTAATAAAGTATAAACCCTTTTAGTCACAGCAGTGATATGTGGTAAAGTCAGTTTGCAAATGTTAAATTTAAATTTAATAAAAGATGTGTTTTGCCAATTACAATTAATATGTATTTAAAATCTTAATCTTTAATAAGGGCACCTTTGTACGACCTTTATTCGACACATTATGTAGTGCATTTATTATTCTTATCGACAACGTTTTGTTTCCTGTATTTATGCTCGATTTTATACATTTAATCGCAAAATTTACACTTTGAACGTGGGGTTCTCGACATGACGCTTTATGCAAAGCAGGTGCTACTTGATACGAAGACCGATCTCTATTATTCAAAAGGTTGTAAGTATATTTAAAGTGGTTGAGCAAATTTCGTTCGTTCTAATGTTTTATTTTACCTACAATATAGAATAGTATAATAATAACTATACTGCTTTAATTATTCATCTACAGAAAATATATATTTTGACAACACAAATTATGCATATTTATTTGAAACTAATATATTACTTACTAGAATGTATGAGAAGAATCCAACCAAACCAATGGAAGAGGTAAACTATTGAATCTGAAATAATGTTAGTGTAGGTAGTTTACTTTTAGCGTACCAAAATTTATCAAGAACGTAGGACATATATTAGAATCCAATTAATATAACTATAAATAAATAATACTCTAAACAAAACTATCCTAGTTGAAAAGCGCTATGTTCATTCTAACACATGTTTAATTAAGTTTTATCATATCTAGGTTTAAACTAGGTACATTCAAAATTCGAGACATTGCTTTGGTCATAAAGGGATTTTATCGACAAAACAGTAGTAAGCATGGGGCATTTGTGTTTCAATGCTTTAGAGGAAGATAACTCTCAATGATATATACTACTATAATATATATATATATATATATATATATATATATATATATATATATATATATATATATATATATATATATATATATATATATATATAAAACATTGTTAATAGGTACTTAGATATCAGTACTTATTATTGTTTGAAGATAAAATGAAGTTCGCCCGCTTTGGGCAATTTATTGGGGTAAGTTATGGACGGCGCGCGGGCTGGAGCGGCTAATTTATTCGCCGTGCACATAAATTACTTGATTATGAATTCAACTCGGCTGAATTATTCGTTTGTTGTTGTAGACAGCGCTTTTGTGTAACAAAACAAAGATATTTGATTTTATCCACTCTATCTTCCCAGGACCATTAAGGAGTCTCTAATAAATCTCAGCCGACTTTTACCGTTTAAAGTCATAATTTTAAATATTTTCTTTTATCATTTTTATTTGCTGGCATTTTACTCTTTTAAATAATTAGGTCAATTAAAAAA
Organism: Eueides isabella; assembly: GCA_019049475.1. NCBI lineage: Eukaryota > Metazoa > Arthropoda > Insecta > Lepidoptera > Nymphalidae > Eueides > Eueides isabella. The sequence goes on along the minus strand of CM032384.1, from coordinate 8,355,364 downwards.
ATATTAATACAGATAAATAATTTATTACGTAAACCGAAGCGATCTAATAAAAGGTACTAATACAGATCATGTGGAACACTGAGGGTAACGTGAAGTAGTTTTCCAAGCGGCGCTAACGTGCCGCAAGTCGCTGCAGCGCTGAATAATCGCTGATACCCATAAAAGATGTAATTTCAGATAACCCGAAACAGACGCGAACCGCCCCTTCCACCCGTCTCCCTCTCACCCTCGCTGCCTACTTTCTAATGACTAATTATTATGCTGTGCGTTGCGAGCTTTAACGTCAGTCGGCCTACGAATAGGTATAACCATACCTACGCCAGCTATGCCTCGACTTTGCGGTAGGTCATCAATCTAAACCACGTAACATGACTGGTTTTCTTTATCGCTTATCCTTTTCAGGGTCTTGCGCGTTAAATAAAATTTAGTAATTTAAACTGTATATATTGTATGTATAAACGTATTTAAAATAACTAATGTACATAACTTCCAATTTAAAACAGGTAAATTAGCTATTTCAGTGTTTAATTTGTATTGATAAGAATAATGTATTGAATTGAAAATGGTAGTAGCAATGACATTCTCAAATAAAGGAAATGTACGTAGGTACACCCGCAGTGTTATTTCCTTGTCGTTATCATTGGGTACATTAGTCATTGCTGTCATTGCTGACATAGTATTTGTTCGTATTATATTACGAATTCAACAACTTCTTCCTTTCGATTATGTTTATAAATTTAAAACATATAAAGTTGTTTGACGTGCAATAAGTAAAATATTTGATTACAAACTTACAAAATATATTGCTATTATTTTTCTTAGCAGGGCCTCATGAAGAAGCTACATTAGCAACCGGCGCCGCCGATGTCGCGATAGAGGGCGCCAGCGCGGTCGCCGATGGGTGATACTACGCATTACCATACTGTTCGCACCGCACTCATTATCTGTGATTAACTATTTAACTTGTGTTTGTTACTCTAAAATTACGTTACTAATAGTAAAGTGTTAATTAACAGCAGCTTAAATATATGTAATTATACACGCTAAAACAAGATAATAAAGTTGATGAAAATATTGTGAGTTCGGAACTTAATTCACTCCATAATGTGATTTACGATATTTTAAATTCAAATTACTTTTAATTTATTTATTATTATACTGTGTCCATAAAATAGGTATATATAGAATCATATATCGATATCGAATCGAATATTGATATCGAATCTATGTATATCAAAGTCAATTATATAGGTATAGCAATGTTATTTTGGAGATAATGCTCGGGGTAATTCATCCGAAATGTACAAATGTTCTGAACACTAACGGCACCAACATATTGGCATATGTTCGTGACTAGTTTACGAGTGCTAGGACATTGCATATTAATTGGTGTTGCTATCGAGCTTCGCATCGTACGACCTAGCTTCCAGCATATATACCTAAAAGTAGCACACTCTGTATACTAAAATGTATTCACACGCCCAATATTTAAATATATGCCGGTGTATTTTGTTGTGTGGGATAGAAATATATGTCCGTTACACGTTATGGTAAAATTTATGCAATTTGATTGGCAGTCGTAAACGTACCTAGTCTAAAGAAAAAACTAGTAAATCTCCGATTTATTTTCTTTTTTTTTAAACGTATGACGTTGTTTAAGCAAATACTGTGTACGATGATGAATGTTGACAACATGTCAAAGGTTAGCTTTATATTTAAGACTAGTGACGTAATCCCTAAAATAGTGTAATAAGCTTCGCTCGCTTGAATTACGCTATTTTAGTTACTAATCGCAATTATATAATTTCTTGTTTTAATAAAATTATCGCTTTTAATATAATATATGTACATTGAAAAAAATAAAATAAAATAAATTATTAAATAAATTGTTGCAATTTTGTCGAACTACATGTTTTGAATTGACGTAACTTTTTAATTTAACAACTGATTTAAAAAAAACAAACATTAAAGGACGATTGTTAAAATATAACAGAGAAAACGCCGTTTCTGAGATAAGTGCGTACAAAAATGTTAAATATCACTGTTCAGGCCCTATTACATTAATGAACGACTCCTATAACATTTTTAAATATATCTTTCATATACAGACAGGGTACATTTATAGATTTAATATAGGGACATATTTATAACAGGTAGGTACTTTAACAAAATATACGAATATTTTCATGTATAATAAGGTTGTTAAAATCAAGTTAATTTTCTTCACACGTACAATAAGTAATGTCTTGTGACATGAGTGAATATGAAAATCAATTTACTATAGGTACTAATAATAAATTACTATGATCACTGTAAATATTTTCTACACAGTTATGACTTTACGAATTATATTTAATTACCTAATCTGTATCAATATTAGTTCTGACGCTATTTTATGAAAAAAACATTTTACAATTTACGGTCTGTCCACTTAGTTCTAAGGTCATTATGTAGGTACACTCGCAACCCCCTGACGGTAGACTGAGCGCATTCTAATATGCAAATGTATTTAAATGCTGAGCCCTCTTCATTACGCTCGTATCGATCTTAGATATACAATTTGTAACTTGATAGGTACCCAAAGCCCAACAAATCTGATGCTACTAACAACTACCTACTGTTCGCTAGTCTTACATAGTTTTAATTATGTAAGCTTCATGGCCAATCATTATTTTCTAATTAATATTAAATATAATTTTATATAGTTATGAAAGTTATTTATTATTTTTATTACTTTTAAAATGTTAAACCAAACTTAAGTATTTATTTAGAAAACGTATACAAATTTGAACGTAGCGGAATTTGAACCTGTGCCTCTTGAAATTCGTCCAAGTGCTCTGATCATTAAGCCATACGTTCTCATCTACGTTATCAACTTATTTATGTCATTAGCACCTCAGTAGGAAATCTCATAAAAAAAACGATTTTATTTTCAATATTATACCAACTCTCCATTAATTGAATTAGAGTATAATAAATAAGAGTAGTACAGTAAAACAAAACAAATTCTCCGCTACCTGTTTTATAACCGAGCAGAATCGAGTCTTTAGAGATCGTTAGTATTCTGCAAACTAACTAGCTGCGGGCCCCAATCAGATTAATCTTAAATATTTATTGCACATAGTCTATTGGTAGACTGAGTTGTGCTAAAATTAGTATGACGATGAGTACACCGATGGTGAAGAAAACGGTAAGTACCCTATCGGACGTGGGTGGGCTGCATGGACTGATTAACTACTTAATGAATATTGATTTTCAAGCTTTCTTAAACAATAAACATACATTTTCCACAATGTACCTATTTCGCTTTCTTAAATAAAAACAGCTTCACACGGTATCCTGCACATTGCAGGATAAACCGAGGGAAACTCGGAACCTAATATATATTCCGCACTTTACCTTGTTACCATAGCGAAAAAATTAAACATTAAATATTTAATTTGAAATTATTAAATAATTATAAGAAGAAATGCTTCCAGGGAATCGAACCCACAATCTGTCGCCTTTACAGTCAAACGCTTGAGTCCCTGTGCCACGATAGACCTCTACTTTAATTAAAACATTTTGCTATGTTAAATAAATATAAGGTAATATCACATTTTGACTATTTATATGAAGTTACACATACATACATTACACGTATTATGAGTAAAGCATATAATGATATGGTAATTATTCCCAAATAGGTAACCTTAGCGATTACATTAGATATAGTTATCTGAAAAAGCAAATTATATTACTGTTTTAGTAGATTTTTAAACAACTATATATAAAGATAAGATTGTCTCGTCTAGTTCATGGAAGTTATGAAACTAATAAGGTTTTCCCCTTCCGTATCGAGAATCGATTAGTTGCCGGCTAATCCGTAACCTACAGCGAAGTAAAAAGGAACACAAATAACTACACCACCTGTCGAATCTGATAAAAGTGTTTTATTTGAATTTCTTTGGTTCGCGGTTCAAAAACAAGCAGAAAGTCGGATTTGTGTCTTATTAAAATAAATTTATAGTTGGAGCATAGAGCCTGATTGACCTCGGTCACTGCAAGGATAACAGGCAACGCATGCAAATATGAGGCGAACTCGGCAGATAAATATGCCGTCTCCTACTGCAGTGCAACTTACAACAAGGGACTAATGGATATGTTTTTTGACGAGACCATACATAAGAACTTACCTTCATTTTCAGCATTTACATTCACTTAGAAATATTATTTATATTTAATATAAAACGCACATGGTATGATTATGTATGATCTTTTGGACTTGATGCGATTGTGTGGATAGATAATATTGTAATATTATAGTAAGCTTAAGAGGGCAATCAATAGACAAATGTATGACTCTATAAGAACTTTTATCGGTATTGTGACTAAAAGAACAATGCATTTTAAATAAAATATACATTAATTTTGTGCTCTGAACAAAATGCGTTGCAAGGTGCGCTTACGCACGTGCCCCCTGCCTGGGGCTACTCTATGCTTATAAGTTTCGAATTTAAATTTGTGTCATACTCTTAGATTAAACGCTTACAAATTATATTGAAATTAGACCCTAATCCCTTCGTTTAAGGAAGATAATAAAAAATATATATTTAAAATAATATCACCTCGGGGTTAACGATTACCAGTGAGCGCGAGCACCACAGATGGTGGGATAAACCGACGTTTGTTTCCGCAGTGATATCTGAATTAAACGATATAAAACGGTGGAAAGGTGTTCATTACCATGATTTATGCAAGATAATTTTTTATTGGCCTTTGTTCCACTAACTAATATTATACAAGGAAAAAAAACGAATAACTTAGTTGAGTCATGTGCTGTAACTGATATGATTACGAACTTAATAGATGAGACGTAGGAAAGTAAGAAAAGGTGGTGAATCGCAAGCTGTAGTACCCGCGGCCGCGAAGGCGCCGTCCATCTCGCGGCGCGCTCGCTCACTGAGTACATTCCCGTGTAAGTTTTTACACCTATTATTTTATGTGTCGGCGAGTAAAGTTCGGTACGTGAGTTATAAACTCGCTCGCGCCTCTCTCGCCCCTACTTTATAGGTATTAACGACTTGTCCGAGAGTTTTCTTATAAATAAATTTGAAGGGTAACAAGGCTCGCTTTTGTCGGATTAGTAGAGTGGATCTTGTTTCACTTTGTTGCAGAACCTTTCCTATTTTTTATAAAGCAGAAACTAATGTGTATGAAACTTTAATGAATATATTTTGACAAGCTCTATTAAAACATTCAACGCAGATACTTAATAAGAATAAAAATTATAAATTTTGTTAAAAAATGTTTAAAAACAATATTCCACAGGAGCATTCCCAACCATTTTATTTTATTTTTGAAAATGCATTATTGCTTATTATAAAATAATAATTATTTTATTTCAATATTATTTAAATATATACATATATAAATACAAATACACTTTTTATGAACACAAAAAAACATCTAAAAATCAGAAGATCACGTGACTTTAGGTCATAACAAATGAAGCAGACTATAAAAAAGACATATGAGAGTTAAGAGCTCTACCTTTGAAAGACCAGAGCAGTAAAGTAAATGCGATAGTAGTGGAGTCACCAAGACGTGCCGCCCGCGCCGCGGTCGTTAGCGACGAGCGAAAAATAACTTTATAACTCCTAGTATCATAATATAAGCAGTAAATTAAGGACAAAGTTATGAACATTTCTAAAGGAGTAGCATGAATTTATTAAAACCGTGTGTATTGTTACTACAAAAGTAAATTTATGAGTGCACTCTCGAGGTTTCAAATATCTCTAATGGAGTAAGAGTGAGCCATTTCACATCTTCATCTTCCCCCACAATATGTGCATTATAATGTCGCCGCCCAAAATAGCCTCACATAAAAATAAAACAATGTGAAACCACTTAAAGCAAATAAAATACACGTCCACTTCAACTCGGTAAAATAAATTTATTAATAACGGAGACAATGAATGTCTGAAACAAGCGTTTCGCTTTTTGTATTTTTAATTGTCGTCCGGACGACAGCAAAGACGCATTAGAAGAACGAAAATAAACTTTGGATCATATTCGACACGCGTCGTGCTCCAAGCTACCCATCACCGGCATTACTTTATTACCTGTATTCCATACTTGCCGCCGCATCCCTTAACTCAATTAAAGGTCAGATGCAACAAAACAGCCTCCACCTAAAATTATTACTCTGACTCATTATAAACCTTTAAGGAATAATTATTTAATTGTAATTCCACAATGTGTCGCCAACTTATAGTGGAGAGTGCAGTTCTTAGATGATATCTTCGCCGTAATTAAAAATCTTGTCGTGACATTCAGAGCCCCGTCCCACCTCCGCACTCTTCTGCCTCCTTCAATATTATTGGCGATTGAATCGCAATTAAATGTAACGAATCAAAGTACACTTTATTAAAGAGGTCTGATAGCTCAAAATAGAGGGTATATTTATTGCTGGGCAGAATCGAACGTGCTCCTATCGAAATGCCAACCATTTTATTTATTCGCCTTAATTATGTATCTTGTCTTAATTTACGATTGGATCAAACGATAATCTGAAACGTAATTTATTATTGATGCTTAAGTATTCCATACATTTTCATAATAAGATTTAGAATTACTGGGAATGATGTCGAGCCGAGTGTAATGATTAAAGGTATTATCGACATTTATGCGTATTCCACAATTAAGTAAATCCGCGGATAGTGGCACGAGGCGAGACGTCGCGCGGTACAGCGGCCGCTATGCGACGCGATGCGCGGCTTCCGATAGCGTCAATGTGTTTAATTTCGTTATGTGTCGCAGGCATGACGGTCGACGTCGTGATACGGCCGCCGTCCGCAGATAGCCCTAATGAAAGTAATGGAGGTTTATTAACGATATATCGATGACTCTTTTTGTACATACAAATTCATTTGCATATAGTATTAGATTGGGAACCAATGCAAAACGTGCCAGGAGAACAAAGAAAGCCACATTTGCTAATTACCGACGGTTTTGCTCTTGTCGTGCACACAGACGCCGGATCGTGAGCTCTCAAGATATGACGATAACACATTCATAAATAATTAGAGCGAAATTTTCTCATTTGTAAGACGGTAGTCATGATATTTGGTAGCAGAGTCCTCTGTTCTGAGAATGTTCAGATGTAGATAACTGGCATACGACACGCCTGTCCTCCTCTTATTTTGCGACGTATCAAGATGTGTTAAATACAGTAAAATCGTACATTAATAGATTATATTCCAAACATTTTTTTTTTCATATTTTCTTAGATTGTAAAACATAAAACTTTATTGTAGCTTATAATATTTTTTTTATTTAATGCTTATGTGTGAAATATTTGTACTGATGTTTACTTACGTTCTTAATTTCTACTGTATGTATATTCATATATTAGAGTATTATTGTTTTTTTTCTACTTCACGCTGTGTCCTGCATACATAAAAACCATTGGGAACCTACCACATTGGGAACCTAGTGTTGAGACACTGGGTTCCCTTATCAAATTTCGAACGAACCCACAACCTATGCAATTACAGTCACGCGCTTGTGCCCCTGCGCCATGTCAGGCCACTAGGCGAGTATATTGTAATAACAATAACTTAACAATGTGTCATAAATCACATTAAATTCACAAAATTATTAATACAACAATAATTAATATAAAAAGCAGGACGACAAGAACGATTCTGCCATGAACTATGATTGTGGTTTCAGTCACGCTCTGGGCCTCGATGTGGCTCACATTCCGCTTCCGCCTGATCCACGAACAATCGATATTGTTACCTTGAAAAAACGATGAATTGATAATAACCTGTGAATTTACAAAATTTATATAATATATTTTTTGATTCATGTCTTTTTTGTATCAGCATTACTACAATGGATGATACGCATAAGTAGCTTCGAAATAATTAATGCTGCTTAATTAAAATTTCAATTCTACTATAAGCATTTGTGACGTATCAATAATCATGCAAAAGATAAATGATTAAAGTTAATTGGATGAAATCAGCCGACTCCATAGTTTTTGCCGTGTCACCGTTGGTAGATTAGAGTTCTTCGAGCGAAACCAATCGCAAAGGGTATTATCGTCTCCAGATATTGAATCAATTATTGTATTTTCTTGTAATTAATGGAAGTTGTTATTTATGTTTAATTTGTGAGAAAAAAACATGTCAGACACTTTTTTTTATAAGTTAGAACATAGACAAAATATATCTACTACAACTATTGATTATACCTATTTATGAAAAAAATATAAATTAAAAAGTATTTCATATATACCAATGACTAATTTAATGGCCAAAATCTAGTCGGGGAATATTTATAACGTAAGGAACATACCTACGTAAATAATTACTTTCTTACTTAGCTTCACGCTATATGCCTAGCGGGGCAGACAGAACGGAGCGCCAAACGCTACCGTCTCGGCATACCTATTTTGCCTCGTCCACTGTCATCCTCTTCATACATGCACTCCGGGGGGTCCTCATGCTTTTTACCTAACCTTCCTCCAGTATCGTCGATACTGTGTTTGCCAAGGTCAACCGAGGTCTCCCCCTCCTTCTCTTACCACTCACTTTTGTAAATAATTATATATTTATTAATTAAACTCAAACTCAGCTTCACACTGTATCCCGCATATGGCAGAGGGAACTTGGGAACCTAGTGTTAAGACACTCCGTTGCGCTTCTGTTCCCCACTTTCCGCCAAATTTGAGGCATTGTGTGTTGAGTGGCGGAACTCAATGCCTTGTACCAAAACGATGAAATGAATACATTAAATATTTAAATTGAAAATATTAAAATATTTATTTCCTCGAGTAGGGATCGAACTCACACGCTGTCGGATACGGTCTCACGCTTGTGCCGCTGCGCCACGACAGGCCTCGATTTATTAATTTTAAATTATTCTTTACATATAAAGACATATGTATCTTACGCTCGAATATCCGAAAATCTATCTTACAATAAATAGGAGAGACAGAAACCTTCTGGCTACCGCCCGCTTGGTCTATACGATTATTTATTTAATTATCTGTCGTGGCGCAGCGGCACAAGAGTGTGACTGCAACCGACAGGTTCTGGATTCGATCCCCAGTCGAGGAAAGAAATATTTAATATTTTCAATTTAAATATTTGATGTTTCATTTCTTCGCTCTGGTAATAAGGCAATGCGCGGCGTTGAGTTCCGGCACTCAACACGCAATTCCTCAAATTCGGTGGAAAGTGGAGAACGGAAGTGGAACGGAGTGTCTTTGAAGGTTCCCGGGTTCCCTCTGCCTACCCTGCCTCGTGCGGGATACAGCATGAAGCTAAAAAAAAAAAGAAAAAAGAATAACGCTTATGTAGTTTCCCTCAAGTTTTTTTTGTATAATACTTTACATTACTGTAATTCCATATATGTTGAAATGTGTAAATTAGGAAATACCTATCGTGGCGCAAAGGCACAAGCGTGCGGCTATACTCGCTGTAACTCGCCAGCTTGTGAGTTCGATCCTCACTCGGGGAAATGAAATATTTAATATTTTCATTACTTTGCTCTAATAATAAGGCATAGCGAGGCATAAAGTTCCGCTACTCAACACATATACCTCAAATTCAGCGGAAAATGGGGAGTTTTGTTTTTTCCTCCTTCGTTGGTTCTATCTGCCTACATTGGCATGCGCCGAATACAGTGTGAAGGTCAATATGTAAATTTCAGGTAAAATGATTAGTATTTTTTAACATTTATGTATTGTTTCTTTTCACCTACAAATAGCTTAACCAACATAAGATTTATAAAAAATATAGCCAATCTACTATTCTAACATAGGAAGAGGATCCGAGAGATTATAAAAATAGTTGACCACGTTGTCTGCCATTACGCACTCGTTCACGTTACGGAATGACCAATCATTCCATAACCAAGCCCCGAAAACCGCGCAACTAACTAGATAATTTTAAATCTGTGATATCTCCTAAAGTATTTATTATAATTATGTACTTTAAAGTTGAAACAATGAATTTCTTGGAAAAAATAAAAAAATGAGATCACGTAATATTCAAGCTTTCAAGCAATGCTTTGCGGAAAGTGGGAAACGTCCGGCAGCAGAGTGTCTTACTTAACAATAGGTCCTCAAGTTCCCACTGACTATCCTGCTATATAGAGAATACAGCGCAAAGCTTAAAAATATAACAATATATTTTGTTATAAAATATATTTATTCAAAAGAATTATTCAAGTATTCATTTACATTTACAATATGTATATCATAATATAATACTTACCAAACACCTTGAAAATAATTATTCTATCCTTATGTATAATAAGCAGGCACAATAATAATAATAAGTTTAGATTTCCTCAATCTATAGAATTCAACTTTTTCCATAGCCTTGACAAAAACAATGTTCTTATAAAAACAAACAATTTCAAGCGCATAAATTAAAATTTCCGCTTGACGAAGGAGGTGGTAAATCAAGCATAAATATTATAAGGGAACGTCAACAAACGTACCGAAAAATATATATGTTTGAACGTCACGCTTTATCCATGTCCGTATAGCATATAAAAACAGGTAGGCAGAGAGAACCTAGTGTTAAAACATTTTGTTCTCCGCCTATAGTTCAAATTGGAGACCCTGTATGCTGATTAGGGTTATTGAACACCGCACATAGTCTAGCCAATAGAGGAAAATTACTTCTCTGAGTTAAGATCAAACCTACACCTATCCCGTTTATAGTTAGATGCTGTGGCACTGCGCCACGATGGTTTCGAATTAATTTTTTTTTCATGTTTAAGTATTTATAGGGAATTTTATTACATTTTTAAGCACAGTAATATAACCCAAAAAACTGGTTAAGCAAATAAATTGTATAAATGATCAATAATAACCATAAGAGTTTGCCTAATTACCATTATACGAGTACACGTACAGTATCATGAACAAGTCTGAATGTGTTCGTAATGAATTAATTAACTAAGTCAGCTGTAAACATTTCATGTCCTTGTTTATTTTTACAATATTAATAGTATAAAGTAGCAATGAATTATCGTTAATGTACGTCATTTATCGTATTTAGTTTTTTTATTAAAAATGACTGTTTAGTAATACTTATCGTTGACATGTCATCTTTTATTAAGTGCAAACTCCATGTCATTAAGTACTACTTCATGTGGCACAATTGAAGAAGTTTAATCGAAAACATAATAGTTGTGGGTTCTTTTCCCACTTGTGCAAATTTATTTTTATTTTCTCAGTTCTAGCAAGAGAACGCGTGGCAATGATGATCAGCCACTCTACACGTAACAAACAATCGAACGGAGCGTGAAAAACGGAGAGTCAAAGCTCTCTCTCTCTCTCTGCTTTTTCTTCTACCGGAAACAGGATTAAACTCCTATAATATACTTGAATATGATTAACAAGCCCGTTAAGTGAAAAGTATAAAATAATATTCTCCAGCCTCAAGCTACAAATTTTGTTATATTGGTTGATTATTGTGGTAAATTCATAAAACCATTGTTCCTTTACCCAATGATTAATTAACAAAAAAGGCAACGTTAAGAATTACTGATAAACAAATCAAAATACTATGCCACCATCACCATCTATTACTTTATATCACGTCATATTGATTGAACAATGCACTTGCCCTGATTAGTGGAATGCTCTTTAAGGGCCTTAGTTCCATTAAAATAAATAAACAGCTATCCAAAACAATTTGAAGTGTTAAGTGACCATTGGCTATCAAAAATTACAAGATAACGGCTGACAATGCTGCTCTGGTGACTTATGAAGTGATTAAAAGAAGAAAGAAGTAGAGTCAGCATAAGAATATGTTGTATGTATTCTGTGCGAATAAACTAGACAACTTTCCGTCATCAATTCTCATTTCAATCACAAACAAACTAATGCGTCACATTCTTCACGTAAAGCCATTTAACTAATAAGAAAAACTTTAGATGAATATTTTACTAGACAATAATTATTAAATTAGCTTAGAAAATATTTTTTTTAGTATGAGTGACGAGGAACTTATTACATATATTACATACATAAGTATGGATTTCTTACTAATTTATATTTAAGAAAACAAGTTTTTTACGTAAAATAAATAATAAAACTACCATAAAAAAATACCAACTATATTGCTATATACCATTTTGAAATTGACTGTACGAGAGCGGCTTTACGCACGCTCTATTACAGCGTCTGATAGCTACAATCAGGTAACAGCCCACTTGACATCTTTATGATGTTTCAAAAACCATTACTAACGACACCTTTTTAGTTACTCCCGATAGTAGAATGCAGTCTTCGGACAAAACGTTTCGGTCGTCGAATTATGAAGCTTTTAAGTTTGAAAAACTATATATATAAAACTCTTTTTATAAATTCATCATAGTAAAAAGTTTTGTCTTTTGAATTTACGTGACAAAGTGAAACGAGATGAAGCCAAAGTACAACCAAGCGCAAACTATAGCTAAAAAATAAAATTTATGTTATCAATATTTAAATGGATCGTGGCGCAGTTCACGTGGACATTATCTGGCTATAATCGCATATGATTGTTAGTTTGATTCCTACTAAGTGGAGTGCACTATTTTTATGGGAATTTGGCTACTAATAGACAGTGTTTCGAATTCGGACAGAAAACAATGAACACTTAATATTTTTACTATGTTTTAAAGTGTAATTCCACACTTAGGACAGAAAATACTAAACTTACATTTAAAAAGCGTATAAAAATTTTGAACGAAGCAGGATTTGAACCCGCGCCTCTGGAAAAAACGTTCCAGCGCTCTGACCAACTAATGCATTCGTTCTCACCAAGCTCCGTCGAATTCTTATACGCTTGTTACAACTTATTTATGGTGTTAGCATCTCAGTACGAACATTTTTACAAATTTCCGCTACCCAAAGACAACTCGTAAGAATTATCGTTTGGCAAGAGAGAATACTATTTATTTTAATATTTTTACTATGTTTTAAAGTGTTATTCCACACTTAGGACAGAAAATATATAACTAAGTATTTTAAAAAATACTAAGTAGTAAGTTTTTTGACAGAACATTATATATGGACGTATACCACTGTCCCGACACTATTATGTATATCAAGAAGTGCATTGTGTTAGACAGAACGTGAGGACTTTGAAATGGAAAAACAAAAAAGCTATCTTCAAATTATTCAACGACAATTTACTTTACATGAGCAATTACGCTTAGTAATTATTAATTCTCATTACTCTTGTCCTTTATATTTGAAATGTCAATGAGAATCAATGCAAGTTCTATTCTATCGGCAAGCAGTTGAATAAATCATGTTCCGATGAGTTTTCTAGCTATCCATTAACATAATTAATTATTCATGGAACATATAGTATATGTACATGAAACGTGAAAGGGCAATCGTTCTATCTAGATAAATTTTGCTTCAAATCACGTTTTTTACAGTTGATGAAACATTGACGCTCTGCCTTTTAATTAGATAATACATATATGTTCATAATATAACGGTTTTCTTTACAAATTTTAAAAACATGAAGTTGTCTCTCAGTTATTAAAATTTATCAAAATTTTCTAATATTATAATTACACTAACGATATTAACCTTTCATCATTTTACTTTTATACACATTGTGTTACAATCTTCAAACATCATACATTATGTTTTCCTCTCCACAAAAATAATCGATTAATAAGGCCATTTTGGCAAAAATAAATACTGACATAAAATCAATAAGATTGATCGTTTATGTGGGGAATCTACGAGTTTTACGAACATAAATCTCTGATGTTACGCCGGCTGCCTTAGTACTCTACCCATTTCTGCGAGCCTCGCTACCATGTTATAGCACATCAAACGCTCTGAGATACTGACCGTACACTTGAACCTCGCTCATTACATTTAAAGTCCATTACTAGAGAAGTTGCAACAAGGTGTATAAACTATCAAAGTTCAACGTGTTCGATATGTTTTGATAACTCGCTGCAACTGCTATGTAATTAACATTTTCAATTCAGTAAAAAAAAGTAAGTTATCAGTAATTTTGGGAATTTTTTTTTTTGAATTTTTGTTTAGAACCCCTTATTCTTCTATAAAATTAAAGAGGCCTGTCGTGGCGAAACGGCACAAGCGTGTGACTGTAACCGACAGGTTCCGGATTTGATCACCGGTCGAGGAAATGAAATATTTAATATTTTCAATTTAAATATTTAATGTTTCATTTTCTTCGCTCTGGTAATAAGGCAAAGCGCGGCGTTGAGTTCCGCCACTCAGTACGCAATGCCTCAAATTAGGCGGAAAGTGGGCAACGGAAGTGGAACGGAGTGTCTCAACACTAGGTTCCCGGATTCCCTCTGCCTACCCTGCCTCGTGCGGGATATAGCGTGAAGCTAAAAAAAAATTCATGATTGTAAGTCTATCTATACGTTTAGATTATGCGGCGAACAAAATTGACAAACTTAAGTTTGCGGTTGTGTGGACTAATTTTGTATGAAACGAGCCAATAATATGTGTGTAATAATTGCTTTTCATGAAATCACTTTTTTCTTTATTTTAAATACTCACCAACTCTGCCAAGTTTCATATCAATCGGTGCACGGGAAGAATTTCAAACAAATGCAGCAAAAACGACATCTATAACATACGAGAAGTTTTATATCTTTCTGTTCTTCAAAGGATTGTAGACCTGAATATTTGATATTAATTCCAGCCTTCATGTAATGTTGTGATAAATGATCTTGACTGACAAGACATATATGTAAGTACGACAAAGTGATTCTATAAAAGTTGTTTCTTTTAGGTACAAAACCTGAAAACATTTTTTTATAAAATGTAATATTATATAATATTAGCTCATATTTGGTATATTTTAAATTATCTACTAATAAAATTCAAATGAAGTAAATGAATCAACAACAAACCAATTACATATTCCAACAGAGTTAATACTTCACGTTGCAGCATCAATAAATTATTGAATGCCCTAATAGATAAAATGATGCGTGCAGCGGATATCAGACTGGGAAAAGCCGGAGGTTAGTTCGACAGATATGAGCGGAACAGCCGGTTATATTTTATCGAAAGTAACGGCGCCTAACATACGGCCAATTTCATAATGCCTCGCCGCTGCCTGCCGCCCGCCTCGAATGTGCCTCACTTATCAATTTGATATCTCGATCTGGGAAAATAATGCGCCAACCATGAATTTTCTATTGCTGATATCGCTACATGTTTTTAATAAATTTACTGTAAGTAAAAAGTTTGTGTTAATGTTTAATAAAGAACTCAAGCTAGGCTTAAAGATACGTTATTCTCTCTCTCAGCTTCACGCTGTATCCCACACTAGGCAGGGTAGGCAGAGGGAACGGAAGTGAAACCTAGTGTTATGACACTCCGTTCCCCACTTTCCGCCGAATTTGAGGCATTGCGTGTTGAGTGGCGGAACTCAACGCCGCGCTTTTGCCTTATTACCAGAGCGAAGAAATGAAACATTAAATATTCAAATTGAAAATATTAAATATTTCATTTCCTCGACTGGGGATCGAACCCAGAACCTGTCGGTTACAGTCACACTCTTGTGCCGCTGCGCCACGACAGGCCTCAAATGTATATTAATGCTTATTATACAAATTCCATATATCTATGCTACATTTTATAAGACAAGTAAACGGAACTTAGAAACAAATCTTAGTTTTTTACTTTCGAGCAAAACAAATATATTGCATATTAGGTGACGAAACCAATTTCGTATAACTAAGGAAACAAAAATATTATATTAAACATATTCATTCTCCGAAAAAACATCGAACCACGTCATAGTGTTCCACCAAATGTGCCCCAACAAGTGAAATATGTTTATTAATCATTTATAAATATCTGTACATCATTATCAAAACACAATTTATCTCTAATGAAATTATAAATTAAAGCATTAACGGCAACAAATATTTTGACACGACCTATAACGGAAGACGTCAACGTTGATATGGAATTGTAAAACATACGTCAAATAAGTCATCAAGCGTCAGTTAACTCAATTACATTGAGATCAACACGCGACTACCGGGCATGATTAACGTACACACTTTGCACACAAAAATGAAACTAAGCGTCATAGCTCTAACCTACACATTTGAAGTCACAGCAAAGCTCTTGGTAATCCTTCTCCATAAATCATTTAATAACACAAATGTGCAGTCACATACTAAGCTATTCCTTCCGTTGTGAAGAACGAACTTGTTAGAAGAATTAAAAAAGATCTTAAGACTATGTAATATAAAGTTGAAAATTATGTGAATTATTTTTAATCATAAGCTTTTCAAGAATAAGAAAAGTAACAAGTACCACGGCAAATCTATTGCTCCTGTACAAAATTGAAGTCATTAGAAGTGATTTTCATATATAACATATGAATGAGGTGAAAACAAATGGGTTATACTCAGGTAAAGCGGAGGGTACCGTTGTCAACCCTTGACAGAGGGATAAACGGCGCGGATCATATTCACAACATAAACAATAGTATTTGTAAATACAACACATAAAATTACAACATTTTAACTCTTAGACTAATTTAGTAATCTTAGTTAGTCTAAGAGTTAAAATGTTGTAATTTTATATCCGGTATCAAATGTTATAAAATATAAATAATATTATTCCAAAAGTTACAAAATATAATCGTTTCTCAATCATCGCATATGAAAGTATAAAATATCGCCTGTTAAGCATAACCGGAAAGTGATCATTAACGGAGCTCATATAAAATATTAATATGATGTCACGCCATACATTCCAATAGCGATTCGTGGCGCGTGTATCTAAAATTAAATTACAAGATATTTCTCATTTAACATTTGTGTCAGATAATTATAATGTTAACATGAAGATATACAATTAAAAAGCAATTACATCTTTATTCAATTTACCTTAATCTACTAAAATGTGCAAATAAGTTGTTGATCTTTTAAAAATTATGTAAATATACTACTGTACTTCATAATATTATTTGTTAAATGTGGTAAATCACTTACAAAGTGCTATTGTATTGATAGTACTGACATAAATAATGGACTCAAAAAATACGTTACGCTTCACCGCATGCCTAAAGCCCAAAACCATAACAAAAAGATACTCGTAATCAACGAGGTGATCTACTTCCCAATCGAAATATTAAATGTAGTAAAAAAGATAGTTAATAATTTTAAGTTACCAATGCTTTCATCGAGGCCGCGGCAGGTGCAGTGAGAATCGGCAACAAGAGCACGACGGTGACAAGCGACCAAAAAACTATAAAAACCGTCACACTGTACCTAAAAACAAATTATAGAAGAAGAAATAAAGATTTATCACGGAAGTTGTTACAGTTGGCTGTCCATACAGATCATCCACAGTTCCACCCATAACAGACAGAAAACAACTTATTTATAATAGTTGCCTTTTTTATATTAATATTAATTACAAGCTACTTTAAAAACATCGGAAATTGAACGCTTAATTGATTCAATACTTCATAGTGACGTGACATTCGTCTAACTAAAATTATATGGCAGAGATAATCGCGTAAACTTTGTTTTGTGTATTGTTACCGTGGCCTTGGATTGCAGTGAAAATTTAAAACTAATAGCTAAAAACATTATTGTTTTAATGTCGTCATTATTATCAATGGATACAAGGAAGTTGATTCGGTTTCAAGGTGAACAATACTTAGCGTCTGGGTTTAGCGTTGTACTTGATATAATCTGTAACGCTGCCTAATAAAGCAATAATTAATGTTTTATAATTACTTTGTAGAGTTCTCGGTAGGACGTTTCATACAGCTTCCACAAATGCCATTAGACATGCCACGTATGAGGTACTGATACAGCGAGCTCGCATTAAAAATTAATGTCAAACGAAAAGATGGGGCCACTCTGCAAAATTTATTTCACATCTCCACTCTACCAATGACAAGAAAACTGTTACGGTTTGCAACGGTCTGAGTGTAACATTAAAAATTCAAGTCGTCTTTCCCACTTGTGTGAGGGATTGCCGCATACTCGCCTTTGGACAGCATTTATATTTTCTTTGATTTGTATGGTGTACAATCTATCAAGGAGAATTTTTGAATTTCTGATTTATGTTTAACCAAGTGTGACCACCCGATTATATCTACGTTGCTATATAAATTTCTTTCAAAGAAATAGATACAAGTATCAGATGGTTATACAATAAATATGAAAAAAGAACATTAATGACAATACCACACCGCAACTCCTCAACTAATTAAACTTCCTTGAATAAAACGAACGATGTAACCTTTGTTGTATGAATATAATGGTGCTGACGAACTCGATATTTCCGTTTGATATTAACTGTATTATACTTTCGGTACAGTAAACAAATTATAAACTGTTTAAAATGGCACAAATATATAATAAAAATAAAAAATATTTGGATTATATACTAATTCTATAACAGGCTAAGTATAGAACGTACTTATTCAGATTCAATTAACCTAGATTACGATTGTATTGAGTCGTAAAATGACACTAGGTCTGCATTACCTACCTACAATGTCTAATAGTAACATTTTAACAGCACCGCCACCACTTTAGTACCCAATTATTATGTAGCTAAGTAAATGTAATTCTATATTTTGTATATCACTGTTAATGTCATTAACTTTAGTACCGTATGTTACGATATCATTAACTTTAGTTTTAATTAATTTAGATTGCTTGATCGATTAAGATAGATTTCACTTAAAAAACATTTTGTATCAAAACATAATGTTTTACCAAAAATATATTTTTTTAGTTATAATTGAAGTAGTTAGTTTACTACAATATAACTTTTGTCAATGTCAATATAACTCGTTCCAAGACATTAACAAGTTAGCATCGATAACTTATTCTTACTTAAATGACATATAAAAAAATACATAATTTAATTAAGGATAAGTTATCGATGCTGACTGTACTACTGTATTACCTTTTAATGCCTGGTAGGTCACAGTGCACTATTTCGATTGTTTACACTTGATGATATCACTTAATATATTTTAAATAATTTTAGCGTGTCAATTTAATATACAATTTAACACTAAACTTAATTAAATAATAAATGGCACCTTAGATATCTATATTTTTAAAAACACTTCAAATGTCAAAGGCAATAGATATTTTAAATTTAATATTATTTAAAATGATAATAAATTAAATTTTATCATCTTTAAATCATATACTTCTATAGTTTTATTGCTTTATTTTACATAAAACACCTCTTATTTATGATAATCAACATCCTATAAACTAAAAGTATCATATGAAAAATGTATTAAATCATTTATATAACATAAAATATTAATTCCCAGACCAAAGTAAACAGTTCTACAACGACAAACATTCACCAAGTTATTATTTACACAAGGTTTGGAAACTCTATTTTGTTCTGGATGACATAAGGGTTAGATTTGGTTTAATGTGAAGGGTAGGACAGACAGCAGGTCTGTGCACGCGCCGATCAGTTGTTATTGACAAATTGAAGGACAAGCTGCGCACATGTCAGACTTGACGGTTTCCGTTTCATAAACTTTAATGGTGTGATTGACCCAGCTTTGTTTGTGTTAGACGAGTTCACAACTGCAGTCAGGACCATTTCGGTTAACTATTAATTGGTTAACGGCAATTATCTCCTTCGTTGTTTAAAAATAATTGTAAAAAAAACTATGTTATTTTCATTTGAGTTGATTTTAAATTAATTTTATATTTAAAAGATAAATTATGTGACGCGGAAATTAATGTGATAAGTAGTAAAAATAATTCCAGAACTTTACTAAATAAAATTAAAGTTGAATGTTAGCTAAATGTAATTAGAAGCATAGCTCAAGTCAACTGAGCCGACTCCACAATAATCAAGGCAACTTAATCAGAGGATCACATCTCTTAATATACGACCATCCGACGAGTGAGATCTGACACGAAATTCCCTAAAAATAATATTTAAAATGGTAATGGGTCCCCGACTTCATAAATTGCCGCGCCATATGTCCCCGTGCGCTACACCTACTGTGTACATAAATATGTCATGTTTTGAGGAGAAAGCCGCTTTATTATTAAGTTTACTATGATTGTTGATCTCTAAATAGAGATCTTTGAAGTAGTTATTATTATTAGATTACTTAAAAAACTTGTTTAGTAAAATTTTATGGTCTGTTTACACAGGCGGCTAATTTAATTAGTTATATTTTGATAACTATAAACACACTCAAGTAGTAACATTGGTTATTATGTATTACATAATATTTGAAGCCAGTCGCAGGAGAATAATCGTGTGATTACTAAACTTAAATTTAAAAAGCGTATAAAAATTTTGAACGAAGAAAAAAAAAAATAAAAAATAATCGTGTGATTGTAAGCTCGACAGGTTGTGGGTTCGATCCCCACTTGAGGAAATAAAATATTTAATATTGTCAAATTAAATATTTAATATTAAACTTCTTCGCTCTGGTTACAAGGCAAAGCGCAACGGTGAGTTTCGCCACTCTACACACAATGCCTCAAATTCGGCGGAAGTGGGGAACGGAACGGAGTGTCTTTAACACCAGGTTCCTAAGTTCCCTCTGCCTACCCTGCCATATGCAGAACTCAACGTGAAATTAAAAAATAAATATATTATTTTCTTGGAAATATTATGAATTGAATATGTAATAACATTTTCTAAAACTTGTGTTCCTTTAGATTTTATTGTTATATTTTGGTGTCAAATGCAATGTGAATTTGGGTCGTGCTATGTGTTAAAACGATCATAGTTTTAAATTAAAATTTAAGAAATATTTTTATTAAGTGCTTATTCTCACTCTGCTCTGGAGGCAAAATAAAACATAAATTTATCGATTTTTATGTATGTAGTAAAGTATTCTTGCATTGCATACCGCATTGAAAGAATACTTTGCAATAAAGTAGAAGAGTTGCAATAAAGAAGAGTTCTACGTCACGCTAAATATTTGTGATAAATATTTCAAACTCTCATATTTAATCTAAATAAAAATTCGAGGTCTGAAAAGTCGATTCTGTTTTTAAAGTTTACTAAAAAAATCCTTATTTTTTTAATTAGTTGTTTTTTGCTCAGCTATTCAAGCTTTAACCTGCATAGTAAGATGGGTAAAGAGAACTTAGTGTTACGACAGTATAGTAGTACAGCTATATTTTGGCCGAATTTAAAACATTCCGTGTTGGGCGCCGAAATTTAACTTTGGGCTTAGTCCCAATGCAATGAGGAAAGTGAAAATGATTCATTGAATCATTTTCACGAGTGAAAATCCAACTTACAATCATTGCGTTTATCGCCCCTGTGCCATAATTGTATTTAATTTATTATTTTAGGCCAAGATTTACAACAAATTTTATATGTATGTAATAACAGAAAATTGTCTATATTGTCAATTGCACAATAAATTAGCGTGTGTATCTCTATGAAACAATAAAATAATTTACATAAATAAAAAAAAGAGATTTTAATCATAAAATAATTTACACATACATAATAATAATTTGCTATTTAACCTCCGTATTATATTATATATTAAGAGAGCTGATTCGAGAGCCCCATCTATGACCAAAGAAAACAATAAATCCTAATGACAGCGCGCCCTTTGGGCACCCTCGGAAGTCCGCTATTTTGAACTATAAATAAATGTGTAGATGGATTGATAAATATAAATATTAGGGGCGAAATGAAGAAAAACAATGTTTATGAAACTGGTGTCGTTCGCTTCATAACAGTGAGTTACGACTTCCGACGCCTGCAAACATATGGGCTCTGTGCGGAATAGCAATTTTTTTCTAGCATCACGTTCTAGTGGTCCTACTTTACTACAATTAAATTATAAATGACCAAGCTAATACCATATCTTGCCATCACTTAGTCCTGAGTATTCTTTGTCTTGTACTATTAAATTACCTACATGAAATTTCAAAACATTTTTGAAATTTTGTGTATGAGCAAACTATTGTCTACTTTGTTTTACACTTTTTCATCTTCTTAAAAATAACAATTGTACATTTCAAGTGTTATCTTCTGTATTTGAATAATTGTAGTTTTAAATTATGTACATTTTATTATAAATTCAAATACACGCTACCAAATACGTACATACGAACTGATTAACAATGATGTTACATGGTCGAGAGCACAAAGGACTATTTTACGTTTGAAGTAAAGTTAATTTAAATGATCAATATAAAAAAAACTCAAAATGGCCAGCAGACGGTGAAATCGTCAGTGAGTGTCAAACGAGGTTCATTGGTGATAAATTTTCTGAATATAATAAGATTAACAGGAACGGGCATGCGTAGACGCGGGCCGCCGCGACAGACGGGACGTTAGTCACTGCGTCTATACTTAGCCGATTGCATTGTCTTCTGAAATATCTATTAGCGATTATTGACAAGGCATCGGCACGCGAATTCTCCTCACGGTAGGTGCGGGAGCGTCGAACTGCTATAAATATATTTTATGTGCGATCACACCGCAATAGGCGGAGTAGTGTGTGATAAACGATCATGCTCGGCTGAAGTGCGCTTTAAATTATTTCTTTTTAAATTGAGAATTCTTAATTCGTCCCTCTCCTTTTGTCAAATATTATTTTTTGAAGATTTTCCTTTCATAAATCATAAAACAATGTCATATTAAATTTACTTAAATTTTCACTTGTTTTTTTTTAAGAAACATAAAGTTAGTAATTCAATATGCTCTTCCAGAACGGTAGATACATATACAATCGCCAATACGTAATATAAATACGTAGGTATAGCAGATATAACGAACATGATTGCATTAACAGTCCTAACAAATTAATGAATTCACGTCAAAATTGCAAACTGAAAGTACAAATTGATACAATTCGACAATTGATTACAATATGCACACAAAGCGCTATCGCGTCCACAAACATGGTCGAGCAGCGAGCAGCGAGCGCCGAGTCGCAGTCAACCGCCGCCCGCCTTGCCGCCCCGGCCGTCAGCCGACGATTCATATCGAGCGACAGCAGCTTTTCATTTTGTATGTTAAATTAAATTTCCATGAAACAAGATTGAATTTTTCGCAATCAGCACAAGCGGGGCTTGTCGAAATGAACTTATGTAATACTGCATCTACGTACGAGTAGTACCTACATACGATAAACTACGCATTCACAAATGCATTTTATTTTAGTTTAATACTACATTGAAAGAATATAAGTTTATTTTGTATAATAATTTTAATAAATAATCCAAATATAAATTCGTATTCATATACAGTTTAGATATGGGCGTAAATAAACACAATTAATTAGAATTGTACACAAAGTTAGTGTAACCATGGCAGAGTTGGGCGGCGGCTGCAAGCTAGCATCAGCTTAGCTAATTTACAATTTAATTATCAGTCCGGATGATACATCGTTAGTGCGCGCCAAACCGAGTTTATGCGACTAATCAATTGTTTGACGCGGCCGCTGCAATCACACGCCGCACCCGCTTCCGCCTCCGCCCGCAACTTCGTCGCCCAAATCATTGAAAATTAAATAAATTATTATAATTAACACTTTAAGAAAAAAATCAAATTAACAATGGCATATTATCAAAATAAATAAGAACAGAAATTTCGTCGTCTAATAGGCACAATATCCAATAAGCATAATTTCAAATAGAGGTCCCTTAAATATATAACTTATGCATCCTCATACTGGCGCAATATTCAATCGAAAAATAATAATTACTCACATCACTACTGTTGATTAAATATAGCTACAGATTCCATCAAACGGACGACTTGATCGAACCCGCAGCGCTATGGATTTATGCGTTAAATATTAGACAGGTGCCAAGTGTGTCGATAGTAGAGTTCGATGACTAACAATGCCCCAAATGATATTCAAATGTCAAATAATTTGAGCATCTGCCTTGCACCCAGCACGGATGCGGCGTAACGCTTCACGCTTGGCAGCTATTATACAATTGTATGCATTACCGCAACCGGCGTAAGGTGATCAGGTGGTGACCCTATCATATCCATAATATATGTATATCATTTTATCCATTACAACGTAGTGACAAAATTCTTATAAGAAGATATTTTATTCCATTAGAGCTTTATTTTGAGTAATATTCATAGCAGTCTTACAAAATGTATGTAGTTACAATATCGGTCTAGTATGAGTGGGACTTATTCACCTTCCGCATCCGTTTAAAGCTTGTACGTCAACAAGAAGTATAACATATAACAGTTGACAAACATGAATTCACGAACGAATTCGTCTATGTGATATACAATAAAGCTCAATTATATATTTTTTCCTTTGTGGTAAAATAAATAAGAATACCTTATTTTGGATTGTTACCCTTATTTATATGGAAAAATCTTCTTGCCAAAATTAGTAATAGTTTTACCCGATACCCACAAAAGTGTGTCATTTTTTTCTTACGGGACTTTTTTCTTTGCTTGTATTGTAAGATCCCACTTTGAGCCATGTAAAGCACTCACTCACTCAGCTTCCTGCACACGGCAGGGTAGGCAGAGGGAACTTGGGAGCCTGAGTATTAAGACACTCCGTTCTACTTCCGTTTCCCACTTTCCGCCGCAATTGAAGCATCGCCTCGCTTTGCCTTGTTATCAGAGCGAAGAAATGAAAACTTTAAATGTTTAATTTACAAATATTAAATATTTATTTTTCTCGAGTGGAGATCGAACCCACAACCAGTCGCTTACAGTGACTCACGCGCTTGTTCCATTGCGCCACGACAAGCCTCAGACGAACCGATGATTTTTTCTGTACTCTAAAGGATCTAAGATTTGAATATTTCATTTTAATATAAGCTTAGTGCCTCCATAGAAGATCTCTGATGGATAGATATAAAGAAGAAAGAAAAGATACAGAAGAATAAAGGAAAGATAAAGCGATCCTATAAGTGCACTTTCTAAAAAATAAGTTGAACGCAACCTAAAAATGATAGGTGTAGTATGGTATATGTGGCATGGTTTGACGTATTATTTGACAATAAAACATACCTACACAAAAGATGACGATGGTACAAAAAAAATTTTATTAAGTTTTTTGTTCAAATTCGACGGAAATTGGAGAACGGAAGTGGAACGGAGTGTCTTAACACTAGGTTCCCAAGTTCCCTCTGCCTACCCTGCCATGTGTGGGATACAGGTTGAAGCTTAAGATTTTTCTTCATTTTCACTTGTTACCGTATTTTTCTAAAAAAATAAAGAGAGAACCCGGCCGGAGAAAAAGCTCATTCCAGTGTTGGCTTTTGTTAAATACTAATGTATTGCCCGTTTAGTGACAACCACCACAACATCACTAACAAGATTTTTGTATAATACATATATGCTGCAATTTGAACCCCTTATCGACATGATACAATGATCTGCGACGACGGAAGATACAAGGAAAATATAGCTTTTGACAACGATAAAAGAGAAAATTGGAGTCAGCCGTAATATTAACGTTCACAATTCGCTAATCCCGCACCGCTACCGTTACATAAGACAGCTGAGTTGAATATAAATGTAAAACACAATAAATTTCATGCCCCGTAGGAAATGAATATTCATCACGAAATCGCCATGCATATTCTCTTTTGCTTCAGAATTTCGTGTTCCCTACAAACATATTGATATTGGCTAGAAAATAAACCTTATTTTCAAGGGTCGTAGGCAAATATCGCTTGAATGGCATAGAACATTAAAGTGCGGGTCGGCGCCTCAACGAGTTAGCTCTCGTAAATTTCAACATATAGTAAAGTGATTTACGAATAATTGTTGTGTTGGCGTATAACTAGAGAAATCTTTCCGCTGTTTGCCGTCGGTTAATTTATATTATGAGGCTTAGGTAATTCGCGAGCCACGAGTAATTGGTCTATAGAACAATAGCTTTTGTCATACTCTTATCTCTCATAGAACGTTTGTCTCTCTTCAAAGCCCGTCTAAAGAACATTCGCATGACATTCATTATGAGTCGTAGTTAAGGATTTTCTAACAATCGTACATTAGTTATTGTATATAGAGTGACTGTAGACTCAACTATAAAGTGTGTGACCTTTTTACATAAATTGAAATATCATACGAAATAAAGCTGCAGAACTTTATTAATAAAAGAATACAAATTAATATAGCTATACTATAGTCTTGTAGAAGTATTTAGTGGCGCAGTGACACACACGTGTGACCTTATATTGTAAGCGATAGGTGGTAGGTTCAATCCCCACCCGAGGAAATAATAATATTTTCTTTTCTTTGCTCTGGTAATAAATTAAAGTATGGCCTTGTGTATCGCCACTTGACACTCAATATCTCAAATTGACAGAAAGTTGGGAACGGAAAGAAATGTCTTAACACTAGATTTCCTACCAGGTGCGGGATAAACGTAAATCAAAAAATATTATACCTTTAGTTAAATATTACTTTAGACTATTTAAGAATTATAATACAACATATGATCAAATCTTCGTGAAGGTGACAAAGTGCGTTAGACTGTAATCGAAGCATGTGTTTATCGTAACGGCCTGAAGCGAATTTAGTTTTCGCACAATGCAATTTGAGTGCACATTACACAACGAACGAGCTACGAACGCTTTTTATTGCGGCATCGTGAGATCTTATCTTGGAACTGCCACTTCCAGCAGGCAAATTTCAGAATCCCCTCACAACTTCCCTAATTTTGCACTTTAACGTGTGAAGCCGATGGATTGTTATCGAGCAACGTCTATCTAGCAACACTAGTGTGCGCCTGAACTCAAACGTCAAATACACACGCACCCTATCGTACATGTTTAAAGAATTCAACATAAAATCGGCAATAAAATTGAAAACATTTTGTTACGTTTTAAATAAGTTTCGCGCTGCGGACTGCGCTCGTCAAACAACTTTGATCTTTGTTCTCCATTCGAAATGAACAAATTCGTACGCCTGTTTTAATACTGAAATTATTTCTGGATCGATAAGAAGCGTTAATTTTACGAGCCGGTGATAATTTGCTAACTTCCGACAGAACATCGCCCTAGTTGAATCGTTCCAAACACTTGCCACATAAAATTATTCACCTACCTATTCACAAAGGAAAATCCCAATTACAAGTACTTACATACTTATACTCCAGGCAAAGTAAAGCGCATTTTACTTTATTAAGTCATTAAAAATAAGTAATGACAATATTGATAACAATGCATGACACGAAAACGATATGCAGAGACCGTTATATTTGGCGCTTCTCTCTGGCTATTCCTGGGTAGTTATTAAGACAGTGAGCGTTTACGATCTATAATTCCATAAACTTAAGTATGTCCAAAATAATTATATACATACATAAAGTGTGATAAATTGATAATGAACAATATACTTTTTAATATTAAAGATAAACAGCTTATTGTGCAAACTAGGAAAAATTCAAGTAAGAAATTTATACGAGTATAAAGTTAACAATGAAATAGAATGGAAGTCATTCTGTCTGTCGTGAAGATTTTGTAGATTTTTTTTCTGTTTTTTTTTTCAGCTTTACGCTGTATCTATACCGCTCATGACAGGGTAGACAGAAAACTTAGAAATATAGTATTAGGGCAACACCAAACTTTACCTCAGCACCAGAGCGAAGAAATGAAAAAAAAAATTTTTTTTCAAAATATGAAATATATCTTTTCCTTGAGTAGGGATCGAGCCCACAACTCGTTGCATAAACAGTGACACTATTACTCCCCTTACGACAGGTCCCAAAATTTTGTAGTAATAGAAAATAATATAAATACAAAATAATAACAATACTTAATATTCTCTTTTTATCAAATATCCAGTATAAGTGGCTATTACTAGTTACGATATCGACAAAAAAGAAATGTACCTCTAATTGATGAGTCTAACCTATACTTATGAATATGTTCATTAAAAAAGAATAGTGTTATTGGCAATTAATTGTCTTCTTTTGCATCTAAATGAGACCTTTGGTAGCAATAAACGTTAAGTGACTTAATTCTGGCAAATGTAAATGTTATGTATTTATATTGAAACTTATTACAAAAAAATCGTAAGGATATTGCTTGAAAAGCTATTAACTACTATGTAAATTGCACATAACATCATATAGGGATAATACATTCAAGTCATTGTATTGCTAAAATGATATTATAAGAGATACGTTACCTTTTATATATTGAATTAAATTGAAGTAATTCATTAACATTTTTATGTCATCATTAAAAATGTTTGTGGAATACTTCATGTATTTCAAATAGAATCTAACATATTATTTCCAGACATTTTGAAGGCTAGAGCACTCATCAAAATTACAATTACGTTTTTTGTAGTATCGATATTGTAATGGTTCCAAACAGGTCGTAATGGATCATTTTGTTGTCCAAATTGAAATACAGGAATTTGTAATCGCTTTAAGTACGACATGAATCGAATTTTAGCGGCTTCTTTAGCAGAACGGTGGTCGTATGAATGCGCTTTTTGAGCTATATAAAATATTTTTGCCTTTTTAAAGTTTGTTTTGTTTTTCATATCATGTACAACAACATATGTAGAATGAATAACTTACCATAGTTAGCCTTAGTAAGTTTTAATTAAAATACTTATTTAACTGTCTTCTAAAAATACATTTTATTAATTATTAAACCTGTCTTTAAAAGCAATACTAATATATACTCTATTGTCATCTAACTCCTGCCTGCCTGTCGTGGCGCAGCGGCACAAAACGTGTGACTGTAAACGATAGGTTTTGGGTTCGATCCCCACTCGAGGCAACGAAATATTTAATATTTTCAATTTTAAATATTTAATATTTCGTTTCCTCGCTCTGGTACAAGGCAAAACGCGGCGTTGAGTTCCGCCACTCAACATGCTATGCCTCTAAATTCGGCGGAAAGTGGGGAACAGAAGTGGAACAGAGTGTCTTAACACTAGGTTCCCAAGTTCCCTCTGCCTACCCTGCCATGTGCGGGATACAGCGTGAAGCTGAGTGAGTGAGTGTGTCATCTAACTCTTAGGCTTAATCTCTCTCTAGACTTAAATCATTATCATAAATAATTATTTATAATTATCATTACGTTATTTTTTTTTTAAATTATGAAGTAGATACCTAGTTACATGGATTCAGAACACATACAAGTCCAGCCATAGGATGCACACGATACAACAGCAAGTACGCCACCTAAAAGCAATTACAATAAAAAGAAAGACCTTATAAGCATTGTACCTACATATAATTTCCCTACTCCTACTATCGATATTATTCTGAACACGCCAAAAATTAAATCAACGTACAAAAAGCAATGAAAATATGAAATAACGTATAGAATTATAATGTGAATCTCACAATTCCGTTGGTGCACTGCCAACAATACCCAATTATAGCCCTCAATGCTTTTTATTAATTACATTTCTCGAGCTTTCGAGGCCTTTGTATTTTAATTCAGATAAATTCACAGCTTTCTTAGAAAAGAGCAGCCACAGCATCGAGACGTTACGCTTCTACCAAATGAATGACTTTATCATGTCGTGTGTTACGAATACAGATACCGTAATGAATATGTACGCGGTAATAAAAGGTTTTTGTGAATGTTTTACGCGAGCAAATAGGCGTATCGGGAATGGTAGTTATCAAATTAAGATGCGGAGGCAACTGAGCATTACATTGGTAAGTGGTAACTGCGATTGCGCAAGCAGCCTTGTAATTGTTTCTTTTTATCACATATCGTGTAGCTATTTGCAAACAGTGCACTTACATCATGGATTAATCACGTTATTTTTTGTGTTAATTTAATTATGTCTCGTCACTTTTTTACTTCTTACAGAGTTACCAAGAATTAATTTAAAAGTTGTATTTTACCACATTTTAATTTTTATAAATATTTTAGTTATCAAACTAAAAATAATATCAGTTCTTCACGAAACGCTTAATAATTACTAATATGTCCATTATGATATAAAACAGTATAAAGCTTACGTGTCTATGTAAATATAAAAGATATATTAATTTTGATAAATCATAGAAGAATGTTCGCATGTAAAAAGTTCCTATTTATATTTTAGGCCAGTACACCACTGCGACTGAAGTTAATATCAAAAATCGTTCTTTGGAACTATAACTATTTCTCATCCGTATTCGTGTGTTAACAGCGAATAGTATATCATCCGTTTTTATATGCGTAAATAAGTTTGTTCGTTGACCAGTTCAATATATAGTATGTACAAAAGCTATAAATAAATAGTAAAAAATATTCAATACGTATTGAGTTCCGCCACTCTACACGCAATGCCTAACCTGTTCTGTTCCCCATTTTCCGCCGAATTTGAAGACAAAGTGTCTTAACACTAAGTTCCCAAGTTTTCTCTGCCTACCCTACCATGTGTGGGATACAGTGTGAAGATGAGAGAGAAAATAACTAGGCATTGTTATAGTTGTAAATAAGTTTTACATTGTTCTATATGGAAGAGTGTCCTAAAGGGGTTTGGAGGCGAACGCAAGCGGGGCTGGCGTTGAGCCAACAAGGTGAATGCCACGAGAGCCACGCAACCCACTTCCAACACGCGGAAATATCGTTTGTCCTTCGATCAATCTCATATATGACTGTAAATCTATGCGTTATTGTAACCTTTTAATAATTCTTGCATATATATTTTTGTGATGTAATTAAACAAAATTTTATAATAATCAATAACGTCTATAAGAAATAACGTCAGTATCTACCTATTCTAATTAGAATTGATTGCAAGCACTCATTGGTTGTCCACCCTGTTTTATAAATAAGAAAGCTTAAAGTAAACAATATACATTATGCTAATATAGTTATGGTACAGATAAACCAGCTGAAATGCAAATTGATATAATGCAGGAAACGTCTGAGTGGATCTCACAGCGGGCGCCTATATTGCATGAGTAGCATAAGTTCGTTTACATACGACGGACTGCTGTATTTGCATCCCAAATGTTCGGTGCGACCGCTCGTTGGCCCGACTTATCTCTCTTCCAGGCAAAATATTACAGTTTGTGCACTGCCACTCGCAGTGTGCATATCTGAATGTCAATAAAGGCATAAAAAGGCCAGCGGAGGCGTTCCCGCGCAGTCGAGGCGGATGTGCTTTCCGCCAATGAGCGAGTCGAGCTCAGCATATTCATAACGATATTACCGCCGCCGTTGCTGCGGCGTCATCATAATTCATATATAATAACCCTTCCGACGTCGGCGCGATGCCGCGCGCCGCGCGCCGCCCTGCGTCTCATTCGCTCGCCTCATATCTTCCCGAGCGCAACAGAGACGCTCTCCGACACCCACTCTATCATAATTCATAATTTTATTTGTTAAGACACCGTAAGCCGTTCCCACATCGAAGATCTCTTTATGTCTGTAATCTAATTTAGGCGGCGTGTTTACAACAATATACACAGTAGTGTTTTATGTAATCTACTAATATTTGTTACAATAACAGAATGGAGATACTGTTTATTTGAAATATAAGAAACAGAGCTCGTTGGATATGTAGAGACGATGACAGCTATTTGTAATTGGAATATGACGGGACGCGTGCGCGTGCGCTCGAGGCGTCTCATTCGTCAGCTTATAAATAGAACTCAGCGTCTGCGCTGTGACGACTCGCGCCATTAATTTATATGAAATAACTGTCGGCAGTCGGAAAAATAAGTTCAATCGAGAACGGCCTTCTAAACGATAATATTTATGTTTTACGAAGTGGCAGACAAGTCCGACCCGTGTGTTGACGTATGTACATCAGAAACATACATATTTATTTACTCCGCACGCTGAGAAAGATTCATTAATTCCTTGTAGTTGAAACATTTAGTATCTAAGAAAACCTAAATCCATTTACGATCGTTTGACAACTAAACCTATTCTGTGATTTCAGTAAAAAGCCAAAACAAACATCTAGGTATTCCGAGACAGTTTCATTAAACAAAAAAAATAATCTTTTTAACAAGTCATTACTCTTAAGAATTACTCTTTATAAGCCTCATCAAGTGCTCCTTCACGGTTTCCACACATCTTTACAAGTCCAATAAAATGCCAAAAATATAGAATTCAGACGTTACGATGCTCACGAAGCACGCAAAAGACAAGCGAGGCATAAATTCGTTAGCGCACATGTAATCGTCACAAATATACCAACAATATTTTACGGCATTAAATTTTAAAGTTGACACAAGAAAGAACATCTTATAAAGCAATAATTTAGCTACATTTAAAATGATTCTCTTCTCAAGTATGTGTCATATGTATACACAATTGCATATTTATTACAAACATGTGCACATCATTAACTTACATACATTGCCGTTACGTACTAGTATTACCTTCTAAAATACAAGTCAAAAGTTAGATGAATACTCTATTTTGTCGTATTTATAGATATTGAATAGGTATGTCAAACGCTACAAGATATAAAAACAATGTACACAAATTCATTAAGCGCACAATTCAATGACGGTTCACTACGAAAGATAACCGATATCAATCTAATGGATTCTTAAGCTACTCGAAGTGAATTCAAATCTAAAGATATTTAAACACATCGCCCTCGCGCTGCTCTCTCCATAAATAAAATAAATACAAATATTTTCACGTAAACGAGTAACTCGAAAGCGTTCATTTACATTTGTGAATGTAATAAATGGGGCATATTCTAAATACAAAATTAATTTAAACTGAAAATAGATCGTGTTTTGTTTGAATATATCTACACTCATTCGATTAGAACAGAAACAGACCTAAATACTCTACAAATAAATAAATTCGTCATCTGTAGGTACTTTTATTTATAAAATAGTAAACGGCTTCCGAATAAAAACTTCATAGCATAATCATTTAAAAATGTTAACAGACCAAGTTCTAAATAGAGGCAAAATCGATATTATTCACGTGTTTTTTTGCATCCATTGCCTATAATAAGTATATATTGTGTTAGGTAATTTTAACAAACTAAACTTAATAGCTTAAAGTAACGATAACAATTAAGAATACAATTAATCTAAATGATATGATAAGTATATCTTCATGCATAGCTTCAACATACATATATACATACATGTATATGTATATCAGACGAAAGGGTTGTCACACCTGCATATAATTCTTTCCCATACCCTTTTACAGATTTACGGCTACGTATTGAGCCAACAAATAAGATCATCCGAAAATGCTTCTAAAAAATATAATAAGAGCAACACAAAAAGCTCAGCAAGACACGTCTACGTCGGCTGCGCACCATTGGCTGTGCGAACAAAGAAATATTGCCGCGCATTATATCTGTTTTTCAAAGTTAAATTATTTAACTTTCTCATTTTGGAATCATTAAGATATATTACTGTTATTTACAATCACTCGATAAATTAACAAATATATTATGATAATGAATCATAGAAAAATGAAAGCTCAATTATTTACTTATTATTAAGATGCAGGGTTAAGAGGGCCACGGTTCTTTGGCGTGCGGTGATTGAATCAATAAATACGTACACCTGTATATTGCAGGAATATTTGGTCATAAGTATGTTTTATTTTCGTTTCGACCCTAGTGTAGTTTATAATATATTTTATTGTACCATAAACAAACATAGCAAGAGTTTACAGCTCCTGACGGTCTCGGCGCACATTCGAACCATTGTGCCTCTTATAATTTTTATTAGGGGCAATCCGTCCGGCTTGATTTACTTCTTCCCGAACTGATGGATCTTTCATTTAATTTACGATTCTACCCTAGTGTTCTGAACGTAATAAAATACTAAAAAACAAGCAAAAATTACTTTGGATCCTTGGAGCCCTTTTTATCTACTAATCTAACATACTTAAATATATTTAATTATTATTGATATAGTCAAGTAATAGTTAAGACGTAGTTAACATACATAAGTTATCATAAAGCACTAAAAAAATATATTATTTTGGTAAATCATCGTACAAAAACTAATAAATATTCATTAAAATGCTTAAATTAATTCATTCTTAGGTATTAAGAGACCATTTGAAAAATATTTTATTTAAATTTCACACAAAAAATGTTTTCAAAATATCTTCTTAATATTTTTAGTGCGATTCCTGCGAACGACCCACTGCGTCTTATCACCACGACAGCCGCTTGGCAAGATATCAAAGATTGTTATTATTCTAATGACGCCTCTACTCATAATACTATTGCTCTGGCAAATGTCTTCATATCCTAGATAAACTATAAATCGTAAAAACATTAAAGTCAAATCCAATTCTAAATCACATGAAATGATTTGTTTATGATATTCAAAAAGAAGATCACACTTATCTACGTATCTAAGCGTCTTTGTATAATCTCAGAGTAACATAAATAGTTCTATAGCTATATGCTTTAGTTTATTCTGCAAAAAGTTAATTCGAAGCAAAAATTTTAATTATTCCTATGTATGTCATGACCGAGCGAACTCGACACGTTCCCGGTGCGTCTCATTTGCAAGTAACAGAACGTTATAGACCCACGAAGGCAATAAGATAAAAAGACGCTCAATAAGGCGCGATCACAGGCAAAAATGAAATAAATTGCCGCTGAATAAGAGTGCTGTGTGCAATTGAAGCGAACACGGTGCTCATTAGACGGCCGACAGCGCACCACACTGCCTGCGCACCGTCTGTACAGCCCTGCAAGACTGTACCGGGAAACTGGCGACACGTTGCCTAACAATCGCATTTTATGCATAATAATGAGTTCATCTTGTAAATTAGAGTAACCCACAGAGTTTCGTAAACCAATAACAACGACGTCAATTTTTAAAATGTCCAATGAATTGATTACCTAGCACAAAGGGTGCCCTTAGCAGAAAAGCTGTAAAACAAAAGAGCATTAGCATAACAAAGATGTAGATTTAGAATAACAAAAAAAGCTTTTTTTCCCCAAAGATTTCACTTTCAGTTATTACTTTTAATGTTATTTATAATGCAAATACTATATTTTTATAAAAGATTTCACAATAAACGAGTCGATATAGAAATTGTTCAAAACCGCAGTCTGCAGTCAAACAATGTATTAACTACAGGAGCCACCGAAGCACGTCGTGACGAGACAAAAAGTTATTTCTCTCGGACATGAAATCGAAACTGGAGAATAATGGAAGGAATGTCGTACTTTGCATACAGCGGAAAATTAAAAGATTTTTAGTTTTACTAAACGGGCGAATAATAAAACTTTAGAATCGCAGTTGTTGCTTCATACTTTTCACCATATAAAATATTGTTCATTTACTTTTACATTGAATAAAAAACACGTGGAATATTTAGAAGTAATAAAAGTTTTGTAGTATTTTAATATATAGCTGAAATATTAACCAAACTGTAATTATTCCTTTTTAAATTACCATCAACCATATAATTTATGTATTACTTTTTCAATATTTTTTTTTAATTAAATTGCTTCAGTGTCAATGTCCTTTGTACAATATCAAAGATATAAGTTATTATTTACGTGAACAATAAAATTGTAATATATTATTAATAATAAAAACTATACAGTCGACTCTATACAATCTGTTGCGTCAGTAACAAGGGTGGTAGACGAGCGAGCGTAGTGTACGTCACACATCTCCACGCACCATTTGCAAGCACCCGAGCGCATCCCGTCGCATCCCGCCGCATCTCGGCGATCCCACAACAGAAATAGTATAATGTCATATCAAATGTCCGTAACTCTGTAGACGCGTGCCGTGTTACGTGTTACGGCGCCCTTTGCCTCCGTCCGGAGCTACGCAGTACTGCGATACAATGTTCTGAATATCGCTATCACGTTTCACAAAATAAAAATATCAAATCTTTACACATATATTATAAACGAATTTCGTTTTAAAAGTTAACATTTTAAAGCGATTTCAAAATTATTGGAGTACTGAAATATATTTATTTTATTACTTAAAAACAATACACAAAAGTGTTAAAATTTTATTAAGTTCAAACCGTAACAAAAAATCTGTATTGGGTATTGGTTATATCATAAATCTGCATTGTCCAAAGTGGCATTTTTTGTTTTTATATATTTTCCAGAATGTTGTTGTTTTTTTTTAGTAGAAAAACGGTCATGACTAATTGGCGCTGCTACGGCAGTACCGCTCCGGGGTGCACGACATAATTGTTATGTTCGGTTTTTGCAAATATAATAATAAAATTTTATTACCCCGTTTCTCAAAGGGTTTGTCTTGAAATGCTTAAAGGGTAGCCAGTGAAACTCTACTTCGTGCCCGTCATAAGTCAAAATGGATCAATTGTTTAGTTGCATATTGTAATAAATCACTTACAGAAATATAAAAACTGAATGAATGCCGTGGCATCAATACAACATCATTACACAAATATAGATTTTGCCTAGTTGTGCACGTACCACAGTTCATTGTGGGTGGTGAGATATAATTGTCTTTCATTTGTTCGAAATTTTGCAAAATATTTCTGCGAAAAGAAAGCTTATTATTATAGAAATGTTTTATGTTTATTTGACACCTGCTATTGATTTATTATCATATTGTTTATTTAATTTTTATTATATTTACTTAAAGTAACAAATACTTTTGTCTTCAGTTATGTCGATGTCATGTGGCACAGTTATTTTTATCACAAGCATTGGTTGTAGGTTCAGAGAATATAATAATAACATTATTAGGTATAAGATGTAATAAATTGAGGCTTGTCGTGGCGCAGCGGCTCAAGCGTGTGACTGTAACCGATAGGTTGTGGGTTCGATCCCCACTCAAGGAAATGAAATATTTAATGTTTTCAATTCAAATATTTTTATTTCTTCGCTCTGGTATAAAGGCAAACCGCGGCGATGGGTTCCGCCACTCAACACGCAATGCCTCAAATGCGGCGGAAAGTGGAACAGAGTGTCTTAACACTAGGTACCCAAGTTCCCTCTACCTACCCTGCCATGTGCGTGAAGCTGACTATGTCATTAATTCGTTATGCAGGCAAACAAATTAAGTTAGAGAATAATAACCTATTAGTTCATTTTATTAAAAATAAAATACACTAATTATTCTTATATCAAATAAAAATTAATTATAAAAATGCAATTGGACCCTCAATAATATTGTCGCCGAAAGAGATAAAATATAATGGTTCCAAAACCACAAGTAACCAAACCGTGATCGTCGCGTTGATTGAAGAGTGATAGAGTAGGTTAGAGCCGGGGTCAGCGGCGCCATGCGTCATCGCTAACGACGACAAATGACGTGACGTGACGCGCCTAAGAATATCTGGGGCTGCGTCAAGAACCCTCACACTTTGTAACTTATTATGTCGATGTTTTATTTATTTTAATTATGCAAAATTTCCTTTACAAAATATCTAAGTGACATCTTTAAATTTATTATTTTCAGGGTCTCTTTTTCGTTTTTATCAACTCAATTCAGCCAGTAGGCAGTACAATAAATATACTCAGTGTTTTATAAATGATATTAACTGACAGGTGTGAAAGTATTGAGGGGACGGAAACTATTTTTTACAGCCAGAAGGAAAGTGTCATTCGTCACTACTATCCATCACATTATTCGTTTCCTTTACTGCATAAACTCCGTTTTAAAAAAGTTGTACTTCGTAATAAACTCGGGACCAACATAAATAAGAATAGCAGTACATTTACCTTTTACGAATTCGACGACGAATAATTTCGTTGCTTATTTTAAGTTTAGCGTAATGATATAAATAAAAATAGATCAAATGTAGAAACAGCGGTAAGACTTTTTTCCCACAGAGATTTAGCGTCGAGACGATGCCGGCTGCACGCGACTTAAAATAGCGCACATTTGTCGAAAAATAAAATTTCCCCAAATAGACAGAAATATACAAAAATGTGAGGCGAAGAGACAGGGGCGAGCGTGCCGGCGCGAGGCGTGCCGTAATGTGCGCCCCTAATTAAAATGTTAAAAACCGACCGCTTCTGAAACACGTCAATTTCGAAGAGAAATGTGCCATTTAAAGCATCTCTTCTCGTATTGTTTATTTTATAATTTAAATGTAATGTGAAAGATGTTAAAACGTTCACATACATATGCACATGCATACGTATGAGTTTATGTAACTACTTGAATATACGGCGGTTGTAATAGTTGTTTTCAGATGAACAGTAACTGTAGTCAAGCTTAACACTGAGGTAATCAGTTCAGTTCTTACTTAGATAAATTTTATTTAAGTGAAATAAGATATGTGATCATCAATAAACCCTTTTTAGGATTCTGTACTTAAAAAAATAAAAACGGAACACTTTTAGTATAAGAGATCTATCTATATAAGGGGTATAAAGTTCGTCTGTCAATATCATATAAGCTAAGATCAAGCTAACTATTTAATAAATTAATCGGTATCCTGAAATCGGTATATATCCTGATTCTGACTCACGCTTGACCTGTTAGTTTTATGTATTAAAAGTATATATATTAAAGGCATATTTCCTAGTACTTTTATTATATTTAGCATTAAATTGTTCTGCTTCTGTTATATTGAAATATCTAGGAAAAGGAAATACCTATAATCTTCAAATTTTGAGAATTTGTTGTTTATTTATATCTATACAAAGAACACAGTGAATCACATTGACTCCTGTACTCCTGATAACGATAGCAAAATATATTATCTAGGCTAAATATTTCATTGTAACAAATGAAAAGATAAACATAACAGGCATATGCAGATCACCGTCGACATTCATTACCTAATTAAAATCGCAAGCCCCTTCCGCTCACAACATTTCTCCAACGCGCTGCCAATAAATTTCATCCGCCAGTCGCCCCATAACGATAACCAGTTCCTCGGGAACTATCGTTCAATCTGCCGTCGATGCCGTATGTTGATCCGGTCGTGTACCCGCCGCTCTTTGCAGACGAGCCTGTCGATTCCTATGTATTATTTAGTACCGCCACTAGAGCGAGTGCGGCGCAACACGGCCTACGTCTCAGTGTGTGTGTGATGTACACACACACTGAGACATATACAAACATACGCGCGAATGTCTCGAGCCACGTCAGCTCGGAGATAACGAGCTCACATATTCATAAAGAATAAAGAATTATCCAACAGAGACAACGGCCTTCCTCCCCGGCCCGCTACCCGTCGATTGTAATGCTCTCATTCACACTCTTCGGCCGATCTCGATCTATCCGTTCTCCTCTAAGAAACAAATAAGATAGACTTTCGATGCGACTACATCGAAATTGGATTATCGACTTTAATTTATTCTATCGAAGAAATATTTCATTTCTCACCAAGATTCGTTCATGAAACCCTTTAGCTTCACGCAAGCGGCCATTGAATAGTTTTGAAACGATCAGTGTAAGTTTAGCGATTACAACCCGTTTTAATTCTTATGGCTTTGTAACGAAGGACCATTTAGCGGCCGTAAAAGGCTAGTACAAAAGCTCTATATGCAATTAGCTAACACGGGGTCCAACCCTCGAGACAACATCTTTATGGGCGACACTTTTGATTCGAAAACTTGTTATGCTTCGTCCTAAATAAATTATAACGAGAAATTGTAATCATTAAAAGAATATATTTCATGTGTGTAGAGGTGGACGAGGCGCGATGGCGGGCAACGCGGCCGGGCGGTCGGGCAGTGGCCGACCGCGGCCTATCTCTGCCTACATGAATGCCTGCTCCGCAGAGATAGCGCGCAAATCTTTCGACCTTTACCGCCACTGCATTTTACACTACGCTCCTGCATTGTGTCGTCAATGTTAATATAATTAATAACGTTATAATTATGTAGATAACTCATATTTTCTTAAAAAACGGTGGCTGACTGTTAAAATTATTTTATAAATTAAAATTATATTCATAATCTATTGTTCTATAACAATAGCATAAGTTCTTTTTAAACTTTATTATGTTTGACATCCTGTTGCTATCGTTGGTGCTTGATTATATTTTAAGAGATTATAATTACAAGATAAAGTCGAAAAAGTAACAGTACCCTTATCATATAACATCACATATCACATAACATTTTTTTTTTTACTAAAAGTTTATCCTTACTTTTAGTAAGTCCAGTCGTGGTGCAGAGGCACAAGCGTGCTAATGTAAAAGCACCAGGTTGTGGGTTCGATCCCCACTCGAAAAAATTAATGACACGCAATGTCTTGGGAACACTGCGGAAACTAGAGAACAGAAGTGTCGTAATGGGAATGCAGTGTTATAATACTAGTTTTTCTCTGCTATGCTTGGTGCTGGATAAAGCGTGAATTTAAAGAAAAAATGTTACGCTTACCAATAAAAGTAAACATTGACATGAAATAACTATGCGCAGAGGTGATGGGATGGGTTTAATTAAGACTTTTTGACGCAAAACACTTTTATTAGATCGACCAGATTAAGCAAATGCTAAAACTCCCCGCTTCATCTCTGTTCAGAATGGTGCACCCATTCAAGTGTGGTACACCCCACACTTATAAACAAAATCTTGTTCCTTTTTTATTATTTCTAAAAGTAAATTGATATCAGATACCATTGTAAATGTGTTAGAAAGCGTCTGTAAAGCGACAGAAAATGCGATGGTTGTGGGTGCGATGGGGGTTCGATGTTAGGCCGAGAAAGGTCAATACTTATTAGTTTCACGCTGTATCCTGCACATGACAGGGTAGGAAGAAGGAACCCGGAAACCTAGTGTCAAGACACTCTGCTCCACTTCCGTTCCCTACTTTCCTTCGAATTTGAGACATTGTGTGATGAATGGCGGTACTCAACACCATAATTTTGATTGAAATACTTCTTTTTGAAAGATAATACACAAATAAATTACTTTCTTTAAAATCAGACATTATTAAAAAGTAAAATCAACGATGTGTTTAATACAAAAAAAGAAGCAGAAGATACGTTGAAATAAAATTTTATATAGTGATCGTTAACCTGACCCATGTCCAATATTAAATGGATAGCGGCTTAAGAGTAAAAATTAAAGACAAACATAAATATTGTAGAAAACAATTTGATTCAACATTAAGCCTTTCACACTATTTCGATTGATGACCGGAATGAAATTCGATATTTTTTTAAAATGAGGCGTAGGTGTTACATTATAGAGCGCAAAGATCTAGTACCTATGCTTGAAAGAAACGCTTCCTTGCGATATAAAATTACTATATTTTATCATAGAAATCTCCCATCTGGCAGAAAATTGGATATTTTAAATACATTATTTTTATACAATATAGTTCCGTAGTGTAATTAATTATATATATATAGTTTTCAATCTATATGACTCTGTAACTTATTTCTTTCCACAACATATCTTTCGTACACAAAACACTCTTTCATTACACCAAACCTTTCAGGTGTAAGCCGTTAATAGAGATAAATTTAAATATTTTTTTGTAAATTATATATAATTACGGATATTCGAGGCGCAAGGCAGACTTGAGGAAACTGGATTTAAGTGGAAAAGAATAAATTAAAAAGCTAAATTATGAGCCGCCTGATCTAACAACATGAATGAAACCGCACCCCTTGCCCCGCAACGTGGCACGGCCGCGTGTGGCCTCACAGTGCCCCGACAGGGACGAATTCTATATTTAATAAATTAAAGTAATTCTTTTGTCACATAAGTATAAATAGAACAGAAGAGCAAGACTATGCTTAAAAATATTTTTTTTATTTTTAACACTTAATTTTCCATTTGTCGTAATTTTAGTAGAATTTCATATATGTTGCTACCTTGGTTAGTACGAATTAAGAGTTATTTCGAATCCTTCCCTGCCAAGAGGTGAGATGTAGCGTTATCGGTGCTGGTAATCAGAGCCCAAAATATTACGATTCAAAACTTGGTCAAGAGCTTATATCCCGAATATAGTAACTTAGGGTACCATTAAAGGAAAAAGTGGCCATTTATAACTTCGGAATACTTTATTTGTTTAGTCATAATAAACCAATGTCAATTAAGCGGAGTTAAAAATTAATGCTTTATGTTTGTTTTTTATATCGGAGGTATCATAATCTTAAAAGAACTTTGAGTTTGTGAGCGGACACATCGGACCCGGCATTGATTTATCAAAGACGGTTGTGAATGAATGTGACTTTATTATACCCGTATCTACGAACATTTTTTATATTTAAAGTAGAAAAGGACGATTATTGAACCTTGAGCCTTATTATTGATATATTATATTTTAAATACTAGATCTCCAGATAGCTATTTATTTATTTACATATTTTAATTATTTAAGTCAAAACTGTTATCTAAAAGAAATTTGAAAAATTAAATTGTCCCTGTAAATAAATACTTTACAAGTTATATTGTTACTTCTTAGATATAATCTACAATTTACCAACGTTTACTTCAATAAATATCTGCTAATATAAAAATGCATCCTCGTTATGTGTCGCAATT
Organism: Eueides isabella; assembly: GCA_019049475.1. NCBI lineage: Eukaryota > Metazoa > Arthropoda > Insecta > Lepidoptera > Nymphalidae > Eueides > Eueides isabella. Next base: position 8,313,021 of record CM032384.1, on the reverse strand, counting down.
TAATTGAGATCTTATATTAATTAGGGTGCAATGTGAGGCGAGGAGGCGAATGTGTCCGCCGCACGCAGCTTCTGCACGCAATTCTGCGATGCATAAATATTGACTGCTATATGGTTTATTATGGTTTTAGGAGACATGCCTACGTTACACCCCCTGTTAAGACTAGTTGCTTAAACTCTTAAGTCATTTTATTTGATAGACTATAAAGCATTTAAGAGTGAAGAAGTGGGAAACGGAACGGAGTGTAATAACACTAGGTTCCCAAGTTCCCTCTGTCTACCCTGACATATGCTGAATACAACATGAAGCTGAAAAATATCAAGGATAAGTTGGAACTTCTATCCTAGTAACTATAATAAAATTAAATGTCGTATTATATACATAATGAATATATATATAATGAATATATATATATATATATATATATATATATATATATATATATATATATATATATATATATATATATATATATATATATATATATATATATATATATATATATCCTTGTAACTATCCTTGTAACTATAATAAAATTAAATGTCGTATTATATACAATATGAATATATATATATGAATATATATATATATATATATATATATATATATATATATATATATATATATATATATATATATATATATATATATATATATATATATATATATATATATATACATAATGAATTATTTATATACACATAATGAAATTCGATCAAATAAGAGATAATATTTTTTATTATTAGTGTATTAGCGTACCTGTATTTATTATAAGTACTAAGTTCGACAGGTAAAATTAAGATGTCGAAGTCGTATGAAAATTGACATTGGCATTTAAAAGTCAGTGTGAGTGTCCGATGGGCGATGGGCGATGGATGATGGCAGATTTATTATTACAGGTAGGGAGGCTCATCGAGTCGTCCGTATAGGCTCGCGGCTCGCGTGCGCGATGACGTGATATCACGCCGTCACGCGTGTTTACAACAACGTTATAACAAGTTGTAAGAAGCGAACTAACAAGCCACTGCAATATCTCGCCTCTGACATTAGTGAACGTAGCATGCAAGAATTTTATTACACACCAAAATAGAATTACTTCTTTTATTGATATTTGCAAATGAATACAACTTATCTATTTAAATGCAGTATAAAAGATGCAGTATTTAGTATATTCAGAGTGCTTTTTGTATTCATTTTTAAAAAAATAGTATTTACTACCTTACGATTTAAAAATTATTACTATACTTCCAGATTACCTTTAAACATAAAATGTTGGAATCAACCATTTGTATTGAATGAGAATGAACACAATTAAGTTGTATCATATATGGTAAGCAAGTCAAATTAGTAAAAAATAATCCATAGATTACTACGATGTTAAGATCAACTAATCAAACACGTAACTGTCCCAAAAAATATGTAATATGGAGAACTGAGGGTTAACAATTATTTATGCCTATTATTGCTAATTATTAAGAATTGTTTTTTTATGATCTTAATAAGTATGTAGTTAAAGTTAAGTATATGTAGTTAAAGTCGAGTTTATAATGGCCAACATACACAATAGACATAATTATGAAAAATTTTACCGCTATGTGTATTTTCTTTTTAATTTGGTTGTACTAGCACGACTGTAAAAGCCTTTGTGCAATACGATTTATTATAAATTAATTTCCAATTTGACTTCCAAGTAGTACATTATATCAAGGTATATTTTAAAAATTATAAGGCTTAACAATATTTATATAACAATAATGTTGCATTCATTCATTTTATTCATTCAAAGATCAACAATTCGTGTTGATTGTAATAATAAAGTTTTTTCCTAAATTGATTCCGGATGAGCCTCATATAAACTGTAGATATAAAAGCAAGAACAATAAAAAATCTAAATGAGTTAGCGATAATCTTATTGTCGTAATAAAACTTAACTTTAGGTGATTATATATCAGCGGCGCCATGAAAATTTATATAAAAAGAATAGGTAATTTATACATGTTTTTCATACTTTTGTCTAACTTCATTCAAACAACATAATTTATTCGATTTTTTAAAAAATAATTAACGAAAATAAGGGCCTGTCGTGGCGCAGCGGCACAAACGTGTGACTGTAACCGATGAATTGTGGGTTCGATCCCCACTCGAGGAAATGAAATATTTAATATTTTCAATTTAAATATTTAATGTTTATTTTCATCGCTCTGGTAAAAGGCAAAACGCGGCGTTGAGTTCCGCCACCCAACACGCAATACCTCAAATTCGGCGGAAAGTGGGGAACGGAAGTGAAACGGAGTGTCTTAATAACACTAGGTTTTCAAGTTCTCTCTGCCTACGTTGCCATGTGCGGGATACAGCGTGAAGCTGAGTATAAATAACTAGGAAAACTAATCTAATTATATTGTAAAGTAAAAGACGTCTGTCGATTTTTGAGTACAACATCTACAGAGTATAAACAAACATGTATATTTCGTAAATATTCTAAATCCTCATGTCATACAAAAAATATCGTAAAAACTACCATTATCTATCTTAGATTGTCCCTCGTCCATCAATATTCAATTACTGGGTAATTTCCTATTTAACCATAGGTACCTGATAATTGTGTTAAATTAGTTTTTACGGCGTAATAAAATAGGTTAGAATAGTGGCATAGGTATATCTATCTATTAACGAATTCACGAAATGGTTATAGATAAACTTTTCATATTTTCCATTCATTTACCTTTAGTACTTAAAATATCATTTTTTTATTAAAATTATTATTAAAAAATAACGCATTTACATATTTTAAATAAAATATATTTTATTTTTCATTATTAACATTACATTAATGTACGTTTTTTATATTACAATCCTACACATAGCAGGATAGGCAGAGGAAACCTGGGAACCTAGTGTTAAGACACGTACCCCACTTTCGCGTGAATTTGAGGCATTGTGTGTTGAATGGCGGAACTCAACGCCGAACAACGCTTTTATTTGCCACGTTACCAGAGCGAAGAAATTACTTAATTTTAATAATAATTGAATATTTGATAATTAAATTACATACTTGATAAATATTTTGTTTATTTTTCAAACAGAGATCGAACCCACGACAGACCTCATATTTTATTGATTTACAGATAATTATTGATAAAAAATAATGCATTTAATAATGCAAATTGCATTACATATACCATATAAAATACTACGTAGCACAACAAAAAATAACAATTGAAAATTTTCAAATAAAAAACATTAAATTATAAAAAGAAATGCTGTAGTATACAACGACATAAATGGGATCCTAAGGCACAAAATGACAGACAAAAACCATAATGTCCTTTAAATATAATATTATATATCACGAAACCAAAGCTTTATGAAACCCGATATTTTGTCATATCTCGTTTTATTGCTTTTGAATAGAGAATTACTGGTGTCGGTGTTCAGAAAAGCCATTCAATGTATTGCGGCAAACACAAGAGGGTAGGAAATTTCTTCGTTTAAATACAATACTGCACGTAATTATAAAAATAACGTACGTATAACTTATACACTTGTTCCGCCCTTTTCCTACTTTTTACAAATCTTTCGTGTAGTTATATGTGCTGTTAATGGAATTTTGAAGTTATTTAAATGTCATATAAAATACAGTAGGTACATATATACAAATACATCTAGCATTTAATATATAATCCATAAATTTGTACCAGCAATGGAACAAATTAATCCAATAAATTCAAAGAAACTTACTGAGCGTAAAAATTAAAATTTTTGCACAAATCTAGTCACATTTAAAGTATTGTATTGCATGATGTATTAAATAGCTGGTTGACAATATCGTGCAGATATTAACCCACAAAAAATGTCCTCGAATGTCCCGAGGATTTTCCGCTTCACGCAGTAGTGAACTCTTCGTGGCCGGAGCCGGCAGTTGACAAAATATTGCATTGTTCCTATTATCTACGCGTATTTATTTAAAAACGTTATTTAAATGGATGATTTTAAGCCCATTCTGCTCATGCGGCCATTGTCCCCAACTAATACGTTTACAAATTTTGTCTCCACAATGAACGATAAAAATTTCTTTTGCCGTACGAACATAATTCTTATATTGCTACAGAATAATTTATCAATTGCAAAGATTTAATCCAAAAGGATATCTTAAGATAACTGAGTAATGGAATAGTATTTTTAAAACTATAATTTGTTGACGATATCGTGTAACGATTTATTACTATTATTATTGCTTTATTCACTTTGTAAAAGTCATCAAGCTATCACTGACCATAAAGAATTCTCTTTGTGACAATCTATAAAGGTAATGAAGGCAATCATCGGCGAGCAAGCCAATAAAATAATAGAAATAAATTTGATATGACCGACATATGGTGGCTCTAATGCGTGGCGAACCCTGTTATTGCTGTCAAACATGCGATAAATAGTTCAGTCTGAACTCCATTTCATTTCATCCAACGTTTGATTACACAGTATTGGTCCGTTAGACGACAATGAGAAACGTATAACAAAAACCAATATGTTCACACCCCTTTCTGTTTTTAATTCACTCTGATGACCAAAAAGTAAATTCCAGTTTATTATTATTCCATTACCCGTCACCCCATTTTAAAAAAATATGTCATCCGATGACGAGTGGGGAAGAGCGGGAATAATCTGCGAGCGCGGCCGCCGGGGAGGTCGCGACCCGAGAATATTCAATGTGTTTATATAAAATAATTTTCATGTTCGACAACTCACAACACAATGCCGTATATTTTTTGCTCAGTCGATAAATTGGAGGGATTATCATTTAATGGAGGGCTCATGTTCGTTGGGCTTGTCCAGATTTTCTATGACTGACGTGATTTAATTAAATGTATTATAAAAGTATTGATACGGATCGAACAAATTTAGTAACATTACAAATAAATAATAATAAAGTTAATTGTGTTTTGTTATTCCATAAATACAATCAAGAATTGCTCTACCAAAAGATTTGTTGTAATTTTATAATAACAAAGAAACAGAAAAAAACAAAAGATGAAATTATGAATTTTTATTGTTGCTATAACATACAATATTTTGTGACGATCACCTTAAAAGTTTTGAATTTTTCAAACTCTACACGCAGAATTTGACTAATCATATGTTTACAGTCAACCCAACTAAGCTCCTTTTCTTATATTTACTTACATTAACCAAGCACAATACAGTAAACTATACAGTTAAATAATTTTATAAAAACAGATTTTCTGTTGTGGTATTTAATATAGATGGCAAGAAACCTCACAACATATCTAATACTTTATAAAATTGTAACGGTATTGTGAATATCGGTCGTGCCCTAATTTCAACTTACAAAATTTTTATCATTAATACATTTATTGAAAAAGCGGATAATCTCCATTATGGTGCCACAAAAAAAAACTACAAATCCCTTATTATAGAACATTCTTTGTAGTGATATGAAAATATATTTTATTAGGCAGCGCATACACAAAATGTATTGAAACTATGAGATCTTATCGCATCCCAACGGAGTCTCCCTGCTTGTTTACTCTAAATATTTCGTGTTACAATAAAATTACATGACATCTGTACTACAAATAACGGGAATATCTTTATTCATACCGCGATTGCAAACAAGGTCCCCCTCGCGTTTGCATTGTCACTGCGGGGAACGTCTGCTTACTGTCTATGTTTACTTCCCTTGATATTATCATACTTATACTAATAGTTTACTATTAACTACTTAATATTTGTATCAACAATTCAGCATATACAGAAGTGGAGTGATGCTAAAATTTACTTTTAATATCTACGAATACATAGTTGAAAATACAAAACCTCATTTTATCACCTAGACGTTAAATTAAATTGTATTTATGTACATATTTTAAAAATAAAACCAAAAAGTAAGCTAATGTAGATATAAAAAATATTATTTCAGAGCCTATAACATATCTGAAATATGATATTACTTTAATAGGATCGTTTTTACTGTCTTTCTAGAATGACAAACTGCAAAAACAGATAGATAATATTATTTTATTACAAAAGGGCAAGGCAGAGCGATTTACAATAAATAGCTTCAATATTAAAGTTCTCCCCTATATTGATATCAATAGAGCGACGACAACTTATACGCTTGCGGCGGTTTCAGAAATCCTGCACAACTTTTTTTCTTTCCGTTCCTAAATAAAAAAATCTTAGTAAAAAGTATTGTGCTAAAAATACAGTTTTTATACTCAGTTTTATGAAACTCCAAAATTTTTAATACATTTTTTGTTTTCCTTGACATAAAATTGGTTCATGATATAAAATGTGTTCATTGAAATTATTTTAAATAACCAACTTGTAGGAAGCGGTACCAAGTCAAGTCTTGGCCATAATACCAATTTGTACCATAATAATATAATTATAATGTATCTCAAAGCTTCATAAAATATTATATTACCAAATGTTGAGCAACCCTGATATCTCATAAAAACAATAAAACAGTCGTTCCGACAAGGAAACCTCTATTAGTTTCCTTTACAGGTTGTATTGACAATAGTTTCGTCTATCGTCGCCCATGTCATCCGCGACTGGATATCCAGTTATGTTGTGCCTACCTGCTTTCTGGGTTATTTGTTTACAAGCACCAAGTACAGGTGGAAAATATTTCTTGAGGAAATTTGTACATAAATTTTACTTCTGTCGCGGATTTCAACTATCTTTTGAGTGAAATGACTATGAAGAGATGAATTGAAAACAAAAAAAAAATGTTTAAATAAATGTAACAAAAACTGCAGTATAAATATTACATTTTTAATATGCTTTTTTTGTTTTATAAAAAAGCTCTTTAAAGTATACATCAAAGTATCCGACAATATTTTATTAATTATAAATACACATTTATTAATAAACACTTTTTCCTTAAGCTAAATTATCTCGTCTTTTAGAAAAAAATAGTAACTAAATAAATAAATATATTATATGTACCATTCCGTTGCAATTTTATACAATTTCTACAATTAAATTATCAAATACTACGATCAAAAATAAACGTATGAATTGACATGAAATGAAAAGCAGTAACTAATAAATATAAGTAACATTTTAAATAAGGATAACGGTGCACAATTAAGAGATAAATCATAGAGAATGTGCCATTGTGTTTGAAGGACGTTATGACTGTGTTCTCAGTTGAACTCTACCCTTGTGGCTATTGGCAGCCATTACCAATTTATCATTAAGGCAATTTTTACAATTATTTCGACCATCAATCTACTGTTGTTATCCTACATTATGCTCTACTTAAATATATTGATATATTTTTATTGACAGATCATCTTCACTAATTGATCTTTAGCATTGTTAACACATAATTTTGTAATTGTTTGTTCTTTTTAATTATATTAATAACAATCTACGTATTTTTTATCCTTTTGATAAAACTGTGTACTGAAATACAAAAACTATGTTACGGATTATTTTTGCTATTTGAACGTTTTTTATTTTTTTTTGCTATTAGAAACTTCAATGTATTTTCATATATAGCCATATTCGAAAAAAGTATTAAGCAATACTTTGTAAAATTTAAAGGAGTAATTACAAGTAGAGCATAGTTTATGCCATATAATAAGCGGTCAGCAGTCCACCCACGCACAAAAGATGCGTGGGTGCAAAGATTATTCTCATTCAATTGAACTGCATTGTGCGCCGGCGCATGCCACTTTCAGCCACCTCTTAATTACCACGCAGCTGCTGACCTGCGTCCATCTGGAGCATCACCGCCTATATCACTACATACTACAGGATGTTTTAATTTAATAGTGCGTGTCTTACTCTAGAAATATTCCTAACGATAGTTATTTTACAGAGCATTTTGCATTCTAACACATGTAGCACAAAAAATATAACTAATATTATTTGAGTTTGTCTTAAATTATATATTATTAATGGCACGTATTTTTAACTTTAATATGTATTTAATCTTTAGACCAAATGTGAAGACTAAAAAAATACCTAAATTTACCTTATTTACTTATTATTGCTTAATGCTTTCAAATAAAAACAAGAGGACATCAATTGTGGTAGGATATCTACACGCTGTATAAACCGAATGGTGTCGAATATTTCGATGATCTGTTTAATGTAAGGTGAGTGTCCAGCAACAATGGCACATTGGTTTGGAGTGGCGGCCTTCCAGCAAATCTCATTTGTGGATTTATCATTAACTGTATTTCATTCACCCTCGTCTGGAAAGCCTATTAAGTATAAATTCGTATAAATGCTATTTCCGCCAGTTGTCAATATCTAGCCTATTTACAATGTTATGTTCTGAATAAAAATCTATATAACCGTTTCAATAATAATATTTTCAATAAATGATCACACAAACTACTATGTTAAAAAATTGTTATAACTAGGCTTCGGTATAAAATGGACTAAGATGTAATATTTACACTTTGTAATTGATTTTAATTAATACACTATAATTTTTCAATTCAAAATAATGACGACTATATCACGTAAAAAAAAACAATTCATTACATATACATAACATAAATTATCAAAATCCACAAAGTAATAAAAAAGCCATAGGTATGGCCAACAGCAATCACAGAACATCGTAAAAACAGGAAAAATATAATCCACGTCAGAAATGCACTGGAAAGAACAATGAGGTGTGTCCTAATCGCACGCCTTATCGACACTACCTTTTGTCTTAATTTGATGACGAGTTATTTATGTCGGTACGCTATCTACCTTTTGCTATAATTTATACTAGTTTTGCTGCAACCCAATACTACTGTGGCTCTGTCAAAATTCACATAAATAATTAGGAGGCTGGGACTGATGTTATCTACAGTTTGTGACAACTCTACGAACGGTTATAAACAAAAGGCGCACTCTAATGATTCAATGAGCGATCGTAAAGCCTTAATATTTACGCGTGACTCTTTCAGTTCGCTCTTTGTATGTTTTATACATCCAGGATAAGTTATCCCCTCACTCCCTGGGCGCCTACGCCAGTCGCGTCGCTATATCTGATTTATTCATACCACCCGAAACACATGATCGGTTTTTCGGATAGCGGGTATTTAGTTGTTTTTTTTTTTTATTTTATTCTGCTTCTACAGCCGCAATGTTTAATTGAGGTGAATATTAATTGTATACGGCTCGCTTGTTAAATTCTTAATTATAATAGCATGCACATACTAAATTAATTTATAAAGATCAAATCCAACACTTTATGGTTTGATTTATTGTATTTTTATTGTCTATGACTTTCTTGTTTAGTAGGTAAGTAGTAAGTAGTATACATTATTTGTTTAAGTAAAAGTTATTCTTAATAAGTGATAAGTCAAAAACTAGATTATATGTCCAATTAAGGTATTAAAACTATAATTATATACGAGAATGACTACTTAAACAAAACAATAGAATAGATTTACTATTATAATTGAGAAGTTATTGTATTACAATGGCATAGAAACCTTACAATATTACAGTGACAATGATATATAGGAACAAATATCGGGTTGCAATTAAAACTATTGCGACTTGTTAACTAAACGTTACCGTGTGGGAGGACAACTGCAGCAGATGTGCGACCATCCCGACCTTCACGCTCACCCCAATATTCTCTTAACCTTTATTCATATTTGTGTATTATAATGTTTTTAGAAATGCTGAAACTTTTAATGTACAGGCATCTGTGGTGAAAGATCAATTTGGGAGGTCTATTTTAGAATACTAACTCGGATGACACAAACATGGATAGGTACAGATAACGATTCAATATTTATTGTCACTCGACGTTCGTCATTAAGATAGTGTCAAAACTCACTGGCGCTCACTTACCGGGTCGGACGTGCACTCATAATTATTACTAATGCCTTAAATATGTCAAAACAGGAATCCAGGTAAAAAGGCGTAATTTACGCGCGGCCGATAGAGATTTGGCAGTTGGCGCCGTGGCTCAGCCGGCCGGCTTCGCGATCGGGCGCCGAGTTTTTGTCAACTATTGTCTTTGATATAAATTTTAAATAGGAAATGTTTCTTTTTATGGAGATCTAGTTTACGGCTGACAATGATGGTAATATAAATCTAACGTCTGCGTCACTATTCCTTGGCGATGATCGATCGATAAACATTATTTATGTACTTCCGCCGAATGCGACAGGATAGGATACCATCAACGTGAATCAATACGAAAAATTAATTGCTCAAGATAACAAAAACTAAATAGATTGGCGTATTGCTTAAAAAATATTTGATAACAAGAAATATTTAACATATATGACATAAAAGTTGATATTTCCGCTGTACTTATTTTAAATATCAACCGATATATTATCTATGCCGTACCTAATGTCAATTGAAAACTAATATATTTATGTAATAAATAAATATTGAATCTATATGACATCTTTGTAATATTAAAAACGTTTGCTATATTAATAATATGATTTTTGAGAAATCTCTGTTTAATCCCAAATTAAATCTGTAATAAAATCTCATTTCAGCTTTAAAGAACTAGAGCTGAGCTTGGATTCATACAAAACAGAGAATTTATTCCCTGTAATCACAAAGTAATCAGGCATCTAATATGAGAAAATTAAATTTCTACATAGCATACCCAAGTAATAACCTACCTGTGATCGCTCATTGAATTCAAATGAGTGCGCAATGAGTACGACCCACATGGCAACATAAATAGACACCAGCTCACGCTTATGACACATATTATTTACATATTGATGTGAAAAGGCCCGCTTTAATACATATTTTAACAAAAAAAAAAAGGTAACATAGCTCTAAACATTACCATAAATGACAAGAGTCAAAAGAAGCAATTAACAATTATACATTTCTCATTAATAGGCACCGGCCGACCAATCGCGTCAGCGCTGATTAACGACAATAACTCGACGACACTAACTCGCGGATGTTTATTTTTATTTTCGTCCCTTTCGAGTCGATCTCTAATGAATACGGTTTATCTTCAAGTTTATATAAAAAATAAATCGCTTTTAACTGAAGAATCACGCCTTAAAAAAGAAACGCTTATTAAAATTTATTTCTTTCTCTCCTCGCGGCGCTGTCTTGTACATTGCCTCGAATAAAATTAAAAAGTCAAGAATTCTTATTTATTTTAATACAATAAACTGCAATCGCTGAATAAAGATAAATAAAAAGCAATAAAAAATAAAATCGCATTAGCAATAAACAAAATACTTCAGCGGATGTGGGCAGAGCGCAGAGCACGCACACGGGCATACATGGAGAAGTGGCATGGTACTAAACAATTATTAAAATTATTACCAGCCTTTTCTGCGCTATTTCTGTTATTCATGTTCATTTCAATGTGAACATTGAACAGAGTCAGCTGCTATATCTCGTTCGGCCGTACTAAACATATATAATATACCTAAAGAAATCCTTTATCTTCTACCTATTAATAATTGCACATAACCTAAAAGTTACAAAAAAAATATTAGAGTACTTATTTTTTTCTGTACAGCATTTTCTAACGTTCTAAGTTTTATTACACCTAGATACTCCACAGCCGCCCGTTGTCCGGGTGTCACGAGTGCTACACTCTCCGGCGTTTTCTTAATTGTGCCGAAATATTTATTTGATTGCAAACTTTGTGGCGCTGCCGTGCATCCGAAATGGTCATCGGCATCCACACTCCCACAATGGGAATCGCTTGTCCCGTGCAAGCGAGAATTAGACGACTATCCTATTTATATCTACTACAGGACTCTATTACTTTGGAATTCTAATATAAAAAGAAATAATTTTCAGTATTAAACGTTCTAATAACATTTGTTGAATACACAAAGAGCCAGTTTATTGTCGTTACGTGCGTCTATCAATCTTTTGTCATATCAGCAATCTAAATGGGTCACGAATCCAATTCTCAATACGATCGCATTACTACAGTTACGCCTCACGCATGAAGCCTACGCCTTGAATAAGAGATGAAATAAAATATGAAATAGCCAAGTCCCAGTTAATGCAACCGAAAGTTGCCCGAGTTTGAGATCGAACCAACAAAAGAGATTAGAGGTGATGATAACGATGTCAACTTGTGCACTGCCCATTCACATGATTTGCGATGCTTTTTTTAGTCGCAATAATTACCATCTATTCATCAAAAAGACGTATGACAAACGTACCAAATGTAGAGTTTGACCGATCTATACCACCAATCAATCAGAGCGGTGATTGCTTTTTCAACTTTTATCCACAGATTGAGAAACAGCAGAGATTATTTTTGCACTATTGACGTGTTTATGAATGTTCTATTATAAGCTGCCTTTGATCTTACCTACTTGCCACGATTACATTTTTATCAACTTCTTCCAAACGACTTACAATGCAACGATGTCCACCGAGGGCCATATAATGTTCTTATTTTTATTTATATAATTTCTATGTAGTAGTTTCGATTCAAACAATATTCATGGATGGGCCTAACAAAGCTGACTAATTATCGTGGCGCGGCATGTCGTAAAACAGTGCATATTGACGGAATATAGAGAGGCCGGCACACAGTGCTTAATGACATTAATCACATTGATTTATTGTGGTTCCGAGTTATTACAGGCCAGGCGTTATCTAGTGTGCGTGAGAGTATACAGCAGGGATGCCTATGTCTGTGGGCGCACACTCCTTCATATAAATGTAACGCGCGATAGATAAGTTTAGTTTCTCTATTTCAGACAGTTTTACAATATCATTTTAAATTTATCATATAAACTTTATAGCGATATCATATATCATATGATTAATAACTATGAAATATATTGTAACTCATTAAAAATATAGAATCAAGGTATTATGAAAATACAACATTTTCAACAAACGTATCTTTTTATTAAGGAAATTATAGAAATTATATCAGAATCACAAAATAAGAACATCCTGGCTAGTGTACTACTTCCTCATGGACGTACACGTGAGCGTGTGTGTGTGTATGGCATTAGGCAACAATTTACGCTGTTTGCGGCGTGTTAATATTGATTGGCTCGCTTTATTTCGACTAGTGCGAATCTATCCTGAAACTAGCACATCATATGACTCCGCATAGAACATTAGCAAATAAGTTATTGCTTTTTGGATATACAATAAAAATAACTAAATATGTGTACATTACGAATTTGTATAAATTATTCATTTATCATTCTTTGAATGAATTATCACATTTTGTCAAAAAATAAATAACTTTTTCCTTTTTTTAGCTTCACGTTGTATCTTGCACATGGTAGGGTTATACCTACCTATGTATAGCTAAGTATTTTTTACTATATTTGTAGACATTTCGGTTTTTTATAAACATAATTATTAATAAGTGGTTATTTTAATTTTAAAAAAATATAAATACTTCACACAACTGTTCAAAAGATTGCAAAGATTTTGAAGTATTTTTATGAACATTCCTAGGCGTATAGAATGTACCACATTAGAAATTTAAATATTATGGTGAAATGTTGAGTATAAAAGAATATTAATGACTGCTTTACTTAACAAAAGTGAATTAACTATGGATTAAAACTTATTTTATTTTTCATTTTTTGAACAGTTAGACTTTAAATTTAGTAATTTACGTTGGTAAAGTGCATGTTTAGTTTCATTTATAATGAACATATCGTAATCTATGTCTTACGCCTAGATCAAATTAACAGACGTAAAACGACACCTATTATTGCCATTCAAATATATCCTAAGAAGTAACTCAGTTACAAACTTTTAATTTTCTTAGACATCTAGGACCATTTCAATTTGCCAACATATATACCTATAAGCAACTGTCAATACAACACTACCTTCTGCGATAGTAGCTTACGGTGTTATACAATTTATTACCTAAACTCCAGTTAAATTGCATCCTCTACTCGATAGTACCTACAATTAATTTGTTCCAATAGTATTTTACTCCGCTTATATGGAATCCATAGAGCCGATGATATCAATAAATAGTATTTGTGCAGATTCATTATCCAATTACGTGCGTAGAGAGACAAATTGAACTAGATAGTAGTAAGATTATAATTACTGGTAAGATTCAATTGAGAAATGACAAGATTGCGGTTCTAAATTTCCCCTATGTATCCGCGTAGGTGGAATGTCAGCGTCACCGCAACCCACTTCATCCATGGGAACTGTGCTCGTTCGTATGGTGCTCAAATCGTGTTTACAATGTAATTTTACGTGTCGACCGCGATGACCACGTCTCGTAGTCGCCAGTGCGCGGCCCGCATATCAACGATGACATTATAATTTCATAATGCACGCTTGTCAACGTAAATAATACGCAAAATTTATGTTACGAGGTTCTCACCGTTCGACAGAGGCGTAATGAATACTTAATTAGACATCATTAGGCATGAAACAGTCAGCGCTCTACTCATATTCATTTGAAGACGTGGATATAAATTCAATTAACCATTTAGTACCGAGCTATCGTTGTTGTTCGTTGACTCGAACCTCGTTATACCGTCCATCTAAATATTACACGCAAATGTCCGACGCATGTTAATATATTACTGATCAAAATGTCGATTAGAACTTCAATATATATTGTAATTAGCTGTTTTGCCCCACGTACCATGCGACTCCCGTTCAACTGAGCACTGGTTCCTAGTCGTGATCGAATTTTCATTTGCATAAACCCCAGTAATATTTATAGACCACTATAGATAAATGTTATTTTAAATAATATTCATATAGTTAGATATATCTTAGATTAAATGTGTTAAACTACTTTTACTCGTATATTTTTCGCCTTCAGAGGGAACGTTCGTTCCGTTGTCCCACTTTCTGCCGAATAAAGCATTGTGGGCTAAGTGGTGATTCTCAGCGCCGCGTTTTGTCTTGTTATCAGAGCGAAGAAATGACAACGTGAAATATTTAAATTGAAAATATTAGTTCTTTAATTTCCTCAAGTGGGTATCGAACTCGCAAACAGTCACGCAAACAGTCATATGCTTGTGCCACTTCACCATGACGGGCCTCAAAGTAATAGTATATTCAGAATTATATATCTAAATAATAGCAAAAATGAAGGGCTAGTAGAGAGCAGGGCGAGGACCCTATCTTGATTAGACGTGTCCATTGTCTATCATCATTAACGGTGCATTATTCAAGCAATTAGCGCCATATTTATTTTCTTATAAAATGTAGATATTTTGTACTTTTTTTATAGCAAATTGAATATATATACCTACTAACTATCTACCATTACCATCACCAAACCAATTAACTGTCATTGCTTGTATAGGTGAAGGTACAAACATTTGTGCAATAAAATCATAAAGAGCATATATTTTATTTAATATACTAATATTTTTTTATTCTATATACATATAGAATAAAAAAATATTAGTCAAAGTCAAATAATACATTTTATTTCAGTTAAAGTGAAATGGTATATAAATACTAGAAGGTACAACGGAAGTGGACTCATTCATCATCCGTCTTGGATAAAAACGCTCGTTAGAACATACCTCCATCTCCCACCCCACCTGCTCTATTAATGTTACACAGAAGTACCTCTATTACGCCTGCCATTTATTATATCCATTTTCGCGAATTAGCAGATCTCGTATAATGATATTCCTTGGTAGTTAATGGGCAAGGTAAATTGAATGGCGTAAGACATATTTGGCACTTAAGATATTGTATTGGTGTAAAGAAACCCATCATTTTGCTTTTGTGTATGTGGAAGTACTGAATCGTATTAGACTTTCTTTGACTTTTAGACATTAGACTAGTAGGTAGTACTTTAGGTCACTTCTTAGACATCTGAACTACCGAAGTTAATACGAAAAAAAATGAAACATAATGGAGGCTATTTTTGTTATGTTATGAAAATTGTCATAATATCATAATATTTTATTAAAGGTTTTAATCATGTAACTTAATTTATAAAACATAAGTGTATATGAATATACTGAGTAATAAATATTTCATCACATCTTAAATACCTACAAAATAAAAAAAAAATCAAAAATAATTGTATATCGTCAAATTTTCAAAGTAAACCTTTTTCCCTGACATCGCTCACTTTGACATGTGAAAACATGAAAAGCTTTAAAAAGTATACGGCACTTGAGTATTAAAATTATTATGAAACCACCGCACCGCGATAAGACCGGATGATACCAGCTTAACACCCCCCGCCCACCCCCACTATCGCGCTCCATTCGAATGCCTTTTCAGTATATCTACATGAAAAGTTGAGCCTGAGGTTTATGCATAAGTTTGTCTTTGAAGACTGTAGTGTCTACTGCCTAGCTTACGTAATATGCGCCACTACTGTCTGTCTATAATTTTAATTACTTTTAGATCTCATAATATCATATTTTCATCTCTTTTTAATTTTAATTATTTCTGTAGGACAGCAAGCTTAGGACTTTATAGATGTTGCTTACCGTTTACTAGGAGTAATCAGCTTACGTTGGCACTGAAATCTGGAATAATTGAAAGTTAAATAACTTCTAAATAAAGTGCTTGCCAAATTTGTATTAACATTCACATAAGGAAGTAGGGAAACTTGAAACATTAACCAGACAAAGTTATTTCAACAATGTAAACGTCGTCGAGCAACTTTATGCAGAAGCTGCAATGGTAGGTATGTCGAACGACAATTATAACTTTGGCCCCGGACACGACAGAACGTTCCACTGCAGCAAATAAAATATGTCCACGAAAACGCGCGAAGGGGACGATACAGGGAAATTTCGTATACGAGACAAAGATAAGCTTAACCAGCGCGAAATTATGAGCGTTTAACTGTTTCTAGCTGTAGAATCTGGCACGGGCGCTTCGCCGGCTCGCCAGCGCGCGTTATTTACGAGGGGTGGCATGGTGCCCGACTCCCACCGCACCCGAGATAGCGCCTTCCCCGGAAGAGAGCCGCCGCTGCGAACCCGCGCGACACATCCACACCACCCGCACAGCCCGCACCGCCCGCGCCGATCTAGCTCTTGCAGCCCACGACACTAGCTACACTCTGCCCTCCCGTATGCCCTCGTGCCGCCACAGTACCTAGCCGTACTCGTGCAGATTGCCAGCCTGTAACTGCCGCTTAAAACTACATTCAGACTTAAACTCTATTGGCTACTCTTTAGGACACAATTGTTCCGCAAGCACGCGGCTGCCTTCTGGCGACTGAACATAAATGCTTTTCTATGTAAAGTTTCTAGCGAGCATGTCTGTAGGTCTTGTTTATGATAGCATGAAACAGTATGTGATGTATTTATGGTAAGTTCCTACGTTCCACAATTAATTTAAATGAAATTAATGATAAACAAATACTTAAGATAGATAACAAAAGTTAATAACAGGTTTAGCCCACCTGGATTACTACAAACAGGAATATTTAAAATAATAGTGATAAAACCGTATATAACCATATGGTTTTCCATACAATATTTATTTCTAACAAAACAGAAGATAGCATTACTTTATCATTTAAGTGAAAATATACGGCTCAGGGAAAAGAGAAAAATGTGAAAAAACCATCTAACGCCGTATACCGCGCAAGAACCATTACTTTTAATATAAATAAAATAACAAAATATGAGCGTCCGGTCGCAGAGTGCCCCTGGACACTTTTATATTTTACGAGCAGACCTATTTCACTTAAAACAATGTTGTCTATTGTATTATGATGCCAATGTATGATGCAAATACATATCTATTTTTGCAAATTATATTTCTTTGGATTTAAACGCCAAAAAAAAAATATTATTGGTTTACGTTCAAGCACGTTCACATTACTTGCTTCACGCACGTATCCCGCACATGGCAGGTAAGATAGAGGGAACTTGGGTACCTAGTGTTGAGACACTCCGTTACACTTCCGTTCCCCACTTTCCGTCGAATTTGAGACATTGCGTGTTAAAAGGCGGAAATCAACGAAGCGCTTAGCCTCGTTAAGAAGAAATGAAACCATTCAATATTTAAATTATAAATAGTACATATTTCCTCGATTGGGGATTGAATATACAACCTCTCTCGTTTAAAGTCACATGTGTATTATATAAGTTAATTATGTTGTATTATATATGGGAACTTGGGGACCACTCGACTTCCGTTCCCCACTTTAAAGTAAAAAATATGATTATTATTATAAATAAATTTACTATATTGCATTGATATAAAAATGTAGAGTAACAATTATTATTGTTATTAATAACAGAAGCATATAATATGAAAAATCTAAATGTTATAATATAAATAAATAAATGTTATAATGAAAAATCTAAATATATAATCAAATTGCATGCATATAATTTGATAATATTAAATATTTTAATGCAGCTTTGCTACATACTTGTAATATATACATATGTTGATCCGTGCTAATTGTCATAGTTGCAATAACAACCCTTTCAAAGTGGAGACAAGTAAATAGTAATAAAGCGCTAAGTCATATCAATGTAGAGGGAAGCCTGCCAGCGTAGGGCGGTAGAGCGCTCTCGTTCAGCGACCCGCGTCGCGACGCGCCTCGCAACGTAACTCAAGTGTTTCGTGCAAACGCTACGTGCACTTCCTTGAGGCGTGCCCATTGCAACCTCCAATCAATCAACGTCCATGTTATTAACTTAATTATGATATTCTTGCCCTTTAAATTGCTGAAAGAAATCGCTTCATACAACAAAAAAATAAATGCTTCATATTCGAATCCACTGACCCTTCCATTATGAATGTAAATAATCGCCCCGTCGACTTCGTAGTAATTATATTGGATACATGTACCAGCGACTTTAAGAGGCTTCGTCTGCCGATATCGTTTATCAGAATTAAAATGCATTTAGCCGTTAGATATAAAAAAGGATGAACGCGAGCGACATAGAAATGTACAGAGACAACAATAAAACTGCGTGAAAATGGCAGTAGTTATTCAGAGGGAGATATTAAAATGCATGGAAATAAATTCGGCGTTGCATTCGGTCGTACCTATAGGGGTGCAGTAAAAATAAACACTGACGCCATTAGAACTCACTTCCATATTCAAATTTATAAACTCGTCCACACAGCTCGGCCAACAGTCACGTCTCATCAGTTATATGAAATAACTGATGAGACGTGACTGTTGGCAAGAAGAATAAAATTATGATAAAATATATATATTTTCGCGTCAAGTTGAGGGTTCGAACCCATTTCGAGGAATTGAAAATTTAAAATGAAATATTTTAATATTTCATTTCGTCGCTCTGGTAACAAGGCAAAGTACAGCCTTGAGTTCCGCCACTCAACAAGCAATGCTTCGAATTCGGCGGAAAGTGGAGAATAGAAAGGAGTGTCTTAACAATAGGTTCCGTTCCGTTGTCGCTGCCGACCCTGGTATGTGCGGGATAAAGCGAGAAGCTGAAAAAAGATTATAAAAAATACAATATCTAAATAGCCAGCTATTGTTAGCGTATTTACTTTATTATCCAAAAAATAAAATAGTACGTGTCAGTTCTGGCTATACAAAATGCTATCTATCGACGTTAAAAAGTATACAAGTAATAATAACCAAATATTGTAATAATTTTGTATTATTTTTAGAAATATCGTGTCCAGTCGTAGCGCAACGGCACAAGGGTGTGACTGTAAACACGACCAGTTGTGGGTTCGATTCCCACGTCGTTCAGTTCCACCACTCAACACCCAATGCCTCAAGAATTCCGTGAAAAGTGGGAAACGGAAGTATCTTCATGGAAACAATGTATCTTATCACTAGGTCCCCAAGTTCTCAGTTTTCAGAAATATGAATTAAATATGATGAATAAATAATTTTCACAACGTTGAACGTTAGAAAATGTATAGACAAAGACCGTTGACACAGAATATAAACTGACGAACGACGCGTGCTTTAGCTTAAATAAACAAGCGTTTTCAAAAATTTGTGTATTTAAATCGATTGTGACTTGTGTTACTGAGCTATTTCTGTTTAACAGCCGCGCTGATGGACCTGAAATAACACCTCCCGATAGTACCGTTCAGGGAACTCGCATTAATTCATATGGGATTAGGTGTCATCATAAACAGGAATTATTTAGTCAACTGAGGTTAAAAACAACTACTCACGTGTGTCTAATTACCAGAAGTAAAAATTAAATTAGAAAAAGCACTTGTTTAGTATACTTACAAGTGATTGCCTTATTTAATTTTATAAACAATAATAATAAAGAAATATTTCTTTGTAAATATTTCTCAAGTTTTGTATTTAATTTACACAATAGTTTAATTTAAAAAAAAATCTAAACATCAGCTCTAATGAAGTTATTTTCTAAGAAAAACAATATGGCTCGTATTCAAGATTAGGTAGGTACCTAATATCACATAAGTGTTTTTTTTTAATTTTTGTTTTTATAATATGTACATATTTAGACATTAGACATTAGTAAGTAAACATTATAATTGCATTTATTGTGTCTACATAATAACAATCGTGCAAAGATGAAATTATTTTTATTTTTGCCTTATCCCATATCTTATAAGGCAGAAATAAAAAAATCATCTCATCAAAATTTGTTAATAACATATTAAGCTTCCTTTTTTATGGACATTACTTTTCCAATATAGATCAATTTTTAGTTGGTACCTAGGTACGGTAAATAAGAATATAATACCATTTTTAATTTATTATAATATTTCGATGTATCTCTTGCATATTCTGTTTACTTTTTAAACGGTTTTCGTTAAGATGGATATTTAGAATATAATAAATAAAGTATAATATTTTTTTTGTAGCGGGATTTGATGAGGCGTTTTTTGAAATTCGTCCAAGCTCTCTTATCCTTAAGCCATCAATTTACAACTATTTTATGTTGTTAGCTTCCAAAGATAATACCTTAAAATTATCATTTGGCAAGAAAGAGAGCTATTAATTAAATATTTTTATATATGTAATATGTACCTACTTTCCAACTAATAAAAACCTCAATAGTAGTTGTGCAAATAAAATTGAAATGTCAACAATTTTTTTTTTTGTAAAAATGTTAATAACCATTTTATATGTATATTTTAAATAGTTACAAATTGAGCTTCCCCCTTCATAGACCCCCCAATAAGCGCACCAGCAATTTCATTTGTACATTGACAATGCCACGTCGATGAATATTTAACGCATATACTACAAATATATAAAAACGCGAGAGCTGTTCTTCCAACGATATTAATTTGATTTGTGTACATTGCGAGTTACATTTATAGACTATTATCTATTTTTAAAACCTTACGATGTCAATTTATATTTATATAATTATTATTATTACTGTCACATATATAAAATAATAGTAATAATATTAAATTTTGTGTGAGATACAAAGAATGTGTGATATTACATATATATATATGTATGTAGAGCTTTTCCATATATTTTATCTTTTTTCCATATATTTTAGCTTTTTTTATGTTTGTATTGCTAGATGAGCTTATTATTATATTTATGCTAAATACCTAACATTGGAGCTTTTATTTTTATAATAGGTAATTTTTACATTATTATTGTTATTTGGTGTTGAATTATTTTCTTAAAGAGAACTTTCTTAATAATATATTACATTATAATAAAAACTAATCGTAAAATTAATTGTGATTAAAACAAATTCTGACATAGGTACAGCTAACTTGACTTTACAGTTTATTTTACTATTACAGTTTCTATAAAGGTTAGAGTTAATGAAGAGTTCTGTAACTTCCTACAAAAGCAATATTAATTCTAATCAATAATATTATTCTATGTAAATACCTTAATAAAAAAATTAACATTAAAAACATGAAGAATGTATAATCTGACTATCATATTATCTCAAATTAAAACAAAACATCTAAAAATGAATACATCTTCGTTTATAATACTAGTCCTTGAAAAATATTTCAATGACACATTCTCATAATGAATATTGATTGTATTCAGGAATTATTATCGACGTAGCGTTCAGTCTGCTTACGCCCCAAGTCCCACCAGGGAGTCTGGTAGCGTGTCATGGGACGCGATGACTGGCAGGTTTGGCCAAATTACTTTATCTCATTCATATCGGACTCAAATTCATCCTCGGCCTCAGTCACGCCGTCGCACTCACACTCGGCCCATACGCGCCGTATATCGCTCCTATTTAATTTAAACCACACAAAGCACTCGACACGGCTCCCGGCCTCCGCTTTTTGATAACGAACGCGCAGTTTTAAAAATTAAATCGGTGGCTCCAACGCATCTAGTTACGGATGTCAATGTCGGAGGATTTGATATGGTCTTTTTTTTTCTTTTCAGGGTTAGTATGATGAGTCAGGGATTATTGAGGAATTTCGGTAATTAATCAAATATACGTTTCTATTCATAAAGTTAATTAAAATCTTTAACTTTGTAACTTAGATTTCCGTTACTTTTTTTATTAACAAAAATATTCTTTTTAAAAAATAGTTCAAATATAGTACTATATGTAAAATAAATATAATGAAAAGTCTCTAGAGAAACAACAACAATACGATAGAAAAAGACAGAGATCAATAAGACCATAAGCTTTGCACCAAATAAAAAGCAATGTAGCAATTGACAAACAAAGGATTATAACTTACAAAGTGTAGCTTCAATTAGTGAATGTGGGAGGCTTCACGGGGCGAGTGGCGACCGCCATCTAGCGGGCGTGAGTGCCGCCCACCGCCGCCTTGCGGCACCGGTCCCCGAGCCTAGATACCGCCACATATCACTTATAAATATGAGGCGTTATGATTATGAAAATATGCCCCGCCCCGAATATGGAATATGGAGGAGGGGGGCTCGTGCAGCGCGTGCGAATGGACGAAGTTTGATTTATGAGGCTCGTGCGGCCCCGCCTCCCTGTCATAACCGTATACCTGGTGCGCGCGCGCGCGGCCGCCCGCCGCCCGCCGCCGCCTCGCGCTCAGTCCCGCTTCACATGGCGAGAGGAGCGGCCGGCCGCACTCCGACTCGAGCCCGCACGTCGCCCGAGCACAGACCCCGCGCGAGTGACTCCGCCAGCCGCCACTGCCAGCCACCGCCAGCCGCTGCGCTGCTCGCCACCCTTGCCATGCGCCGGCTCTGAGCCGCCAGCGACAGCGCGACCACCATGCCGCGCATCAAGCCCGCCTGCGTCCGTCGCGTCTCCATCGGTACGACCATCTCCCACAGCACAACACACAACTTGACGTTTTGCGATATGTGAAATTGTATTCATTACCATCTGTGATAGTATTACGTTTGGAATCTTGCTGGACTCGAAATTTTCTTTGAGGAATATGTTTAGCCATTTTAAAGTCTCTCATATGTTAAGTGAGCATTTGGAGCGCTCCCAAGGTGGTGAGTAAAAAGTGCAGTGAAACTCGACACAGCTGAGTTTTATGTGGAAAAGTGCGGTAGGTAGGCTTAGTGAGCTTACAGATTTGGGCAAGTAATAACTTTTGTAATTTAACTTTATAAATATTATTACGTTATGAACTACATAAACGAATTTGGACAATTTTTAACGTATTATCTATTGTGACAGATTTTCTTCGAAATCCTTATTCTATTGAAATAAAATTTAAGGGTTACTAAGTATAAAATTAGTAAAAGCTTACAGTTCTTAAAAGCTTTATATTTGTTATTACTTTTTCGTAAGTTCATATGAGTCTTAGTTGAAATCTGTTCAAGATAAAACATCCCACGTACCCAATATACATATATGCACCTGCATATCATTTAACATGTGATTCAACCTGACTCCATTCAACATAATTACTACTAAGCTTAAAAATTAAGGCTATAAATTTAAATACTTGTTTAACTTCTTTCCATGTTTAATTGTTAATAAACATAAAAGTGCACTTAGCATTGGAATTCCTAACAATTAATTATGCATGAGGCTTATATATTCTTTCAACCTTCATATATTGAGGATGATTAAATGGCTTCGAGGTCTTTCCCTTCAAAGATAACATAACCACAGCATGTTAAATGATATTTAGCATTTTTAATTTATTAAAAAAACAATCTAAAATTGAAAATTATAATATTCATATCATTAAAATTCTTATTTACTTAAGTATAATTTTAACTTTAGCTGTTTTTGATATTTGACTTGACTGAAATTATCATAAACATTTCAAATTAAACTATATTGTATACAAAAATAAAGCTCAGATTGTGGTAAATGATCATTAAGTAACACATTCTGATAAAAGCTTTAAGTGGCTCTATATTAGTAGAATGACAGGCCGTCAAAGTTTATTAATCTGAGCGCTACACTGTTTTACGACCGCTCTATAAATAATATAGAAAAATGTTATCTGTAAATACTTGAAACATGCTGCCTAATCATATTCCTTATGAAATATATTCGGACAATCAGTGTGTTTGTTTGTCATAAAACAATGTCTTAGAGCTTGATCAAGAGCCGGTTCCATTTCGTATTAAAATGAAATATCGTTGTCCTCGCATATTGGCGTCCATTTACATTGAATGATGAATAATAATAAATTATCATTAAAGTATTTTATTTAATTATACCATTTATATATTAGGATAATAATAAAAAAACTTTCTAACAAAAATGTATCACACACACACATTGATATAATAATTTATTATTATAATATCAGCTCCTTAATTTACCTAAATAATATCAATTATTGACTAAATAAAAACATTTAAAAAATTAATAACGTTTGATCTTTGGCTGCAAATAATTGTCTAGACTTAAGATTTAATTTTAAAAATATCTACAGTTCTATTTTTTTTATTTATGATTCTACTTTTAACATTTTATGCAACTTCGTATGCGACATTATAGACACATAAATTTTAAATATCATTTGTTAAATTATTTACGCTACCAGTAATAGAATATTCATATCGTATACGACCAATACAAATGCAATATTTTTTATGTGTTCTGAGTAAAAGAGGTCCGGCGCGGATCGAGCGAAACGGGCTGCCGTCTTTGACGCGGCCGCGCTCGCTCACGTAACAAAGCTCGGTACCAAATTGCGATAAACACACTTCTAATCCTCCTTCTTACAAACTAAGTATTAACCGCACCGGTATCTCGCTACAAATGAGTCGTTTAAGCCCTTACCGCAAGATTATCCCGGATTATTATGAATGTTTTGTGTCGGTGTTCACTTTTCGCTTGCATTTCAATGTAAACATTCCGGATGGTGCAATATGAGTAGGAAAAGGCATTAAAGTGTCGTAAATTTAAAAATTTTACTTTTAAATGAGACATCGAAAATGTTTTTGGATACAGATACCTGTAATATCATATAAAGATAGAGAATGATGTTATGGCATTCATGTGGACAGTGAAAGTAGGAACACCGTGATAAGAAAATTTATGCTTATGGTGGACGTGCTCATTATTCGGAATGCGTAATATTATGTTTATTATTAACAATATCTAAACAACTCATTATTAAATTTACAAGGCGTTATTGCAATATTGTGTGAATTTTATGTCTGTCTTCACGACAATTTAAGATTTCTGATACTTTACTACATAATACTGTCGGTATATTGGGTAATAGAACCATTCATGCGATAAAGCATTTATATTTTTCTATTATTAGGTACATAGATATCACGATATAATGTCCATGATAAACAAACAATTAAATAATATATAATAAACATTACAAAAATATTAATTGCCATAGCTAAAAAACAGTATAAGTATAATTTTAATTTAATATTTTATACAAATAACTTTAAAAAATGGTAATGATAAAATGGTGATGTTTAAATAAATATAAAAGTGATACTTATATTTTTATACTCACGTACATATGAATTATAACAATAGATGATTAGTGATGCCCCAATACCAAAGGTTAAATAGATTTCAGTCTCATTGAATATAATATACTTACTTGATAATAGGTAACATGAATTTTCAATAATATGACGCTGATACAAGATAGTGAAAAATAAAATTCTTACATTTATCAAATACCTATTGAAAACAACACAAGCATTTCATTATCTAAATCAATCTTTCATATTAACTGTATTGATTCGGTTTTATTTTATCAACTAACAGCAAAATAATATTGAAATACAAATAGATCAAAGACTACGGTAGTTAACTGTTAACGTACGCTTCAATTAATTTCAACTCTATATTTAAATTGAAATCGGAACATAAAACTAGCTTGCGTTTTTAAGAAACATTTTAATGATGAAACAAGTAAGTACTAACTACGGCTAAATTATTCACTACAATTATATATCTAAATTATTATAGGTCGAATTTGAAAATTATTTACATACAGAATAATAATGGCAATGTAATTTAAAACTACTAAACTGAATTACAAAAATCTTTTGTAAAAAAAGATTTAAAAATGCTAATAAAAATATAGCTGTACAAATGTCTTATTTATTATAGAACGTAAAATATTAACGAAAAATTTGACAAAGACATTTTTTTTAAATTACAAACATTTTTTTTTTCAAATTAGTATCTGTTGTTTGATACACTATTGATACCTATAGGATTCACTAGATATATTTGTACTTATTTGTCTAAATTATCAGGATATTCTAATATTAAATTAATTTAATATTTAATTCAATGTTTTCATTTTCCCATTAAACATGAAAGTAAATATCTTGAAAAATGACCTGATATATAATAATTAAATTAAATGAAATAATAAAAAAATATGAAAGGATTTAAGAATTAAGGATTTAAAATGTTTAATACATACAGAATTTTACCGATATTAATCTGATCGACGTACAATTACCAGCATACTACCTATAGCAGATGTGTACCTAATACCTGCGTACTTTATCAAATACAGGCCCATGATATCTATGCCCCGAATTTTTCTTACGTTAATAAAATTGTACCCTAAATACGATATATTAATATGAAAATGATTTACATTAAATTCATACAAAAATATACGTTTTTATCATCCTTTCCATCATAAATTAACGTATAAAGTAGACATACCTACTTCATTACAATGTATAATCATTTTACGTAGTTTGTAGTGTTATGAATAGTTAAAAACGTTTGTTATTTAATAATTAATTTTAAAATGCCAAATTTTACTTTTACAATGACTATTCTGGATATTGTGAAAAGTATTGCAACAGCAATTTTTATTTCAAAGGTGGCTTATCCTGCGGTCGTCTACATGTGTTTAATAATTTCAGGTATACGTGCGTACCTACTATTTATATTTGAAAACCACCATCGCTTGGTTATCGGATATTTAATTTAACACCTTACATTTTAAAATTTGTTGCATTATTAGCATTTTTTTATTTTTGCCTTCACTCTACAAAATGAGTGAATGAAGCAACTACAGCCTATTTATACCTGTTATAAAATAGTAGATTATAGCATAATAACATCTTATTAATATACAGTTATAGTATACACTTATTAGTTGAACGGTAAATTATAAGCTGTTTAGTTCCAATATGTAGCCGTAGCCACGATTTTTTTGACATATACAATAAACATATTAAAACATATAAATTTATGTTTTTTCGTAATAATCCAAAATGAATGAGTAGTATTTAGTAACATAAAGAATTGATTATAGTTGTATTGTTTAGTTTATTTTGACATTTTTTACACGTCTCTAGGAATACATATTACTTATTTGACACTTTGTTTATAAATTGTAGTATAAAATTAAAGTCTAAAATTATAAAAGCTCAACTTGAAGTTATTTCATTTTATTATTTTTAACTTGAAGTTATATCATTTTATTATTCTTCCAAGAAATAATTAACACCAGTTTTAGTTTTGAAATGTTGTTATAAAAAAATGAATATAAGTATATAAAGTAATTTTTGCTAATGGCGTACATTATATAACATTTTACCTAAACAAAGTAATTGTATTTGTATCGAGACATAAATATAAGCTTAAACAACTAGTAAAAATAACTTGTTAAATTATGCCTCGTTTCTTTTGTTTCTATACATTATGATATATTTTTTAAATTCATATAATAATAAACATTTTTTAAAATTATTTATGGTAACATGTTAAGTATTAAGTAATTATCCACAGATAAATAGAATATTGAAAGTAATTTAATTTCATTGAAACTAATTTTCCTTATTTGACTCTTTTAAGCACATCTATGCATTGAATAAAAAAAAAATGTTTAATATATTTAACTACTAATTATTTACATAAGACTAGCTACTACTTTTTTGCATAATTCCTACAACACCATAAAAGGCACGAGTAAATTGGTTAAGATATGCAGCTGAACTAAACTAGATACTCATTGCTGTTGAAATAAAGATAAATATTCGTTTTATTTAAACAAAAATCTTAACTTAATAAAGCTTTAGCTGTGACTAAAATAAAAGTTGAGTCAATTCTTTTAAAAACGTCCACAATCGTGGGAAAACTGTGATTATATCGGCGTTAGGACACAAGGCGATTTAAAAGATTTTCTTTTAACACGTTTATTAATAGTTTTAAGCTTAAAACGAAAGAAATGTTATTTAATGGAATGGAAAAAAGGACCAAAAGGAATCATTTAGTACCTACACCAAAACCACTTTCAAGAGTTAGTATAGCTTCGAAATAATATCATTGCTTATAATCTATAAAAATCATTGTTTTTAATATGTTTTATTTATATAGATAATATGATTATTACTCCATAAACACAACATAACAGCTATTGAAGTGAATTAAGTGGATATATCTTTTTATTAAGCACCTAAGGCATATCTTACCTTCATATGGCTATTTTATTTGTTGCACTATAAATGTAGCCATATCAATATGTAATGATGCTAAATAAGTAACATAAGATCTCTTGCTATTAGAAAAAATATAATCTTCTCTTATAATATTAACACATCTATATGTAAAACTTCAATAATAATAAAACTCTCATAATAATTAACAGCCTATATTAAAAAACTTTATAGATATAGTCTCGAGTAAAATATTACATTGTATTTTTCTATATTCTATTTCTTAGTTAAATCTATAAAAGCTTATTATAAACACATAAGTATTTTTATATTTTGACAGTACCAAAATATGTTTGCTAAGAATATATCCATTGTGACATACACTTTTACCTCGTATATAGATATTTGTAAAGTTATTAACGTCAGCAATTACAATTTAATTCCATATAAGGAAGACGGGACGGGTCCTGGTAGATCGTGTCCAACCCAGAGTAGTTCATATTTGTGTAAATTTTTATAAACAAAATAAACTCTAACAAGAAAGACTAAAAGAAAGAAGATTTGTTGAAATTCCAGGATATATTTCTAGATTCGCTCACGGTTGTATATAAATGGAAGACAACATCTATGTATACCTACAAGTTTATATTTTACTTCAGATAATTTAATAATATCTATATGGAGATAACATATATTTTGTATGTTGGTGCCAGTATAGTTAGAAAACGTAATGATGTTTCATTACTTTCCGTCGACAGTGTATGTCGGTTTCAAAAAAAACTTTGTTTTCTCACTGTGATTTCCTCGCCTTTGGTAGGCCTTTGGTTAGCAAAGGGTAAAATAAATTACACCAATATATAACACAATAAATAATATAACACAATAAATATAATTTTACGCTACTAAAAATATTTTCATACTAACATGAAATATAAGTAATATTGCTACGAATTTTTCCGTCTAAATTAGAAAGATGATGGAAAGTTTGTACTAAATTTGTATTAAAGAATATATACAATCAATTTTAAAGAGTAGTCTTATTACAAGAAAAAAAATTGTTTTATTATTTTGAATACAAAAATTGTCAAGTTGTCTTGTTATTTTCGACAGTACTACAAAAATCTAAGAATTTTCCTGTACCTACTAGACACTCTGCTACACACTCTACGTAAAGTACCTACCGAAGTATTAAAACTAAATGTTTATAACATGAGTGGAGTTGTAATAATAATCTCAAACAAAAACTACATCGAAAGTAAAAGATATTAAAATATAGGTATTCATTTAGTGCGAATATATTTTAATCATAATTTATACAAATTTTAATAACAGAGCGTATTACGAGCGAACTAGCCAAGTATTATTGATTGCATCATAATTATATTATAATTTAATTGATTTGCCGCTCTTTGCCTTGTTACCAGAGCGAAGAAATGAAAACATTAAATATTTCGGTTGAAAATATTAAATATTTCATTTCATCGAGTGGGGATCGAACCCACAACCGGTCGTTTACAGTCACGCTTGTGCCGCTGCGCAACCACTGGCCTTAAAATTGACATATAGAATTAAATCAAAATGTATAATTTAAAAAGTTGTTTACTAACTAACGATCATTGAAAAAAAATATATACCATGTATTTATTAAATTAGATAAGTAGTTACTTTTAGCGACATCTAGTGTTGAGTAGACTTGTCCTTTCTCTTCTTTCAATTACATACATTTCGTATCTACGCATAATTCATAAAAAATAAATAAATAAACACAATAATTATTTAATTACTATAATGAGACCTTTCGTTGGGTAAAATTATAATAATTGTGACTTAATTATTACGAAGTACTTACACCTACATCTGTATACCTATGTATCTTTTACATCACAATACTACTATGTATTTTTGTATAGGTATGTTACTGGTATTATTCGTTAGTTATAAATTCATTTTTTTTATTTCTTTGTTTATTTTTTATATTCTATAAGTATGTGTTCCATAATTGTTATGTAAACTTCAAATTCCTTACAAAAAACACACGAAAATTACTTAAAGGTTTTGAATTCAAACAGGTTTAATAATTGTGACATTTTAGATTAAACGTAAACATTTCATTTTTACATTATATTAAGATAATGGCTTGAATTCATTAATTAAAGTATCATAAATCGTAAAAATCATGTCAACTTATGATATTTATGAGATTTTATATTAAGCAGGTATTTTAAATGTCATAATTACGTATATAGGATATTTTAAATGCTTGCATGTTTGGCAGTACAAATTTAAATAATATACAGTTGCAATATTGATGCAAAACAACACAGCAAGAGCCATAATTAAATACTCACATTAAAAGGAGAATAAAATCTTAGAATTTATACTTGTATCATAAAAATAAATTAAATTAACTCAAATAAGCCTTTTTTAACATATTTTTATTGTTCTAGGTGATAGTTCCGGATCCTGTTCAGATGAAGATATTAACAATGAAATCAGAGAACGACCAGAGACACATATGTGTCCTCGTTGCCAAGAACAATTTGAACATTTACATGATTTTTTATACCACAAGCGTTTGTGTGATGAGAAAGCGATGCAAATGGGTGAGGAAAGGATGCACTCAGATCCTGAGGATATGGTAGTGTCTGGAGATGAAGAAATGGATGGGCCTAATAAGCGATTAGAACAAGTAAGAAGGCATCGACAGGATGCTGAAAATAATAATAGTCTCGACGATGGTGAAGCAGAAGTACCTGAAGCCGATGTACCCCCCGTGGGTCTTCCATTTCCTGTGGCGGGTCATGTAACTCTTGAAGCTCTACAGAATACCAAAGTAGCCGTAGCACAATTCGCCGCCACTGCAATGGCTAATAATGCAAACAACGAAGCTGCTTTACATGAACTAGCTGTTTTACAAAGTACTTTATTTACTCTACAACATCAGCAAGTATTTCAATTGCAATTAATACGTCAACTACAAAATCAATTATCTTTAACAAGACGGAAAGAAGATCAACATCCAAGTCCGCCACCGAGTGAGCCGGAACAAAATGCGCCGACGACGCCAGTTCGATCGCCCTCACCGCCTCGTCCGCCACGGGAGCCTTCTCCTGTTGAATCCGCTCCACCTACTAGCCAAAGCTTGCCGTCAACTCATACTCATCTTACACCTAAAACAGAACCTATTTCTATCCCAAAGCTTCCAACTGCATCACCACCTATGATGACTCACCCACCTTATAGCTCTATATCTTCCTCATTAGCATCTTCAATTATTACAAACAATGATCCTCCACCATCCCTAAATGAACCAAATACATTAGAAATGCTTCAAAAACGGGCTCAAGAAGTACTGGATAACGCGTCACAAGGTCTTCTTGCTAATAACCTTGCTGATGAACTCGCATTTCGAAAGTCTGGAAAAATGTCACCATATGACGGAAAAAGTGGTGGACGCAATGAACCTTTCTTCAAGCATCGATGCAGATACTGCGGAAAAGTTTTTGGTAGTGATTCTGCTCTCCAAATTCACATTCGTTCTCACACAGGTGAAAGGCCATTTAAATGTAACGTATGTGGCTCCCGATTCACAACCAAAGGAAATCTTAAGGTTCATTTCCAAAGACATACTTCTAAGTTTCCACACGTCAAGATGAACCCGAATCCCGTACCAGAACATTTGGATAAGTACCATCCACCATTATTGGCTCAACTGTCACCAGGCCCAATTCCTGGAATGCCACCCCACCCACTTCAGTTTCCGCCGGGTGCACCAGCTCCTTTTCCACCTAGCTTGCCATTGTATCGGCCACCCCATCATGATTTACTGCCACCTCGTCCCCTTGGAGATAAACCACTTCCACACCACCCGTTGTTCAGTATGCGGGAAGAGCAAGACGCACCAGCTGATCTTAGCAAGCCCTCTGTGCCAAGCCCCCCTCGACCCGTATGTGATTTGTTTAAATCTGAACCACAAGATGAAGAAAGTCAACGTGACTCTAGTTTTGAAGATACTGATCATATATCACCAAAACGAGAACCTGAAGAAAACGATGTTGAACAACATACAG
Organism: Eueides isabella; assembly: GCA_019049475.1. Taxonomy (NCBI): domain Eukaryota; kingdom Metazoa; phylum Arthropoda; class Insecta; order Lepidoptera; family Nymphalidae; genus Eueides; species Eueides isabella. The sequence continues at coordinate 8,280,288 of CM032384.1, read as the reverse complement.
AGCAAGATAGATATCCTTCAACATCTCCATATGATGATTGCAGCATGGACTCAAAATACAGCAATGAAGACCAAATCGGCAGAGAAAGTCCACACGTGAAGCCTGATCCAGACCAACCGGAAAATTTATCAAGTAAGAATTCATCGATATCTGGACCAATTTCAATAGCAACGGGACTTCGTACTTTTCCTTCTTTTCCGTTATTTCCTCATTCCCCGCCGAGTAGTGTTTCTTCTGGATGTCTTACACCATTCCAAACTACCCCTAATAGCACAATAGACTCTGATGTAACACGCGATCCTGTATACTATAATTCTCTGCTTCCACGTCCTGGAAGTAATGACAATTCCTGGGAAAGCCTCATTGAAATTACAAAAACTTCTGAAACTGCAAAGTTGCAACAATTAGTTGATAATATTGATAATAAAGTTACAGATCCAAATGAATGTATCGTATGTCATCGTGTCCTATCATGTAAAAGTGCTTTACAGATGCACTATCGTACACATACAGGTGAACGTCCATTTCGATGTAAGCTGTGTGGTCGCGCATTTACAACGAAAGGCAATCTAAAGACACATATGGGCGTACATCGCATTAAGCCCCCTTCTCAATTATTGCACCAATGTCCTGTTTGTCATAAAAAATTTACAGATCAAAACATTTTACATCAACATATTCGCCTCCATACAGGTGACAGATGTAATGTCCCTTTTGAACAAATCCAAGACACTGAATCGAGCAATTTTCAGCTCAGTAGTGGGTCAGAAATATCCGAATTTAATCCATACCTTTCCATTCCACCATCGATATTTCCTACCCCGTCCACTCCCGGCGACCGAAGGGCGGACTCCCGCGAGACCGACGATGAGAGCGGCCGGGACGAGAGCGAGCCCGCTTCACGGGAGTTCGACGACGACACAGATCTTAATAATCGTCGAACTTCGCCGCTCTCCGTCTGCGCCTCGGCGTCCGAATGCGAAGTAAAAACCATCACCACAACGGCTTCCCTCCCATCGGCGACAGGTTCGGAGAGCGGGCGCAGCGCGCGGGCCTCGCCGCCGTCGCCGTCCGCGTCGGTGCTGTCGACGCCGCCGCGGCTGCCACAACACTCGCCGCTGCCTTCGCCGCCCACGCCCCTCGCGGCGCTCGGCGCTCTCGGTGGATCACCCTTCAGCCCGCTCGGACTCGCGTTCCCTCCCGCAGGTATGCGATAGCGGGACATTATATAACGTCCGCCCCGGTCGTCCGCAGTTCCGCTCCTTCGTTTCATCCTAATTTTTCATTATCTAATAATATCCCTTGTACCGGGCGCTATATTACATGTTACAATAATTATCCTCTGGAACTAACCGAAGCATTTAAGATACAACCGTAAATACATTAAATACGTGTATTTGAACCTTAATATTAACAATGAATATTCCTTATTTTTGTGCACAGTGCGCGGAAATACAACATGTACCATCTGCTACAAAACTTTCGCCTGTAACTCCGCCCTGGAGATACACTATCGCAGCCACACCAAGGAACGTCCCTTCAAGTGCACTGTCTGCGATAGAGGCTTCTCCACTAAGGTTTGCAATACTATATTTCATATTATTTGTGACAAACCTTTATAATTTCCCTATTAGATAATTGTGTGTACCAGTTACATTTTGAAATAAAGAGTCACGTTAACAAATAAACGCATATGATTCTGAGTATTAAGAAATATAATCAAACTCTTACAATAATGGAAGAAGTACTTATTTACATGATTAGGTCCTTTAATCGCTTTAAATATATTATTAATTATATAATATATTATAAGTATATTATTACCCTACACTTACACTAAACAATTTCTGTAAAATAAATAAATAAATAAAATACTTAGATAAATATCTACTCCAGTTTAACATGATACCCGTAAGTTTCCTCTAGACATCAAAAAGCAAGTTGATCGTAAGCTAAAGTACATTATGATCTGGTTTAATTTCATCTGTGTGTGCATTAATTTTGCAAGAAGTAATTACAAGTCCACGTCGACATCTCTTATTCACATTAGTGTCTGTCTCTATATCTGAGACTCTATTCAACTTACGCATCACATGTTTGTTTATATTTCATTAAACTATTCTAAATATCAGCAGTACGATAAAAAATAGGTCTATAGGTTCGCAAGAGTGTAATAATTTATTTATTCAGTAGAATTCAATTTTGTTGAAATTTAAAAAATAAATATCAATATCTCTTATATATTATTCAGAACGCTATGTGCTTTATATTTTGACAAATATATATTTTTTACTATATTACTTAACAAATCGTATCACACAAAATATCATTAATAGTTTTACTTACCTTATATGTATTATTACATTATATTGCTTTAAATAGTTGACACTTAGAATCGAAAATATACATACTTATTTCTTAATTCCAGAAATCATTACCAGTATAAGTTTTAGCATTTTTTATTGACTATTAACGGAGCTGCAGCAGATGTAGCTATCTCTGTCCCTCCTGTACACATATTCTTTGTATAAACCTTATATGGTGGATTAGTCCTTTAAACGACTTTCTTAAATGTCTATTTACGTCTTAAGTGACAAGTACTCAAAGCCCACATAGTGTGGCTTTCGCTGATTAATTGCTGCAGCAGGTTAGATTTCGTACTTGTAGAAATATGATAATTTAGATTATCATAGTATTTCAATTATAAATATACATATTGTTCATATAATATTTATATTTATTATGTCCTCTACCTTTTATGAATAATAATTAACTATACAATTTAAAAAATATTGAATCCATTATATCATATAATTGCAACGAATATGTCGTGGCATGACAGCTGAATCTTTAAATCTTTTCAAATCAGACAACGCGACGGGCGGTATCCTAAAAGAAATGCCAACAATCACCGTCCTGTCTACTCATGATCAATTTTTAAATAATAAAGCTACTTGAAATCTACTTAAAATAATATATTCAATATTGTATACAATACAAAAAGGTTTTTAAAAGAATATATTTCTTATCTTTATGGATTAATTCAAGTTTTATAATCAGTTCGGCCAATATTTCAACCATGTAGAGCTACGACGTTTGCGTTGCGGACCGCGGTCCATCGCCGCCACAAAAATGATAACTCATAAAAACAACGTCACGGAAAACGATCAGAATATTAATTCATGTCGTAAAATATTTATTACTTATAAATCCTTGAGCCTTTACCTACGCTTCTCGTCATAAAAAGATTATTTATGTTTGAGAAAATAACATTTTTCGTAAGTTTCTGAAAGTGACCGTGCAGAGCTCTTATCAATAAAATATAGGTTATTTATGACGGCGCCGGCAATATTTAAATGGTCTATTACACACAGCTTTGACAGCAATCAAGTTCAAAGCAGAAATAAATTGTGCTGGCTTACTATAATTATGTGCACAGGTTTCGTTAAATGCTCATATAAAGATATTTTCGTACTTTCTTGACTCTGTCTATGAATTTAAATTAATTGTTTTAAATTTAGAAAATAGTTATAAGATTTTTTGTTTTCAAAACTTTGCGTCGCTTATAAAAGAAAATAAAAAAAGCATTTACCTATTTAGGTACTACAATAAACTAACACTAACATTTAAAATTAACACATTATCAAATATTTAAATATTTAAAAAACCTTCTAAACAATTGACTTCCATGTAATATAGGATACGTATTAGTATTGTAAAAGAAATCTAATAGTGGCTAGATAACTATGATTTAATTTGAGACACGTTACCGAATCAATTTCATCGTTATATTCAATAGAAAATTCCTTCCCACTCATCGGTTTTTTGCTCCTTCAAAATGTTATTTAATTTATAAGTATCAATTTCAATTAAGCAACAATTAAATAGAAGCCAAGCACGCTTGCTGCTATTATAGAACGATAACTATTGTGGCTAACAAGTTTATAACCTACTCTTATTAAATATATTATTAGTAATAAAAGCTATTGTAGATTTTGTTAACAATTTTCTTCACTAAAACAATTCGGACGGAACAACGAGTTTATTTAGTATGTACACTTAAACGGAATATATGTATATAAATAATTCAATTTTTGTAGATAATTATCAATGAAATTTTCTTTTAATATTAGATCTAATCAATTTTTGATAATAAATGCTACAACGGGAGCCTTGCAGACGTAATAGTATTAAGATGACGATTTATTAATATGTAAGCATATTTTTTTCTCCTTTTTGAAAGATTTAGTATTAGCTTCAGTCGCGTTTTTACCACCAATGCGTTTGTGAAACGTAGAATCGGTAGATATTTTTAAGCATAAACTTAGTAGAATTACAAAAAGTAAGTACTAAGATAATTAGTATAGATGAGAAGATATTTCCTATACAATGAACATAATATTTAATGTTATAGTTAAATTATTTTGTGAATATGTTAACTGAGTATAATCCTACTGTCAAGAAATTAAAGAGAAGTTCAGTATGATAGTTTGATCAAAAAAATGTTTATATGGTCATATAATAGAATGAAATAGAACTGTGATGAATTTAAAATTTAATATACGTAATGTATTTATAAACTATTAGTGTATATCTTTTAGTGTTTGATTAGTCTTTAGGGACTCAGCTAAAATTTTCACTCGACGTTCTTTTACGTACGGGCTATAAGCAAGTTGTTATAGTCCCAGCTTATACCTACTGGTTTTATTTGGTTGATATTTAAAGAGAAGTTCAGTTCTAGTTTCATGGTAAATAAAAGCCAAGTAAAATTTCGAGCTTGAACTATATCCTGAGTGAACACTGAGCTTATTACAGATGTCCGATGGTTTTGTCGAAAAAGTATTTTTGTAAAGAAATTATTATCTACCATTTATATATTATTTATTTTTAAAATCACTTTTTTCTACTGAACTTCTTTATTTCTTCTTAGCTTAGCTTAGATTATCAATAGGATCAGTTAACATATTTACAAAATAATTTTACTATAAATATAATGTTCATAATATAAGATATAAGATTTATCTTGTCTATAATAAATATCTTAGTAGCAAGCCTTTAATGAAATCACATTTACAAAAAATACGCTTTCGTCATACAACATAACCGATTTTCTGCATATCATGTTTAGGAGCTACATTCCTACAGATACCTCATTATCGCTAGATATGTTTCATTACAATTTGTCTTTTTATTTTGTATTGATCCGTATTTTATTTTAATTTGAACTAACTTCAGCTGAATACTAGCCCAATATCACTGTCTTGAGTGTTTAATATCCAGACTAGGAAAAGTATACTTTTGAAATATACATAAGTAAAAATTATAATGCAACGTAACTTGGAAATCTTGGGAATAAACATTTTGCCTCTGTTGTTCATTATAATTTGTAAGCAAAAACGTTTGAGCCAATTAAATCATTAAATGTAAATATCACAAAGATATCGTTTTTTAAAAAGAAGTCCAAGGGTCTTAAACGTAAAGCTTTATAGCGATAACAAAAATTTGTTTAAATTTTATTTCGGAAAGGTCATAAAGCAAAACTGCTACGTCGATGAGAGTATCAAGTAAATATTTTCCAGGGGGGACTTTAGCTGTCAAGATATATGTAGAGGTTTCAAGATATATGTAGAGTATTTTTTGTTAACTAATTTCTTAAGTGGAACCAGGTCATCCGGCGCCCTTTTCCTACCCCCATGGTAACATTACCAATCCGTCACTTCTTAACTCAACCATTCTAGCTTTTATTCAGTTAGGTATACGAGTATATAATACCTAACTGAACAAAAAAAATATTTAAGTATAAAAAGTAAGCGATATCACATTTATTTTATATTAGAATAATAATTAGCGACTATAATATAAAAAAATAATGTTTTAGATAGGTACGTAACTTAAAAAAAATTAAATTATTCAACAACAACTACAAATGTTTCGCAAATAATTTGCAGCGCGTATCAGAAGCAATCGCGGTCTTATCAAGTAGAGCCTTACAAGAACATTTAAAATTACAATGAGTCTCCGGCGTCGGCTCACGTACCTAAAGTTCACGCGCTAGCCGCTAAACTATATTCTAATAGGGTACTAGGTACAAACAATCCACTATATTAAATATTTAAACGTTTCTTCATGCTTAGAGGTTTCCATTTTTTGAGTTGATATACCTCCTAATAGTGGCATTTCATAGTATACAATTTTACAATTACAAAAAACGATCAAGTGCCAGCGCAATCGCACAACAAACTTAAGTCTGCTAATAACTTAAGCTTAAATTTTAATTTGTAACGAGTTATTATATTTAAAAAAAACTACATTTATAATTCTTTATTGTTTTTATTTGTAATATACCTACCTAAAGATTCAAACATAAGTACTTTAAGTTCTCATTTCCTACCAAATGTAGTAGGTACTGTAGGATTACACGAAACACGCTTTAGGTTTTGATTATGGCGAATAAAGTTGACAAGTTTATGTTTGCGGAAATATGCACTGATTTTGTATGAAATTAAAAAATATTACATACTACAAATATAAGTTTGTTAAATATTTTTTTTCTATAATATAATTAATCGGTTTTTTTTCTTAATTTATATTCTAAGTTCTCGCTTTAGACCAAGTTTAAGGAACGCTTACGAAAATTCTTATATAAGTACATATTAACGTAATTATAAGCAACTACAACACATAAAATTTAACTTGAATATTCTATATTTCTATGTAACTAAATGATAGATATGTATGGCATAATATAATTTATTGAATATAAGTAAACTGGTTAACACATTATCGAAACATAAAACTCATATTTTGAAATAAGTTACCTTGATATTTTTTTTTAGTAAATAATTAAAATTATCAAATATTTTATCTTTTTCAATATATATTACATTAGGTGTACCTACGCCGTACAAGTTAATTACAATAATAATGTAATTTATTCGTTACTTTATCATAATGTATATCTTTAGCGCATGTTTATTTGAATGTATATTTTTTTGTCCTGTGTAAGGGTGTGCGTAAATGTGCGTGTATTTGTGGTTCCAGAGCAGTGGCGGCGGTTGCCGGTGCGGTAGGCGCCCGCGCGCACCCCGCCCGCCGCACGCCACTGCTTTGGATCTCTGGAACGCCTTCGTCTATCCGGTATGCGAGAGCGACGCCTGAGCGTGAACTCTTATTTATTCACATTCCTATATATATAACCTTTTGTTTCGACCACTTTTATTATTAACCTCCTTTAGTTATACCCTTTCAAGTAAACAATATACATTTTTACTTTTTTCCCCTTTTAAGCAAATTATTTCATTAAACATCAATTAATATATTCGAAACAAAATGTTACAAAGTAATCTAGACTAGTGCCTAACATAACCGCTTCTTCTACAAAATATAAAATTCTTTAATACTTGCTAAGTAAAATTAAGCATTTAATATGCATGGGCACCCATTGAAATGAGTATTAAATATCATATAGTTAAATGCAAAAAAGTAATCTCATTACGAAGCGGTATTATAAGCTCAAGGCAATTATAATAATAAGCCTTAACGCGAAGTTGAACATTAATAGGCTATCATACTTACATAAATTGTCAGTAGGTAATACTCGTAGGTATTGCCAGAAAAAAAAAACACTTTTACATTCTTTTAATTTTTTAAAATTTTTTAGTTTATCTTGACCATAAAGCTATATATCATGAGGTAAAATTTTCCATCATCACATGCAACACATTTAATACGAACATGATATCAATTCATTTAAATTACAAGTTTTATTATAATTTTGTGTATTTGCATAGATAAGCCTGTCGAAATAAGTATTTTGTCCAATTTTCTGTATATTTTTGTATATTGTATTGACATTGTAGTTAAATATTGAATTTTTCACCTACAGGGTAACATGAAGCAGCATATGTTGACGCACAAGATTCGCGACATGCCGCCTGGATTCGACAAGAGTCAAAGTGGTCCGACGGGGCCACCGAGTGAAGAAGGACGCGAACCAAGTCCGGATAGACGCTCGTCGCCCGACAAAATGGATTTAAAACGATCGCCACCTACACTTCCTCCGACCCCTATAACACACCCACAACCAATAGATATGCCTCCGCTACCGAAAAGGCCTACCGGTAATTATCTTTAATTTTTTCAATAATATAATTGTCTATTAACGTACGAAATTACAACCTTTATAGTACTTAATTCCACTAACGTACGAGATGTTACATAAAAAAAATCGAAATCTGTCTCGACCTGTTAATTATTTGTAAAGTGTCTTCGATTAAAAAATAAATTAAAACTATTATATTATCAACAGATTGGATTCTTAGTTAAACCACCCGAGTATTAGGTACGTGTGCAAAAATCACTCACTAATTTACACAAACATAATCATAACATCAGCTAAGTTGAAAAGCTGGAAACGCGCGAAATATAATACGTACACGAACTGTTTTATTACTTTTGAGCCCTTCATAACTCGTCTATTAATTAACTTAATATACCTGCATGAAAATTGGCACACTTATTAAAATATCTTAGCTTGTAAAGTATAGAAAATTTCAATTGTTTCATTTAAGCGCTTATTGATATATAAACGTTTAATAAGTTTTGTGACTGATTCACTGCCTTCAAAAACCTAATCCACTTCTAGACTACCCAACAAACTTGACATTCGGTTTCAATGTAGATTATTATACATATTATAAAAAAAACCCGGAAAACTGCCAAGTATTGATAATAAGAATCAAGAAATTTAAAAAGGTTTAAGTAAGAACGTAGTAACTATGAATAGTAATACTAATAATTATTTACAATAAGTAATAGTATGTCATCAACAGCATAAATGTGAAATGAAGACAAAGTATTTTTTTAAAGACACATCTCTTTGCCCTTAACCGATAAAATTATCGTTTATTGGTGACGAGTGCATTGTTCACTCGGGACATGGTTTTTATTTTTCCTTAAAAATTTAACAAACAATAATTATCATTTTCCATTACAGTCCCCTCTGCCCCAAGCCACCCACCGCCAGCCCAGTCCTCGAAACACCTATGCGGAGTGTGCCGTAAGAACTTCTCTTCATCATCAGCGCTACAGATCCATATGCGGACGCATACCGGCGACAAACCGTTCCGATGTGCAGTGTGCCAGAAAGCATTTACTACTAAAGGAAATCTTAAGGTAGATTGCAATTTCGACTGGTAATAAAAATATTTAATTTTAAGAAATCTAGAATAAAGTGGTTGCCATTTTGGACAAATGTATTTTAAAAATAGACGTTAATGTCTAACATCTGTTAGATATTTATCAAAATCGAAATGTAGACGACATTTATTAAATTTATTTTAGATATATTCGATAATATTACCGGATAACTTGGCTAATTAATCTAGATATCAATTTGTTTAAATGGAGAGCACATTTATAGTATTTTTTAAATAAGTTTAAGCTATAAATATTATCATGTACATAAGGTATGAAGGAAGGAGAAGCGGAATATTTACGGAGTAGCTTTTTAGATTATGATTATGATTTGTCTACCTGCATACCTTATGCAAGAAAAAGAAGAAATCTGTTTTTAATAATAATATAAGAAGGAATAGTTGTTAATTAAAAGTTTATAATTAAATGATCGTAATTGTAACAGGTACATATGGGTACGCACATGTGGAGCGGCGGCGCGTCGCGACGCGGTCGGCGCATGTCGCTAGAGCTGCCGCCGCGGCCGCTGCACGAGCCGCACGACTTGTTGCGCCGCCCAGATCTCTTCTACCCCTATCTGCCGGCACCTTTCCTCAATGGCATGCAACAAAAGGTAATCTATTCAGAAAAACACCAAAAAAACGTTGTCAAATGCAAAAGATGTAGCGACTGTTGAATTCAAATGTTGTATTTTAATTATATATATGCAACTAAATTGTAATATTTTGAACAGCTGAACGAGATATCAGTGATACAACAGAACGCCGGACAGAATGGCGTGGCCGGCAAGTTCCCCGGACTGCTGGGCTTCGGGCCGTTCGGCGCCGCTCGGCCGGGGGCCGCGTCCCCGCTGGAGAGGCCGCCGTCGCTGGAGGGCGGCGACGAGCGGCAGGCGGCCATGCGCGAGCTGGCGGAGCGCGGGCGCGAGCTGGCGGAGCGCAGCCGGCAGATGCGCGAGGAGAGCGAGCGCGAGCACTACCGGGCGGCGGGCGCGCTGGCGGGGCAGGCGGGCGCGCAGGCCTCGCCGCCCGCGCCGCTCGCGCACCCGCACGCGCACGCGCACGCGCACGCGCACGCGCTGCCGCACCCGCTGGCGCCGCCCGCGCGCACCGAGGGCCTCACCGTGTGAGCGCCGCTTCACATTCCACGCCACGATCACACTCGCCGATGCGACCGATCACAGACAGACAGCAATAGTTCGTGTTGAGTGTACAATGTACATGTTGTGTACCGGTTTATTGTTACGCATAGTATTACGTAGGTAACTTATATGCACGAGTCCGGGCCTGGGGCAATGCGGGGCTCGTCCGAGTCCCGGTTACGTCATTACTCTGTGATAGTGCACGGTGGAGGGCTCACGCGCTCTCATGTGCTATGACATCTAAAATTATTATAAATTATCCCAAAAATTAATTAAATTCATAAATCTATATCTTTAACTGTATATAAAATTGTATGATAGTACTGTAATGATTGAATAGTTAAAATACGATATTAAACTTAAATTAATTATATTATATTTATATTATCTGTAACTGGAGTGCTATATGCATGATTTAAGTGACATTCCAACGAGAGGAGATTCTTAAAGAAAAAGCATACTTTTATAGATTGTGCGTAGGTTGACACGTAATCGGTTAACGCTTATGTAACTGCATACATATGTACCTATGTAACGCGTATAAAAATTAGCGACGACGAGTCTCCTTATAAAAAGAAATTTCCTAAATTAAAAAACGAATTAAATATAAGTAGTAAGATGTAATTATTTATGACACCGTCGACCGATTCTCACTCTAGGTACACTGTACGCTATATTTAATTATTGTAATAGAGTTTAATGACATATTCATATCATGTAAATTAAAAAGTATTTGCATTTGAGGTCTACATAGATGTAAGTGTTTAGAGTCATAGCTATTATATTGCTTTAGAATACTTCGACATATCTCTGTAAAGTGTGAGCGGTTGGCGTCACTGCGATGTCGGCGCACAGATTCATCACTACTATGAAACAGACTGAGCCATAAAACTGTTTCTAACGAAACGTTTCTTTCCAAATATGCATTTTTCGATGCCTTTACTTAGTGGACGTCGACAGATTGAACTGTAACTATATTTTGTTCACTTTAGTCGGACAATTGTTTTGTATTCGGCACTTAGATGTGTATAAATATTCTTCTAAATTATTTATAAATTAACAAATCATGCATACACTCTTAGTATTAAATGACGCTTGGGGCGATAGGCCCTCGAAACGGTTTAGTTGTTAGAATAAATTCTCATAGCACCTACAATTTATTATTTTCAAGTTGCAGATGATAGTTCTAGAGTAGTGTTAGCTATGAATATGATGTGTCATGTCCATGTCAGTATAAATAATCATTGTAAATTATTAAATGTTTATGTAAATGTCCAAAAAGTATTCAAATTATTTAAAAAAAAAAACAATTATACTAATAGTACTTTTCTTTTTTGTTATCCTTTATTCCCATCCTCTTTTATTTTATTTTTTTTATATAATTGAACAGTATAAAAAAAATGTTCGAATATTTTACATTCTACTACTTCAATACTATGCTGCAGATTTTATCAATATATGAACATTAGGAGACCTGTCGAGGCACAGGGGCACAAGAAAAATGAAATATTAAATAGATTCAAATAAAAAATTTAATGTTACCACTTTTTCACATAATAAATAAAAAAACACAAATAATTTAATACAAATTTATTTACGAACTAATGAGCTAATACATATTACATTACTTGGTAATTACTCAAATAGAACTATCAAACTTTACATTATAACTGTCGAGAAGTGCATTTATTAAACATGTATGAAGTAATGTGTATGAAGGTGATAGATATGTCGTACGTAAATGATGATTTTAAATACATACAAATAATCATACAATTTAAAACCTATTTTTCTTACAAATAACGTTCTATAAAAGAAAACTTTGGGAGACTAAATTTTAAGCCATTGCAGTAAAACAAGTTAGAGCTTCTTAGTTTTTTGTAATAAATTAATATTAAAAAAAACTTACAGAACAGTACAATTTAATTCATATCAATTTAAAACTATGTTTCCAATTTATTCCAAATTCTAATCATTCGACATATCTACCTTACACATTAAATTAAAAAAATATATTTATGAAAATACCAGGAGTTCATAAGTACTTAGAAGTTGATCACACTGGCGAGTTTCTTAACACGATTTAACAGAAGATCCCCCTCACGTATGGTGGCCTGGTACAGCTGGGAGCGGTCGGCGTCGGCGCCGCGGCCCGCACCCGTCACCACGCACCCAGCGACTGCATCAATGCGACATTGGAGACGACCGGCTGCTGTGAATCTACAATTGAGAATTTTTAATTATAATATATTTTGAATTTCAATTAAATGTGAACAAAGATCTAACATGTAACTACCGGTGCGGTAAGTCTGGTTAGTTGACCGTGTATATTATAAATAATTATGGGTAAAAAAATGTTTTCTCAGCGTATAGCTGATACCTCGTGAATATTAAGGTTGACTTCGAGAAACTAGGGACAAGAGACTCCATTTTCCTTTTTCCGCCCGAAATCAAGCAGTGTTAAAAATATATTGCGGACCTCAAAAGGGCCAGCGGAAAAGTGCCAGCCAGAGGAAACCCGCTAAGTTTTACCCTCCCTGCCTAGACAAATTTCATACGAACATATGTATGCAGCCTTAGATTTGGCTGGTATACATATTTTTTTAGCTTCACGCTGTATCCCTCACGAGGCCGGGTAGGTAGAGGGGACCAGGGAACCTAGTGTTAAGACACTCCGTTCCACTTCCGTTCCCAACTTTTCGCCGAAATTGAGGCATTGCGTGTTTAGTGGCCTAACTCAACGCCGCGCTTTGCCTTATTAACAAAGCGAAGAAATGAAACATTAAATATTTAAATTGAAAATATTAAATATTTATTTTCCTCGACTGGGGATCGAACCCAGAACCTGTCGATAACAGTCCCACGCTTGTGCCGCTGCGCCACGACAGACCTCTTCCACCCACATTAACCACCGTGTAATTTATTCGTTTAATTTGGTTAGTTTATTTACTAACTCATAATATTTATTTATTTTTATTGTGTGATATTCAGGTACAGTACAATTATATACATAAACAATCCTTACTTCCCGTGGACATACAGTTATAAAATTAAGCACTAAGTAAGAATTTATCAAACAAAAAAATTTAAAAAATGCGAAAAGCAAAAATTACATATTGTTTTTTCACCATTTTTGCCGTGCGTTGACGTACAATCCTGAACTTGATACAGTAAGTACACAAGTATTAAAAACAAAACAAATCAACAACAACAAACAAAGCTGAAAAACTGTTGAACAATTTTCTCAAATCATGCCTAAAAACTCTTTTTTTATTATTTTTTATTTTAATGCCTGATTTTGCGATGATAAACTCTTGATTAAATCACCTTTCAAACAGAAAAGCCTAAATATAAAAACACTTCATCAGTTTTGGAGCTACTATACCACAGACAGATAAACTAAATTAATAAAAACAATACTTACGTAGAGATTTCGTCCTCAACAAACTCCCGCGTGACACCAAAAGTGTCAGCAATATTGTCTAAGCTGAGCGAGCGGTACGCGCGCAGTAACTGAACGTACGCCTTGATGCGGGCTTCCCTTACATAGTGCTGGTAGTGGGGTCTGAATATGGGGTCTACGCAGATTTGAGTTTCTACCTGAAAACATAGTAGGTTTTCAGTTAAATTATGCTTATAATATTATTCTTATTTAATATGTCACTAATAAAAGAAAATATCATTTTGTGTACTATATAGCCTCCAGTTAGAGCCTGGGAACCTAGTGTTAAGATGCTCAGTTCCTATTAAAACTCCCACACCTTTCCCAAACTCTGAAGGCACTGTGTGTTGAGTGCTGAACAACTTTGCCACAACCAGAGTTTGTTTCTTCATGTAATTCAAACAACAAACACAATCTTATCAAAAATTAATAAACAAAATTAAAATAAATATACAAAATACAAATATAGCAATTTACCCAGGCAAGACTCTTCATGAAGTCAGCGTAGCGACACTCGTGCAATGATTCAACTAGCTCTCGTAGCTCTGGGAAACGTGAACGCAAGGCTTGCACAGCAGCACCTTGCCGCCGTAAAGCTGCTTGTAGGGCGTGACGTTCCAAAGCCAGTGCACATGCCAGCACACAGTATTGGATAATTGTGCCTAATAATAAACATTGTATGTAATTAAATATAATTTGATGATGTGAGGCCATCAGTTGCACAGGGTTGGTCATTTATCCACTGATTGAACTATTTTTAATATTTGATGTATTCCATTTAAATTATAAAGTAAATATTTTATATTATTATTTATAAATACAACATAAATAACATTTATGCAGTAATAATCTCTTTACAACTTGCTAAAAGATCTATACCTATCAAGAACTGCAGCAAGTTTTTAATGAGGTTTTTAAAACATAAATAAACAGTAACAGAATAAGTACATGTCCTGTATACTTATTCTGATACTGTTTATTTATTTTTTTACATTTATGCAAACATCTATGTTCTCCAAGTAAAAAAATGTTGCCCTACAATATTTATTTAAATTTTTACTTTTATATAAAACAAAAACAAAATCCAAATCCAAATTGAATTCTAATATTTTTTTAACCTAGTGTTAAGGCACTTTTCCATTCCCCACTTTCCATAAAATTTGGGGATCAAACCCACAACCAGTCATGTTTACAGTCACACACACACTTGTGCCCCTACACCTAGACAAGCCTCAATACCTACTTAATATCAGAATATTACAACTTCTTTATAATATTATGAAATTAAGGTACTTACCAAAATCTACTAGTTCATATGATTCAAATGTAGATACACAATCAATAAAAAGTTCAGCTGCATGATTGTAGTCTCTCACAGCTAAACAATATATTGCTTCATATGCCTTAAGTTTGTTTCTGGAACGCCAATCTCCACCTTTGTCTACTAGTTCATGAGCCTAAAAAAAAATATTTTCTATAGCGTTTTTCATCTTCACACTGTATTCCACACACAGCATAGCAGAAAGAGGTACAAAGTAAGAAAAATAGGAACTTTGTTTTCACTAAGGTCATTCCTGTTTAAGTTACTTCTCTCCAACAAATTCTGGAGACATTATGTTGTGTGGCAGAACTCAACAACAGGTTTTGTCTTACTGCCAGGGTTAGGTAATAAGAATATCAAATATTTAATTTCCTAGAGTAGGAATCAAACCCACAACCTGCCATGTTTTCAATTGCAGGCTTGTGCCCCCATGTCACTATAGGCCTTAAATATTTTCTATAATAAAAACAATATATTACATTATAAAAATTTTGTAAATATATGGCATCACACTTTTTTTCTATCTAGATAAAGTGATGGAGGAGTGTACATTGTATTATTCCTCTTTACATATTATCAATATTTATAACCAAGCAAAAAAAATGTCACTAACACCACTTTTAAAATTAATTTTAACCAAAACATTATAAGTACCTTGTTTATCGCTTTGCCCATTTCTTTCACATTACATCCATGGAAATAAGCAATCCTAAACATAGCAAATATAGCATCTAATCTACGGTTAGTAGTTAAAGTTGAGTCCTCATATTTAGAAGTGGCCAGAGCTGATGCAGCTTCTTTGTCCCCAATAGAACATAAATAATCCAATCTAAAACATAGATATAAATAATACAATATAATTCACATCAATGATTTAAAAGGAGGTTGTGACAATTTTTAACATATGAAATAGTCATTTAACTCTACAACTTACCGATCTTGCCATACCGGTGTTTCAGAATCATCGTCTTCAAATTTGGCCAATCGATCCTGATTCTCTTTAGCCATATCATCAAATAATTTTTGATCAAGTTGCCATCCTAGGTCTGAACATACTTCTTTGTAATAAGGGGCCATATGACCAGCTTTAATTCCTAGTAATAATTGTTCTTTTAGTTGAGGATTATCTTTAAATTGAGGTAATGATAACTTGAATTTAATTCCGGCCAACGCCATATATTCTGGGGTTTTTCCTTCGGCGGAGAGTTCCATTTTGAGAAATGCTAAAGATTACTAAACTAAAAAAAAATATACGGATATGAGAGATAAAGTACAGGATTAAAACCAGGCAAGTTTATTTAATTTTACACAGAAATGACATGACAAATTTCACAAAAAGCCTTTGTCAGTGCCACAGAACACATTCACTCAGTGTTCAGTGTAACGATAATCTACTTATTCTACTTTACGGTTACATAGTTATGACCATAGAGCACATTTACCCTACGGGTTATGACGACCTGTAATGAAGCATACGAATTATGATTATAAAGAGGTACCTCTAGTCTACCCTTCATAACCTTAATATATGCTTTTTTTCTCATTAATTGGTAAGAATTAGAAAACAACACTTGTGAACGAGCTTACGGTTGTTATAGGTAAGTATATAAATTTATTTATGTAATTTATATTGTCTTGTCTAATATTAATATACCAGTTTTTTAAATTATTACTGTAATAATGATAAGGAAACTAATAACACTTGACTTTGCTTTTGTAAATATTACTGCAAAATATCCGTAAACAATTTGAATATAGTATATCAAATTTACTATAATTATGATATATGCCGTACAGTCCTCTCTTTTTCCTGCCATTAATCTCGGCGTTCCATGAGTATACATTCCTACTTATTCTTCTCTACTTTGCACAATCTTTGACGTTCTAGGTGTTCAGAACATTGGCTCTCATGTCCTGCATCATGACATTCAATTAGGGCTTCCTTGGGTGTCTGGGAGATCTCACTCCAGCGGCAGCAAGCAAATCATTAGAATCCGACATAGTTCCTAGGCCGACGCTCAACGCAGCCATACTATCGCAACTGACGCGGATTCCAAGAACATCTCGACTAAGTACGTTACGTACGCGGTCAGACCTCGTTTCACCGCACATCCACGAAACCGCACGTCGTATAAATGAATGAACGAATGATGCTCTTGTAGATCAGCCCCTTGAGTTTAGACGGTATTCTGCGATCACAGACCACACCAGTGACCTCCTGCCATTAAGCCCAGGCTTCTCCATCTAGCCATGGACATTGTGATCGATGCCTCTCGACTTATCCATAAAAGATCCGAGGTAACTGAATTTTTCTGACTTAACTATAAGTTCCGATCCTGAATAGTGCTCGAGTCTGGTCTCCCGCAAGCCATGTACTCAGTCTTACACATTTAGTTTAAGACCGCCGACATCAAGAAGATTCTTCCAGAGTTTCATTTTCTATTCTCTAGCATTAGCCGGTTCATGTCAATGAGTGATATGTCATCGGCATACATGATCAGCAACTAAGACTGGTCTTGGATGTTTTCCGAACAGTATCTGGTACTACATTGAATAAGAATGGACTAAGAGCCGAGCACTGAGTTACCCCAACTGTAAACCAGACAATCGGAGTTGTGGTACATATATCTAATAATCTCAATATAGGCCTCAGGGATCCCTTGGATCACAATCCAAACACAGTGACGAGGCACACAGTCAAAGGACTACTGCAGATTTAAAAAACATGCAGATCTTACTTTTTTTCTTGGTTTGCCTCTATAAAAGTTCTGAGGACGAAAATGGCGTTTATCGTTTTTAAATGAAACGATTGCCATTAGATCTCTAAAATGAGGAAAAATCTAGGAAAGAGGAATAGGATAGGTAGAATTGAGAAGAAGGATAAGTAGACAAAGAAGGATAAGTAGCACCCGTATACCCGAGAACAATCGGACAAACATATCCTGATAGCACCCCCTCAATAAGTGCCGTACAGTAGCAACCTTATTTTTTTAAATGAAATACTTTTAACCGGATTAATCGTGTATATTGAATGGTAAACATTTTTTGGGAACCCGACGTTTCGAACACTTTACAGTAGTCCATGGTCACGGGTAGACTGAGGTGGCATTTGTCTGTCATTTGATGTGATTATTATATCAAACTACCGCCAATGATTCCTTAATTGCCTCGCGTACTGCCCTGGATTCTTGCAGAATGAGCTTACTGTATCCGGTGCTCTGGTGTGGTGTGCTTAAGACTTTAAATCTTTTAAGAGTGGGTCCCAGGTGGTAGAAAGTTGCCAACCATCTTCTCTATTGAAATTAGGATGTTTTTGTATTTCAATAGCCTCGCGGATCATTCTAAGAACATATCTATTCTCCCTAGCGAATATGTGGGATTTATCAAACCTGATGTAATGGTTGGATTTTTTCGATGTATGCTCACACACGGCTGACTTTGATATATGCCTATTCTTGACATCGTGTGTCAAGAATAGGCATGTATCAAAGTCAGCTGTGTGTGAGCATACATCGAAAAAGTGTTTGACCTATATTATAGCCGCAGTCACAATCAAGTTTGTATACTCCTACACACTGCAAAGGAATATTACCCTTCACTGGTCTCAAGAATTGGCTCACTTTCTTGTTAGGCTTGAAAATAGTTTCGAACACTTTACCACACCACACCAGAGGACCATAAACAGTAAGCTCATTCTGCAAGAATCCAGGGCAGTACGCAAGGCAATTAAGGAATCGTTGGCGGT
The DNA here is from genome assembly GCA_019049475.1 of Eueides isabella. Classification (NCBI taxonomy): domain Eukaryota; kingdom Metazoa; phylum Arthropoda; class Insecta; order Lepidoptera; family Nymphalidae; genus Eueides; species Eueides isabella. The sequence continues at coordinate 8,261,444 of CM032384.1, read as the reverse complement.
AGTTTGATATAATAATTATATCAAATGACAGACAAATGCTACCTCAGTCTACCCGTGACCACGGACTACAGTGAAGTGCTCGAAACTTCGAGTTTCCCAAAAAAGTTTACCATTCAATATACGCGATTAATCCGGTTAAAAGTGTTTCATTTAAAATGTGTAACAATCGCGAAAATCAAAGACATTATTAAGCAACTTTAATATTTTCACCCTGTAAGGCTCTATGTCCTCTGCCGCTGTTCATAAACCATAATAAATATGGAATACAATAAAACATTTTACTATATTTAAAACTCATTATCGTTATACTAACTTATAATATGGGTTATTAAAATACAACTTAGTTCAAAACCACACCTATCCACCCCATTTTACGGTACCGTGATCTTATTATTATTTCTTATCTGTGAACTAATATGGCGGACCTGAAAATGTCAGCTAACAAATTTTGATAAGATCAACTGATCAAATATATTACCATTTGACAAACTCATATCTCAATCATTGAGCTCACATTTTTTAAAAGTTTAGTCAATTTTATTTCATATTTGTTGTATTTCATAACTTTAAAATTGTTAATGAGCTAAAATTATAAAAATAATTATTATGTAAATAATCTTTATAATGTATTTAAAAAATATTTTTTAAGTCTTAGAAATATTACTTAGTGTTCAAATTAGATCAATTTATTTAAAAAATATATAGTTTTTCATTGTTTCTATATTTTTACTTATATATTAGTGTTTTGTTTATATAACATAAATTAATAACATTCACTACAATGGTAAGACTTGTAAAATAATGCGAATTGTATATTTTCATCATATTTAAATATATTACGTATTTTTAAAATTGTTTTTCAGCATGGAAGAATAAAAGTTCGCACATCTGAAGAAGAAAAAGCAAGAAAAGAAAAGGAGAGACAAGAAAAGTTGAAAATTTTTAAACATGCCATGAAAAACATTCTGTCTAAGGTATAATCCATCAAAATATTTTGTTAAAGGTATTATAATAAATTCTGTAACTCATTTAATCTAACATTACTAAGCATTCCAGAGAGTGAATAATGAACAAGATGAAGAGCAATTAGATCTTACTGGAAAAGTTTTAATGTCCAATCCTGATATTTATACTTTATGGAATATAAGAAGGGAGATACTGCAAGTTTTAAGGTGATATAAAATATTTTGTGCTCTTGCTACAAGCATGCCTGACATAGATAGTACTTACTACATATTAAAAATATGTTAAAACATGTTTTTTTTTAAATCAATATTGATTGCAGTAAAACCAAAGAAAGTGATGAAGAAGTGTCTAAACTATATGATTCTGAATTAAGTTTGACAGAATATTGCTTAAAAGTGAATCCAAAATCATATTGTGCCTGGCATCAACGAGAATGGGTGCTAACTACACGAACTAATCCTGATTGGAAAAAAGAACTGGACTTGTGCAATACATATCTCAAATTGGATGAGAGAAATTGTATTTCCTTTTTTTGTTTATTTTTTCAATATTTATGTTATATTTAATATATTATACTTAGTTCATTATATATTTCTAGTTCATACATGGGACTATCGTCGTTTTGTAGTAAGTCAATGCAAGCCACCATTGCAAGAAGAATTTGACTATACAACTGAAAAATTGTATGATAATTTTTCAAATTACTCAGCTTGGCATTATAGAAGTAAAATGTTAGTAGAGCTATTTCCTGATTTGCAAGGTAAAATTTTTCCCAGTGTTGACATTGTAAGAAACATTTGGTGTTATTTTAACACATCTTTAAAATTGAAAGTATAATTCTATTTTTATTTTTTTGTAAATAGAAGTCAAATTTTCATCAAATATAAATTAAGAATATTGTAAACACATATATTTTTTACATTTTCCTTATTTTTTTTAGGAGGTAGACCCATACAAGATAATCATCATAAGCATGAATTGAAAATGGTTCAAAGTGCTGCCTTTACTGACCCTGATGACACCAGTGCATGGTTCTATCAAAGATGGTTATTAGGTAACATAATTTTGAAATAAAAGAATTTTTTTATGAAAATGGACTGAGTTTCCCAACTGCCATACTGCCAATTGTGGGCAAAATGTCCTATTTGAATAGTCATCTCTTATAATCAGAATAAATCACATGGTTGAATGATGAAAGTTAAAAAGTGGTAACAGTTTACTTTTGAAAATACAGAATTGATAATAATAGAGAAAGTACACACAAAAAGTGTGTAACTATGCCATACATTATATCAGAATGGTTTTTTTATTTCAGACTAATGTTGCTATCATCATTCTACAATAATTCTTTTTTTGTGATACATAATTGAAAAAAAATATTTTGTTTCATTTATAAACCAAATAAAATTATTAATTTTTCTTTAGGTGCTGTCAAAGTCACCATACAACCAGTCGTTTTTTGTATAAATTTATCAAAAGCAACTGTAGCATGGAGCCAAAGTGTATCAAGAGAGTATATAAAAAATAACTTAAAAATACTCTTAGATAATGTAGATGTTGAAGGTGAATGGATATCTGCTAATGGCTATGAGCATGATGATTTATGGATATTAAAACACAATGTGAAATCAATTGATGGTGAAGTTAAGGTTTGAAATTATTTATGATACTTATTTTCTTTTTATAGTGTTAACCAAATTAATTCACCACGCATAGTGCAGTGGTGGTAGTTTCATACCCCATTTTGTGAGGCAGCTACTTATTTTTATTTCTTAGCCCTTATAGACAAGTTGGTTTTTGAGGAAAATTGATAACTATGTCCTTATAAGCTCTCCATACTATGTTTGTGTTACCTAATAAAAATTATATATTTTATGTTTTTACAATTCATATGTTTTTAACTAAGGAACAGTATATTAATGCTAATTTTAAATTTTTAGCTTGAGCATATCTTGCCAAAAGGCAAAGAAGTCATTATTTGCGAGAATTATGAACCAACTATGTATGTTGGAAAGAATGATATCAGTTTTCAAAATCAATACTCTAAGCCAGTTGTGGAGGAATTAAATGAACAACTTGGAGCATGCCGACAGTTACTGGAACTAGAACCAGACAATAGATGTAAGTAATTAAAGAAAAAAATTGAAGTAAAGTATGTAAAGTAATAACTAGATTTAGGCTACATTTAGTTTTAATACATTTGGAGTGTATTTGGAAAATGTGTATATAATTTATTTGAAATATTTAATATTTTAATTTCTTGTCTCTGGTTCAAGGCAAAGTGCGGCATTGAGTTCTTTCACTCAACATACAATGCCTCCAATTGGAAAGTGGAGAATGAAATATAGTATTTTAACACTAGGTTCCAAAGTTCCTTCTGGAGTATGCTTATCCTGTCATGTGTGAAAAAAACTGAATTATATTAACATTTCAGGGACATTACTCACAACAACTGTTTTCTTACATTGTATTAATGCTAGCCTGTATCATGAAGAAGTAATAAATAATCTAAAAACTTTGAAGCAACTGGACAATCAAAGATCTGGATACTACAGTGATTTGATAACAAAATGGAGCATTGAAAACCAGCTGTCCAAGGATTACAAAAAAATTTCAACAACATATAACATAGAATTTAGTGAGAGAATAACAAGTCTACCTCATATACAATATTATAGCTTTTGTACAATAGTAGACCTGTCTAATCAAGAGTTGACATCCAAGATACTACCATCACTAATTAAACTACAACATTGTAAGGTAAGATAAAGCTCAATAGAAAGTGTTAAGTTAAGACATTGCATGTTTAGAATACAATCTCCTTTGTGGGTTCTCTATTTATTATGATATTGGCGAAGTGATTCTGTGATCAACTGGCACACTCGGAATGCCATAATCAAAGAACTGAACTGACATTGCATGTTGAATGGCAGAACTCAAAACAGAGCATTGTCTACTAGAGTGGGAAAATAAAAATAATTAATTTTCTAGAGTGGGATCTACAAAAGTGGCAGTTTGAACCTGCGACTGATAGTCGATTTTAATGTATTTACATGTAGCATTATTTTCTATCTTAAAGCTTCCTTTTTTTTTGAAGAAATTTACTTAAATAATTAACGTTAATTTAAAATAAATTGAATATTATATTCCAGTATATACGTAATTGAATTTTTTCTTTGCTGCTTTATTTTCAAGTCAGTTACCATATATTTTATTATCAACGTTTCATTCAGCATTGCCAGTCTTTATCTTTTTATCTTTAAACAAACTGCTGCTGCTTTAAACTGACATATATCTGGCCACATTACTTTCTTACCTTAAACTGTGGCATAATATGTTCATATTATACCACACTTTAAAATAACATTTTGTTAAAATATTTTATCAAAATCTATTTTAAAAGGGTGAATTTACATATTATACATAACACAGTGGGATTATTATATTAAACAGAAATATTATTTGCTTATAAAGTCTAAACAATTACTAATATTTTAAAATATCTTGATTTCAGGAACTGAATTTATCTGGTAACAAATTAACCACCCTTAAAGGATTTCCCAATTTAGAATTACAAAAATTAAATATACAACTTAATTCCAGTTTAAAGTCTAAAGAGGTTGGTATATTTACAGAAAAACACAAAAACATAATTGTAATATTTTAATTGTAAAGATTCTATTTATAAATGTCTGGTAAATTACTACAATTATAATGGAAGTATGGTTTTTTGTCGGTCATAGAATTAAGGGGGCTGAATTGTTGATTTGCACAAATAATTATTTATATACTTTGAATATATAGGTTTAAACATAGTTAATTTTTTACTATTTTAAGGTAAAAAGTTAAACACCTACTTTTTCCACACTTGGGAAAGAAAAATATTCTTTTAGAAAAAATATAAAAATTTGAACATGGTGGGATTTGTTTCAAAGCTTGTTTCCCATTTGTTACATTCATTTTTATATGTTTTCTAAATAAGTATAATATATTTTGTTACAACTGCCTAATTCTCTATAATTTTGATTATTAATCTAAGATACACTATATTGATTTTAATTTATCACAGTTTAAAGTCATTTTATATCTGTTTGTATAACAATATTATAATAGAAAAATTAACATAACACATCACTCAAAAGAATTTCACAGTTACAATAGACTTAATATTATTAAATAACAATTAAATTGGATATTGCTTAAATATTGGTACTCTTCAGTATATGGTAGCACCAAGTTTGGCTTACAATATTTGAGCAACTGCCATTGATTTATGAAAAAGTTTAATTTAAATCAAAATTTAGATAATGAGATTCATTATATGTTATTTTATAATTATATTAGAACACAAGAGTACCTTATAATTTTAACTTAAGTAAAAATGTAAAAAAAAAGACTATAAACTTAATATATTGTTTGTATGGTGTTTTTATAATAATAAAAAATATACAGAAATACTTTAGGTTTTTTATCTTATCACTTGCATTTCCTTTTTTTTTTCGTTTTTACGCACAGGCATTTATAAAAGAGTATATAACTTCACTTATTGAAATTATACATGGATCTTCATCCCAAAATAATTTTCCACAAGTTTCACATAAAATAGCAAATTTAGATGTCTGTGACAATTTATCAATGTCAGTTATTTCTATTATTGCTCCCTTACTGGTTTGACACAAACTACTTTCTTTATTTACAGGTTGATGATATACATATACTTCTTCACCATCTGAATCACTAAGAAAATTTTCAAAATAATCCTCTTCATTATCACTAATATAGTTGTTTAGATTTGGATGAACTTTATGTGATAATTTATATTGTTTACAAAGATCTTGAACTTCATTTGGTGATAATTTCTTAAGGCAATTCTCATTACAGTATAAACATCTACTTAAGATGTCGCTTTGGGAAAGTTTTATATTAAAATGAGATAAGGTTTTTGCAACCTGTTCTCGAATATTTCCTTTGCCTATATCTAAAATGTGGTTCTGTGAAAATTTCGGTGTCGGAGATAATTTTAATTTACCTGTTAAAACACATCGATCCTCAGTCAATGCATAGTTAACAGTATCATACCATTGCATAGTTGAAGAGGGCTTGATAGTATCAATACCACAATAACGAAAGTATGGTATTAAATGTGATAATTCAGTCTCTACTAATATTTTGATGTCTTGTATGCTCCTTAATTTCACCTCTTGTGTTGAAGCTTGGAGTCTGTCAACTACTTTAACTTTCTTTGTACTTTTTAATTTTTTTTCAAGCATAACATCATTACAGACTTCCTCAAAGTTTATATTTTGTTCTGTACACAATGTCTGCAAGAATTTATAAACTTCCAAAAGCACATAAGCATCAAGTGCAGCATAATATATCTGAGTATTTCTCAATGGTCTTAGTTCCCAATTTGAACACTGCTCAGCCTTTTCCAATGGTAAACCAAAACAAATTTGTACTAATGAACTTAAACTGTTACCACCATTGTCACTATCATTTGGCAGTGACAAACCAATATTAATTAGATTTCTCCATAATAAACTTAAATCTAAAAATCCTTCACCCTTAACTTTTATATTACTTAAACCACTTACTGAAGTCTTTATTTCTTTTAGATCTTGTTCAAGGCCAAATCCCAACTTGATTATTTCTGCATTATCTAGCAATGACTTATTAAACCTATACCAGAAACTTGCATATTGCTTAGAATTTAAAACTAATGTATCAATCAGATAAACATGATCAAAAGTCGCTATTTGTATAAGAGCAACTTGTGATTGTGCAGCTCCAAAAGATGGTTTCCATTCACAATCAATGCTTATTATGCTATAACTCAACAAATTAGAAACAAGGTCATAAAATTTTTCTCCTGTATTAACCATTATAATATTATTGTCAGGTAACTGAAGTCTATAGAAAGTCTGTGTAACATGTTGTGGTGTATCCCAGATTTCTTCTTCCGTAACTGTCTCCTGTAAAGACATGTCTTTTAAAGCTAAAGGTAAACTTTCTTCAGGCAATTGAAAGTATGAAGCCCACTTCAGTGCTTCATTTGTGTCATATTCTATTAACAAGTCAATAAATTGCTGTGCACATTCTATACTATTTTGGAGAGAGTCTTTTACCAAATCATCCCACACTGATGAACTTATTTTACGTTCTACATATTTCTGGTATATTAAATATCTAAGTCCACCTGTGGTGCGATTTTTACTAAGATTTGTACATGTTTCAACTGGAATGTTAAATTTGTTACATAACCGTGCAACCAATTTTCCTAGTGGTTTATAATGAATTTTATCATATTTAACATTGCATATCCTATTTTCCTCAATAAACTTCTGTGCATAATCTTTTATAGAAAATTTTTTATCTAATAAATTGTCTAAAAATAATAGCAAAGGTCTTATTTGATTTGGACATTCCATCAAATATTCATCTACTAGGTTAGCTTTGTCTTGCAATATAAGAGGAAATAGTAAATTTTCTACAGGTATATCATCAAATAGTTTCATAGCTATGACAATTTGAAATGCTTGTTTACAATTATCATTTTTAATCATATTGGCAATAATTGGTAAAATGGTTTCTTTGATAGTATATATTTTATAAGTTTTTATGGCCAAACTAAGAAAGTTTTGATTTCTTTGTTGTATTGCAATTTGAAATGCTGGTAACTTTAATGATTCATCTGGCAGAACAACACTAGTTTCAGACCATTTATAAAGACTTTCACAAAAGTAATATGGCAAAGTTTTGGGTTTACAATCCTTGAATTCTTCACAATTTATGATGCAGACTAAAGCTTCTCTATAAGGATCAGTAGTTAATTGAAAAAACATATCAAAATGTTGATCAATAGTAGGACTCTTTTTCCATGTTTTCCATTTCACTTTCAGTTGACTGAGCCATGACAATATATTTTCACCAAGGTTGATATCTACTCCCATTATTTTTAAAGATTCTTCGAGAGATGGAACAATTTTTATGTTTTGATCTTTACAAACAAGCTGATTGATATCCATTATGTATCTTTTTCTAAAAATGTTTATACTCTTATTATATACACTATATTTCAATCAGACAATATAATTCTACAATTCTGTAGAATTTCTGCTATTGGATATGTAATAAGTATGTCATTTTAAGAACAGTGATTAAGGTAGATACTACATTTATATTTTATTTTAATCGCTTATGTCGTAAATTTATGTCAAATTGTCAATGTCATTTGACTTTTGTCAATATTCAGAAGAAAAAGGTGAATAAAAGAATAAAAATATACCAAAAGCAATATAATAAACTTATATTTAATCTTAAATGGAGTCAATAGAGATATTTTTATATGCCATTCTTTTATGATTACCAAAACCAAAAATCACTTTAATGATTAATCAAAAAGATCAAAACTCAACAACTCACCGCGTCAATAATAAAAGCTCTAATTAAATAATATATATTATTTTTTCACTAAAACATAAATGAATATATTTTTATTTATTATAAGGTAGAGTCTTTATTGATTCTGAATTGACTAAAATAAAATATATTAAACAATGTTTTTTATATTTTAGCTCTTTTGCCATCTGTATAATTTCTTTGTTTTTTTTCTTGATTTATATTAAATACATAAGAAGATAGAGCGGTTCTCTTCTAATTTATTATAAAATATGCGCGACGAAAAAACGATTCAGCAAAAAGTCATAAATAAAACTAAATACTTGCTGCAAGCTTACCTTAGCGTATGTTTCAATAACCGAAGCAAATCTTGCTAGTTATCACGAATCAGTCAAACATCCTGCTCACACGTTTGTGTGTGTTGGCGCTTGCTTTGCCTCAGCAAGCCATAAGGATACATTCTTTGATACTGGATCAACACAATAATTTTAATGTTAAATACAGTATAAAAAATGTAATAAGCCTCTAAAAAAATTATATTGCAATATGAATTAGCATTGGCTTAATTTTGTTTACCTTTGCCTAACTTTACATAAATATGCTGGGTTGTCCAGTATATAAAAATTTAATTGTTACAAACAAAATAATTAAATGGTCAATTAACTAATCAAAATCACTGAATATTATATTGACTAGTTTGGTTTTCAGATATATTATTTAAGCTACTCTCTTATCTCTTATTTAATCTGTGCTTAAGATAGGTAGGCCATAGGATAAAGCGAATTGTAGAGGAATCAAATATCAATCAAGAAAGATAATGTAACATTATGTTTTTATCTATTTTGTGAAAGTTTTTTATTTTTATTAAATGTATATTTTAAAATAAAAGAATGAATAACGCACCTCAATTTTCTTTACGTTGGAATAATTATGTTACTCATGTAACAGAAGCATTTAATGTGTTGCGGTTTGAAAATGATTTAGTTGATGTGACCTTATGTTGTGATGGTGGTAAAATTCGAGCGCATAAGATGTTGCTATCGGCATGCAGCAACTATTTTAAACAAATATTCAAGGAAAATCCATGCCAACATCCAGTCATCATATTTAGAAATTTTAAGTATGATGATCTTAATGCAATTATTAACTTCATGTACCATGGCGAAGTAAATATCTTTCAGGAACAATTGGAATCTTTTTTGATAACTGCTGAACTTTTAGAGGTTAAAGGATTAACTGATAATATAGAAGATGACTCATCAAAGAATCAATTAAGGATAAATGATAACAACTCTTTAGATCTAAGTTCTAAATCTAGTAGACCAAATGAACCACCTGTCCTTATTCCCTCTGATGAACCCATGAATCTAGCTACATTGCCTGTTAGCAAAGATGAAAACATTCCACAAGATAGTTTAGCTTCTGTACAAGAATTGGATACTGATGTAAATGAACCTCAACCTGAAACATCAAGGTTTGACAGCTCAAAGGTAAAACCGTCAGCAGTTGTTACTGATGAAATGCAAGTTGACACACAAAATGCAACAGCTGAAGATTTGTCTGACAAAAGTAATACAGGTTTGTAAATATATATTTTGAACAATTTTCTATGTTGAGACCCTCATTGTGCAGTAGAACCAGGGTTGTCATATATAATAAAAGAAGCCTGACTTTACACTGTTAGAGGCATTTTGCCATAAAAGCTATAAATAATAATGTATGTGCATACATTATTATGGACATATCTTTTACACATACCAATACAATGTCAACTACTAATTAATCACACATTAACCAGTGTATCAGTAGCAATAACAATTATTTTAGTTACAAAATTTGGATATTTGGCTTTGTCATTGACTCTATCCAAAACATTGTTTTCTTTGCATATCTAATATGGTTGTGGGTTTAAGTTCCATCCATGAAATTGACTGAATTATTATCCCCACTCTGATAAACAAAGCTTTTCATTGAGTTCTGCAACTTAACATTTAATGGTCAGTATAAAAAGTATGCTGTAAGCTGTTTTGTTTTAAGAGAATTGTTAATTTGGGCTAAGTAACCTATATAATTTTTTGATAATTATCAATAGGTATGTTCCAATGTGAGGTTACCAAAAAATATTTAATATTTAATTACCTAAATATTTTTTGGTAAAATATCGAAAAAAATGTAATTATTATGCAATATTTTAATATTTTGCAGAATCAGACCTGGCTAAGTTTAGGTGTCAGCTGTGTCCCAAAGGTTTCAAGCACCCCACATCCTTAACATTACATAAAGACTCTCACGCAGGAAAAACACAGTGTCCAGTATGCCACCGATCATTTTCAAGATCTTATGATATGAGAAGCCATTTGCAAAGAATACATCAAGGAAAACAATTGACTATAAAAGAGATTAGATACAAGAATAATAGTGATAGTGTACCATCTAAGCCTTATAGCCCTAACATTTAATAGTTATAGTAAACTGATAGAGCTTACCATAATGCACCGAGTGCATATTAATTACAAAATTTTTAAAGTTATTTATATGAATGTTAACAAAACATATGTTATATATTTTATATTTACCCTTGTAAGTCACAAAAATTGCTCAGTGCTAAGCTTTGGCTATTTTTATACTAGTCTATAAAATGATTATAATTGTTTTTAAATATAAATAATTTATACCTTTTTATCATGTTTTATTTCTACTTTCCCATAATTAAAAAAAAATCTAACTTTTTTATCTTCTTATATATAAAAATAAATGTTTGTCAGTATGTCATCGATGAACTCAAAATCTACTGGACCGATTATGAAAATTGGTATATAGTAGTAGTTTGTATAATATACTCATTGATTGCACTTGCCACCAGGTGGCGCTGCAGTGTAGGAACTTCTGTCCTGTTTAACCGATTGTCACGAAAATCAGTATGACCATGTATTTTTACATAGAGGAAATGAATATGACATGTTCATAGATGTAACTTTCCACCAAGTGGCACTGCAGAGTAGCAACTTATGCCCCGTTTAACCAATTGTCATGAAAATCAGTATGACCATGTATTTTTACCAGAGGAGATGATTATGACATGTTCGTAGATGTAACTCGCCACCAGGTGGCGCTGCAGAGTAACAACCTCTACCCCGTTTAACTGATTTGTCATGAAGATCAGTACATGATGTATTTTTAATGGGTTTTAAACATTATTATTTGATATTCGTAAAAATGGAGGTCACTACCAGATCTCGCTTCCATGTATCAAGTTCATTGATTACTTTTTCACTGTAATTAGTATCTATACGAATTCGTATTACTATAAGTTCCAAAATTACATTTTTGGTGTGTCATCTCTTCTTAATTTTTTTTCTTTACTACACTACAAGTACACTACACTTGTCTAATGTCACAATTTTTCAAAATCAATAAAATGGCTTAGAATGAATTGAAAATTTAAGTTCTGATTTTTCTTAAATTTATTTTAGTTGTTGCAGAAACGCGCGACGGGTACAGCTAGTTTCATTATAAAATAAATATTTATTGTTGTTTTAGTAAAATCTGGCTATAAAAAGACAGTTAACACTTCTTTCTATAAAGGAAATATAGGTGAATACACACGCCACTAATTTACCAATTATGAAGATGATTAGTCACTTTTTTTAGCTTTATGCTGTATTATGCATCGGCCATATGCGTGAAGGCAGAGGGATCTTGGGAACCTAGTGTTAAGAGTCTTAACTTAAGACACCCCGTTCCGTTACCCACTTTCCGCTGAATTTGAGGCATTACCTGTTCAGTACTCGACGCCCTTTAGCCACTTTAAAGACTAAAAATAATGGATTAAAATAATATTATCCGATAGTCATATATTCGAAAAACGACAATCCAGGGTCGGACCGTGAGATGTGGGTATTTATTATCTGAGCCTGCTATTTATTTAAACAATTGTCCTCTAATAAATCTTAAAAAGGTATGTAATATATTTATTTCTGTTGGTTTTTTCCGTAACCGTTTTGATTGGGCTACCTCTAACCTCCATAGATTGGGCATTTCTAATTTATAACCGTTTTGATTGGTTGAAGTTTATTATTCCATTCAGAATAAAATCAAAAATTAGAATTATTTAAAAAAGGTAAGAACTAAATATTAATTGATTGTAGTTATCGTTTTTATTACCGCATATTATATCCTTCGCGTAATCAAAACTTATAGCGTAATTTAATAGAAAAAAATCAAAATATTAATACCTACCCAAAAGTGATTAACTACGGGAGCTTGATTTTAGCCAAATTATCTATGATTTTTTTGCTAGAAAAGCTCAAAACTTGTCTTTATTTTTTTAGTAACTTTATCCTCAGTAATATAGCAAGAGTAATGTATCAATTACGCTTTACGCTTTTACTGGTAAAGTAAAAAGCACGTGTCTTTCAATATCATCGAAGCTGTACCAACCACTAAACTATCCCGACCTTTCTAAAATCTTTTTTGTTCAGAAATTAATAATTAAATAGTCTATTGTGTCTCCCGAGCCTACACATCTAAATCCAATCCAGTGTAGTTAGTATATTGTCGACAAGACGTAATATTGAAACAATAATGCCAGTTCGAATTTCAAAATGGCCATTTTTTTTTAATATAGTTAATTACTTTTATTAAAATTAATTATAATTAACTTTTTTTAGTAACGCTTATAAATTACAGTCCTAGCTAGCGCTGCCGTATCGTTCGCCATTTTATTTAATATTTTTTAGGATTCCGTACTTCAAAAGGAAAGAAAGCGAAACCCTTATAAGAATACTTTCTTGTCTATCTGTCAAAAATATTTATTTCGGGATCAAGGAGGTTTTATGATGTCTATAAACAAATAAAGCTTCTTAATCAATATAGTCAACATAATCTAAGATGAGAGTATTTATTCATTATTCTTGCTGCATCTTGTATGATAGTCATCGTGAAACCTATTGGGTACTTCTGGATTACCTATAGTTAAAAAAATGGTAGGACGTGAAAATTTACAAATAAAGGAATACAATCGACAAATAAATAATTTCTTTACATCAGAAAAAATCACAATAAAATATTTCTACAAATTATAAATTAAAATATTTCTTCAACTTCCTTTCTTACAAAATGAGCGCATACTAATTTTCTTTTCTTAAATTATTCTCTGCGTAATCAAATAGAAAAAAGAAAAATATCCGATAGATTTGCTTTTAAAGAATGTACAGATATATACGTTTACAAACTTAAAATTGTAATTAGAAAATATGCATTTTTATTATATGGATTAAAGTTTTATTTTATTTGTACTTTCCGAATTTCCGAATTTGATAGGGAACCCTCAGTGGGCCAGTCCGAGGCGCGCTTGACTGAATTATTTTTATGATACTGTAAGTGTAGGAAAGCTTCATGCTATGAAAAATGCAAACAACTAAGCTTGTACTCATTCTTAGTTATACGTCGCCAGAGAGAAGTATGATTTTAGAAAATTTGAATTTGTATGATTTTTCCATATATGTACCTATATAAAAAAAATCTTTGTTTTTTACAATTAGCAACTTTTGAACGGTACAATTGGCCTAATTTTCATATGTAAAAACGACAAACTCAAAAAAAATAAACATTATACACTCAAGCATCCCAAAGTCTTTATTTATAAATCAGCTCATATTATCATATATAAATCTTTAGCGAGTTGTAATATTTTCTTTTATTCAAAACAAAAAACAAAAGCGTGGGTAGAACTGTGTGTAGTCATTAGCTTTCTACCCAAGTTCGCAGCCAAGGGGAGGGCCGACTCTACCGTACGTAGCGTAGCCGGGACAGGGGCGCAAGGCGGGGGTGGCGGGGGTGGCGGGAGTGGCGGGCGCGGGCGGCGCGCTCACGCTCAATACGCGCGCGCGCTGCAGATTTCAAGCACCAGTCGCGTTTTGACGCCGCTTGTGTACGGCTGTTGTGACGTATGAAACGGATATACACAGAACGCTGCGATATCGCAATTCTATTCACACTTCTAATAAGTACGTATCGTGTAATAATCTGAGAAAATTGTGAAACAGGTGTAAGAAATTTTCTTGAACTGTCGTGCTAATTGTTTACGTAATCTAACGTGCACTAGTGTTTTATTTTGTTTACATTAAATTCACATGTTCATTGATAACATGCTAATAAGATTTATAAAGAAAGATAATGACAAATAAAAGCATGTAATTTATTTGTAGTATAGTGCAAACTTTTAGTTATATGAAACGATTGGCTTTGTGAAATATCGATGGATTGACTGCCCTAGCGCCATAGAAGTATCCAATTGCCTTTTTTAGTTTATGAATTGAGTGCATATTTGCGAACGATGACGCCAAAATGAGTTTCTATTCAGTTTAATAAGTGTGTGAATATTTGATGGTGTGTCGTGAAGTGGAGCGCATACAGTCTAGATTTGCTCGCAAAACGTCGCGCGGCGGCGCAAAGGGGGTATTGATCGGCGGCGGCGGGTCGCGAGACGCCGGCGTTACCGCCTGCCGCCTAAATAAAGCTCTGCATGTGTGCCGACTGCCGCCCTACGTCGACGCCGTCGCCGCCGACAGCGCCTTACACTTTCATGCTGTCACATCATGTGATACTATTATTATTACTGGACATTGCACTGCATTATCGACCACCTTTTCTGATTGCCAAACCTAGACTGTATACGCATTTGTAGACGTGGTTTACTTATATATAAATTGACAGTATTTCTTTTATAGTAATACGTATCGTTGATCGATTAAACGATTTATAGACATCGATGTTTGGAGAATGTTAGTAGTTATAATACTATCATTAGGGAATCATAAAAATTAATACACTCCAGTAATTTTATATAAAATTAACGTAATATTTAATATTATTTAACTACAGAAAAAATTAAAAAGTGTACATCAACCCGTAATTATAAACGTTTCTCATAACATATGTACAATTTTTGGTATTATTACTTAACAAATCAAATGTTATTTTGTTATAGTTGGAGATGTTGGGATAACTGGAGTATAACCCGTAAGAGCTATGGAGCGCTCTATGTTAGCAGGAGGGGCGCTGCTCTGTGTCCTTATGATAGCACTGGAATCGAGTGCGCTAATCCTCTTGCCGCATGATGTCCGCCCTGGTCATGCAGTTCGCCATTTTGTTGGCAATCACTCACGTTATACACTGTTGGACCCTGAATTTGCACCTTACTTCGCACTTTTAGATGATGGGTTACTGATGACTACAGCTGATCTCGGACCCCTGTTAAACCAACCCTTAAACCTAGCTGTGTTAGAGCAAACGCCGTTCAGTAGTTCTGCTCATTCAGTTCATGTTTTGGTCATGGATCGCAGAAAAATGATACATTTTGCTGAAACGAATGGCTTACAGGGGGAAATAAATGAAAATGCCCCACCAGGAACAGCTGTCGACTTTCCACCGATTAAAGCTACTGCTCTTGTGAATGTGGGACCTATAGCCTACAAAATTATCAAAGGCAATGAGCAATTAATATTCGCTCTTCGCGATAGATCAAAGTCTATTAATTCAGACCTTAGATCAGTCATAACTGAAGGTGATATTGAGATTATAGCAATGAAAAGTTTAGATGCAGAAACAAAGAAACATTATGATTTAGTTATTCAGGCAACTGACATACTTGGAGCGAATAAAGCTAACCTTCCCATTAGAGTCAACGTAGCCAACATGAACGATCATGAACCTTTATTTGAACAGGAAATATATTTCTTTGCTGTAAATGGTTCTTGTGAAAATAACTGCCGTAACGGATCTGCACACTGGCAACGATTTTCTAATATCGGCAAAGTACAAGCTTTTGACGCTGACGGAGACCGCATATATTATTCAATAAAAACTCCCACCAATATTGCTGTAATAGTACCTCAAACAGGGGAATTGATATTAGCAGGCGACCCAGATAGCCACGAAGTAGAGTTACAAGTTTTAGCGCACGACACAGGAACTCCTCCGCGAAAAAGTCAACCTGCTCAAGTTTTTATTGAATTTATTATTCGCGAACGAAAAGAAATGCCGACACTTCACCGTGAAAAGCGAAGGGTCACTCGTGCGGTTCGTCCGACCAAACGTATTGAATTTACTGAAGCCGATGGCGAAGTTGAAGGACGTGCTGTGTTTACACTCGAGAAAGAGACTGATCGGGAAACTTTCAAAATCAGGGACGAAAATCCGTGGGTTACAGTTGAACCAAGTGGTGTGGTGAAAGTTAAAAAGAAGTGGGACTACGAAGAGTTGGGACCAGAGAAGACTATCGATTTTTGGGTTACTATCACTAACGCTGGCAATGGAGGTAAGTCGCAATTTTACAACAAATACTTTCTCAAATAATATAGAATTTTATCTACATTGATAGTATACTTAGAACAAACTCTATCTACAAAAAGGCGCGTACTGATGACCTTTGTAAATGTCCGTTAAAATACCTTTTGCGTAACAAGCAGATGTTCATAAGACAAATCGTTTCTATGTTAGTTAAGGGTAAAATTGCTGGTCATGAAATAAAACTATATTTTCTTAGTAATTTTTCACAAACAAATATTATTAGATGATAATAAATAAATGATAATTCAATAAAGAATTAAACAGTAACATTAGTAACTAAATAATATATAAAATTTCTTTAGTAGAGTCACAATTTTAAAATTGTGAAAATATTTAGATACAAAATATATATATTATATATAATAGATATTCATCAAATTATCAAAAATATGTTTTTTACCTATAAAATATAATGACTTATGTTTAGTTTCTATTTGCAGAAACAAGTTTCAATTTACATCGAATAAAATAAATATATACATTTGTAAATTAGATAACATTTATAGATAAAAAGATGATCTTCAAAGTGAAACTTGTATTACGGTAGAGTTATGGTAAACGCGTGGTTACCACCTGTCGTATCGAATGGCTCATTGGTGCATGACATCGTGTCGACAGGTCCTAGCTTGCCTCACATTCCCATCACGACAAGCTTAATTGCTCCAATATTAATGGAATATCAATTTAAAACGACTATATTCTACATTAAATTTTAAAGCCTTCTAGTTCTAATGTCTATGAATTTACAAATGTCGGAAAATGAACTAAACTTATTTCATTTAATTAATATTATTTTAGTATGCACTAACTATATTTAATATAAATATATTTCAAATTGATAATTTAAAAAATCGCAAGGTACTTTTAGATGATCCTAACTAATTTTAGTGGATTATTCTTAAATATTAATTCATTAACTCTCACTCACCTTAACGCTGTAACCCGTACATGGCAGGGTAGACAGGGAACTTAAAAACGTAGTGTTAAGACACTCTGTTCCGTTCCACACTTTCCACCAATATTGAGGCATTGTGTGTTGAGTAGAGGAACTCAACGCCGCGCTTTACCTTGTTACCAGAGAGAAGAAATGAAAATATTAAATATTAAATATTTCATTTCCTTGAGTGGGGATCGTTATGCCCCTACTAATGGAATGGGGAATAACGTAACACCAAAATTTAACACACGAGGGCTTATTTTTCAACTATTAAATATTATTTTTGTCGAATACCCAAATATATAGCTAGTTTATATCATTACAAATTTTAAAGCCTATGCTACACCTATGCTGCCTAGCCTATGCTGCTATCATATTTCTTGAATGCTAATACGGTAGGTAATTTCGTGAGAACTTTCAAAGGAATAGAAAGAATATTATACTAGCGACCCGCCCGCGGCTTCGTTCTAACAATATTATGACTTTTAAGACCACATTTAAAATAAAATTTCAGTTAAATTTATGAAAAACATATGTAGCAGTATTTTCAAACTAAATATTTTAAATTGACATAATTTTATCATTTACTAAGCAAGTTTAATAAAATAAACAGTGAATAAAATAAAATAGGCATTCAAAGGCATAGAAATTCTGAGAGTAGCGCTTACTAATGCACAGATAAACAGACAAAAAGTAATAAATAATACTATTTTGGTCCCTATCACATTGATAAATGTCCTCTATAAGATTTTTTTATTATATCTTCCATGTACATACAGTGTTCAGTTACAGATTTATTATAAGTATAAATGATTTTTGCGATATATTTAGTGTAACATTTTCACAATTAATTCTTTACAATGGAAATTATTCTATTAAGTATTTCATAGATTTCAGGCCTCAAATATTTTCGTTTTATAGACCATACTTTGCCAAATACTTACATCCTGTTGATTTATGAATAAAATATTTTTATTACAAAATTTTACGTAGGTACACATTTCTATCTAAAAGTGAATTCTCAGCAGCATTGCTCGGGCGAGTACGTCTGTAATAGCGTAAACACTTGTCCACTGTAAAGTCTGGCAGACTGTTGGGCTAGACTTATTGAGATAGGTCGCGACTTCGTAGTGACTTCTAACGACTGATAAATTATGATTATTGTGATATTATATATGTTTGAATGCACGTGTTAGTATTTTGATGATATTCAATTTGGAATCAAGTTTTGGCCTGTGTTGAGGTTAATTTTTATCAATATATAAAATAAAGTTGTTAAAAACTTTAAGTCTGCTTCGTCAAAGTTGAAATAACTGTATTTGTGATATTTACACTATGTCATAGGCATCCGTTTAGAAAGATTTATATAATTTTTAATTGAACGGAAACTTATTAAGTTTATTTTTTTTTATCAGGTTACCATTTTGATCAAATTAATTTGCTTGGACTTAGGAACATTGTTTTAACTCTTCGTATTAAGACTTTTCCGCCTCCCACTTTCCCATAAATTCATGAGCTTGTACCATCATATTAAAATATATCTATATTTTTTACATGTTAAAGTATAGTTATTAAGAACTAAGTAAATGATTAAACAAATAGAGAAGGTTGATAACCGTAATACGCAGCACGAGACTGGGAACAGGTGTTCATGAGATGCTATTATAATCATAAATCGTAATGCCGCGCTAGAGACGCGACAGGTTGTGACCACCGTGCAGAATGCGTTGATAATTGTGGACCTGTCGCACGGCCCCGGCAATCTTGTCGATTCTATACGCCATGATCACGATGCGATGCCAATTTAACTCATCTATAAAATAAATGCTTTCCACTCGTCTAAGATACGACGCATGCGAAAGGTATGTGTGTCGAAATTGAAGGAATCGGGTAATTTATAAGTTATTTTTATGTTATGTAACGATATTATAACATATTATTGGATTATCTGTGAAATTTCTATAGTCCAATAAAATAAGTTGTACCTATTTTCAGTATTAACACTTATTGTTGAAAAAGGAGAAGAAATAGAAACAATTTTAAGAAAATTAGAGAAGTTTATTTTTAGATAGGACATTTCCATAAATTGATCATAATAAAATCAAGACTGCCTTTACTTAGCACATGTTACGAAGTTATTATAGATAGGTCGGTACTATTTACTAAACTTTAATTGAAAATTTTTATTTCCTGTTCAGGACAGAAAATAAAATTGTGTGGAATAACACTTTAAAAAATAATAAAAATAGGTACTATTTGCTTAATATTTTTTTGATATTTCAAGTTAAAAGTAGAAAAATATATATATTTTAACATAATAGTAATGATATAGAAGCAACTATAATAACTCCTGATAGGCCTCGCAAAACATTTACGCTCCGTTTGGCGAACGTTGTTTGTTAAAGTCACGCATTCATTCAATCAATGGCAATGGGTGCGGGCGTCGGTCGCACAACAATCGGCGCACTGACCAATTCCCCTTATTGTGTCCAGTCGCCACAATTACATACGCACTTCCTATGAACGACCCCACAAGTTAATATCCAACAATATTTGATCACATCTGCTAACCCATTTTTTATTTTTAATCGTTTATTGTAATGAGGATGAGTATGAGGTTTTTTTTCTGTATGAACACATCATGTGAATCATTATTACTCGAGAGTCTAATTTTAGATGCGTTAAGCATGTTAAGTTCCCTTTACTGTTTCGTCGGCGTTGTTTGTATTGTGGACTTTCTCTGAGCTTTATCTTTTAGAAGTTTTAATGGTATCGTTCTTGAAGATCTAAGTGTTTTGTTACACTTTGATAAATATGATGTGAAATGTTGTCTATAAAATTTTAACATTAATTTCTATAGTATGGTTTTAATTTTTTTACTTTAATAAGTGTTTGTTTTATGTTAAGTGTTTACATAATAAACATGTGATGAAGTAACTCGTGCGAATGTACTACCGTTACTGCTTCCCTACGGGGGTCAAGAAATGACTATGAGTGTGTACAGAACACTTATAAATTGTTCGGAGGTTGAAGTACAGTATTGTCCAGTTTATTTTGTTTATAATATATAACCTATTTAATGTTGAAATATTTTCTTAAGGGTCACATTGACCAAACATGTATTTAAATTATACGGAGTCATTTTTAATAATATTCATTTTTATAATGTCAATGAATTATTACTTTATTGCCACTCATAATTTTTGAAGTCTAGAACTTGAATAACTATTTGTATTACTTTAAAGAAATATATATATTATAACAGGTATAAAACAATCATTTTGTATTGTGAAATCAATATAAAATGTTAAACAGGAAATAATCTTATGTTATGTTAAAATATTGTTTCCTTATATCATCAACATCATTTTAGAAACAATATGGTAGCCGTGACTAGCGCGTGAACCGAAAGCGTCCTATATAATTAGATCGAACACACAGTAATGTAAACAGAACACGCATCAGAGAACGTCGATCTCAGCCTCCAATATATGGAGAGGCTTTCATTTTGATTGTGATTTGATTGCGGTCATTTGTTCATCTTTTAAACGTACACTTCATTTATCTTGACAGTCCGCAATTACTAATTATACTTTGTAAACATGTGTCACATTGAGAATTAAAGTTTAAATGATTTTCGATGATAAATGGTAAATTTTATGAATAGTTATAATTATGGTTACGTATATCAGCGAAACGATCTTCGCTCTCCAAATGCGTAACCAGTAAGGAGTAAGTCAATGAAATTGGTACTCCAGCCAAACCATGTGCCGTGCGGTCTTGCATGTGCTGCACTTCATAACGCATTGTTCACTCAGGAAAGGCAACTGGAGAGCTCTCATAACCCGATCGACATTCACAGTACACACCGCACGAAATCTCCCCTCGTCTACGTTCAACTGTATAGCAGAAAATGTTAAGTTGAATCAAGAAAGCCCATTCAGCATAGAGTAATTGCCTGGAATTCTATAGCATAGATGTATATGTATATTGGTAAATATTTAATAATTCACGTCAGCTAAATCATTAAGAGTATTAGAAAAAAACGGTTAAGTACTAGTCTCACTTGCTCTCGTCTCGTATCAAATATAATTGTAGGTGAACAAAAAGTACTACATTTAGAAAGCTGACAAGCTTAAGTTTGCGGGAGTATTTACTAATGTTGTATGAAATGAATTACAAAAATATATTTATTATAATTTGTTTCTTTCGATACTTGCACAAACTTTTCAAACATCCATTCAAACTTGCACAAACATCCAGGTTCCATATCAACTTGTCACTTTCAACCTTTGGCGCGATCTTAAGATAAATGGTCTTGATACGGACGGACACACATAAAGACTCCGTATTTCCCATAGAGATTCCCTATCTCCCTAAAATAGAATAATCAGTATCACTACATGTTTTCTATCACTTTTATAGCATATAATATTTCTGAGTCCGATTTTTGAAAAAATAAACATTTTAGTTAAATATGAATAGGATTTAAAATCGTAAGATATTAGATGAACTTTGCAGTGTGAATAAAATCTTTGAAATAAGCTCCACTTGATCAAAATACGTATATCAATCTGTCGACTTCATCGTCATAATCCTTGTTTACGTGGATTTGTAATATAATAGACCACCACCTATTTGGTGTTATTTTTATATAGTTTAAAATTGTAAGTAATTTTGAATTAATATTTCCTTCAAATGCCTATTTTTAATAAAATCATAAATAAGTAATCATAGAAGTATGAGTAGATAAACTGACGTAAACGCGTAGAAATCAACCTTAACTATGAACAAAAATTAAATATTAGTATTTTCATTTTGCGCACTTTGGCATCGAGGCATAGCGCGGCGTTGAGTTCCGACAATAAACAAGCAATGCCTTAATTCAGTGGAAAGTGGCGGCATTTTAATTGGAACGCAGAGTTATTACACTAGGTTCTCAGGTTCCCTCCACCTACCCTGCTATAAGCGGGATGTCGTGTGAAAAAAAAGATATAATATACATAGTTGGTAATTTTAGATGCGATTGCAATTACACAAACATGGAAAGTATTCGACACTTTATTAAGATTAACTGCACTCTGGGGATAAGGTGCAATTGTTGCCCTTGGGAAATATATAGAAAGACCTTTTAGATGGACGTTTGCGGGGACGACGCTACATGTAATCTATTGCTATTAGTAACTTTATTTAGTAAGTAATTTTGTGGACATAAGGCTGTCGCAAAGTTAGCTTAACATTACGTAATATTTTTAATAAAATAACAATTAAAAACACAGTTTCGAATACTATATTTTTTTTAAACAATAACTATATATCTTATTTTATGGTTTTTTGCTAGTTAATACCTCATGCTCTATGCATCCAGGTCTCGAAATTAAATATCTTTTTGTTAAATATACATTTTCATCATAGTTTAAACAATGCGTTAGGACGATAATAATCAGTCATATCTTGAGTACGTTTAAAAGTACATAACGGGTTTTAATGTTCGTGTCGTGCATCAACTATTTGGATGATTCGTGCTCGGTAATTATTTTACACTTCTGTTAGCAAAAGCTGATGGGAACTCAAATCCGATTGCGGTCGACACTCGTCACGATCACGGTATAAGCTTAAAACAATTTACCATTCATTATTTCTTCTCTTCATATATTTAACTCTTCTACATAAATGTTTCTTATAAGACCAATAATGTATGATATGAGATTACACAACCAGTGTATCAGAAATACATTTTATTACTGTATTATAAGAAAATTTAAATATTCAAAATGACCGATTGAACCTGCGGGCTACGCCCATTTGAAATATTTATCACAGCAGGAGTTATCCTGCTGTGATAAATATTTCAAATGGGATCCATCAAACATTAATTGAAATAAAAATTGTATGATTATCGTATATCGATATATCCAAATAGCTTATGTCACTTAACTTAAGATTATTGCTCTGCGGCAATTTAAACTTTGATTGCTTTATAATTTACTAATTGAACTATGAGCCTATTTGATAACTGTAATCTATTTAAGATAAAGACTCCTGTGCCTAATAATACTGAAAATAATTGTCTGTTATTCTCTACTAACGACTCGCCCGCTTGAATTAAACTGTTATTATTGTAGTATTGATTTACTAATCTTAATAGCTTTCTTATTGTATTAACATTACTTTTAAGACAATATTTTTAAATTGAAAACTTAAATTTCAGTTAAATTAATAAAAACATTCTTATTTATTTATATCGGTTATAAAATAAAACGAACCATAAACAAGTTTATTAATGTAATAAGGCCCAGAAGTGATTTTTTAAATTATCGTCTGTGGATCTGTAGGCGCTAATTTCGGAAGCCAGTTAGCTAGATTTAAATACAGTTTTAACTATTATATTTTGGCAAACTTCTTACAACATTTGCTTAGTGTTTATTTAATATAAATCGATTGATAAATAGAAAAAGCACCTTGCTATAAAATTTTTAATCATATAGCTGATTTTTATAATATTATTAGAACAAAATAGTGTAATTCAAGCGCACATGGGTTGCTATTAAATAATATAATTTGTACAATAGTTGAAACAGGTCGCTTGTATATACTATGTTATTTTTTGCAAGGAAAGAAGGATTCTATGTGGATTTTGCATGATCGCAAGCCAAAAAAAATCTATTCCTAATACAAAATTTTTTTTTTATTCTGTATGTAATCTCTAAATGCAAATTATATTATAAGCTTTACTATTTAAATTATAAGCTTTACTATTTAAATATTTGAGGCCTGGCGAGGCGCAGCGTCACAAGCTTGCGACTGGTTGTGGAGTCGATCCCCATTCGAGGAAATGAAATATTTAATATTTTCAATTTAAATATTTAATGTTTTCATTTCTTCGCTCTGATACAAGATTGATTGAGTGGCGAAGCTCAACGCCACGTTTTGGCGTTGAGCTTCGCCACTCAATACAGAATACCTCAATACAGAATACCTCGGACGAAAGTGGAGAATGCAAGTGGAACGCAGTGTCTTAACACTAGGTTCCCAAGTTCCCTCTGCCTACCCTGCCATGTGCGGGATACAGCGTGAAGCTGATTCAATACTATTTAAATATTACATACTGTCTATATGGTATGTGTTTTAAACGTTGAAAATTTGTTGTTTTTGCTCGAGTTGCCATAAAGTGAAACTATGACGCAGCTTCATAATTGTTGTGTGTGTATCTAACGAGAAAACACTGTTGACAGTTATTGGAGTAGAGTAAAACTATCCAATAGTTTTAATTAGCCATCATTTTATATAAATTGACGGTATAATGTAGTGAAAAGCTTGTAATATTATTTTGTAATTTTTTATTTCAATTCTAATAATTGTATATAGATCGCGGAATTTGTACTCCTTAGTCTATTCTTTATACTGATCCCTGTTCCACTCACGATATTAGAATGAAGAAAAGATAAAACGAATTCCAATTTATTTGTATTTATTTCTCGACACCCGAAATTCCAAAAATAAATAAACCATTCCAAATTTTGTGGCCGTGTTTCAGTATCTACTTAAAATATTATGTTTTCTGGCTTAACACAATAATTGTCACTTCTGAATAACAGACATGTATGTAAATGATATACAATTTTCCGTCAAGCCACCCAGGAGGGCAAGAGAGAAATACTGAGAATATTGAAAATATTAAAGTCATCAAGCCAATGGAATAGATTTGTATAAAATAATTTAAAAAATATCCAATCTCTCCTGTCAAATGAACACCGGCTGATTGATAGATGACAGATCGTTGTTAAGATTTAATAAAACGCCAACCAATTTGAATTTCATAACCTGTCATCAAAGTGTGTGCCAGTATCGTAGCAACAGTATGTAACTGTTAATATTTGATTACTTTCATTATTGCCATGTCATCGAAGCCCTCACATCAATTATGCTTAAACGTTAATAGGGTTCATTTAAAACTTCCCATCTCACTGTGAACGGCTGTGAGATATTATTTGTGAAATAAAAATACGAGAGTGCGCATAGAATCGTGTTTAATAGGCGATGTAGCGATGCGATGGACAGAGTTCATCCTGCGCTTAGAAAGAGATGCACGTGATGGTTGCCACTGACGATGCAGCTTTTGATATCGTAATTAAGCTCCAAACGGAGCGGTGTGGGGTAATGTTTATCTTATGGGTATAAATGGGAAGAAAATTTAACGCTTAGTTTTCGAAGAATGTGCGTAACAGTAAAAAGTAATAATACACATACATA
Organism: Eueides isabella; assembly: GCA_019049475.1. Lineage (NCBI taxonomy): Eukaryota > Metazoa > Arthropoda > Insecta > Lepidoptera > Nymphalidae > Eueides > Eueides isabella. The sequence continues at coordinate 8,235,538 of CM032384.1, read as the reverse complement.
TGTGTATTATTACTTTTTACTATTAGGATAACTTTGATATGTGAATTATTAAATTATTTCTAATACGATACAAATATGTTGTTTAGATAAAATTATACAAGAATACTTTTAATTAAAATATTTAAGTGATGAATCAAATACATCTAAAAATATCTAAATCGTTCAATTCCTTTTTATCCACAGTCTAGTTGTATGTTCTTAAATATAACTTCGCGAAGTGGCAGGCGGATGCACGTGTGCGACAATCCAGCTCCCTTGCTTTGTCGGGTTTTTATTGCAGTCCGACAATTACTCTGAGCGCTCCGAATGCGCACATCTTAGCCACAAGAAAAAAACTGAACAAACTCCTTTTGTTTTATTACTTCATTTATATGTGACCTGACAATCACATGAACTGAATTTAAAATTCAAATCTTTGATTGCTATCTCCTTAATATTAAGTATTGCACCTAGAAACGGATGAATATTCTATTATGTGCTCTCCCTTTAAAGCTTTGTCGAAATATTTACGTGCCCATATTGAACGTGAAATTCCAAACAATAAGAGCGTTTGGCCGCCCGGCGCATATGCGCGCCACACGTGCGCACTGCACAGATTAGTGGACGATCTAAATAAACAGAATGGTCACGGTATATCTTCTCACTGTTTCCCATGCTAACTGTACATAAAAAAATAATTTCGGTTTTGAGAGAATTTATTGTAATTATTTATTCTTATTTTAATTTATATTAATTATAAAAATCTATCAATACTATCTTATAGCATTTTTAACAACTAAGTAACTTACTAAACTTAAATTTAAAAAGCGTATAAAAATTTTGAACGAAGCAGGATTCTTTATTCAGACTTCTTTTTAGTAGGATATAAGCCACACTTACAAAATAATACTTTTACCAAAACAAGTTTTAGCGAAATTGAGAAACACGTATGTTAGCATTTAATTGATTAAAGAATATGTAAGATTATGTGGGTAACGGAACGGAATCTCAACACTAGGTTCCCAAGTTTCCTCTGCCTACCTTGCCATGTGCGGGATACAGCGTGAAGCTGAAAAAAAGTGTAGATTTAAATTACTGAAATGGTGAATATTTTCAACCAATATTTAATGTTGTTAAATGCTCAAATATTTGCACATAGATACCAGTCGCATATATCGCAGTCGAATATAAAGCGGATTTTTTTTGGTAATACATGTTTACCTATAGGGGTAGTTGCCCCACTGTGAAAATACTACACGAGAGGACATATGAGAGTGCGGCATAAATGTCCTTTTGTTTGTGGAATTAAAAAAGTCCAACCTAATCTTTGGAGTTCGTTCTATTCTTAAGACAGCATTTGCTTAAAGTAGAACAAATTTCAAAATTGTCAATTTTTTAATCTTTGAATTGTAATGATGTTAGAGAAAGATATTTTAATAATAATGTGAGATCATTTTAAAATAGCCTTTATAGATATTTAATGCTGGTTTAATTTTTTTTCTTTTAGTTTGTTTATGTTTTTTCTCATCATATAAGTGAGCTAAGGTTAATAATAATAATTTAATTTTATTTCATAATTTTAACCAATAATATTAATGTTCTTTTTTATGTTGTCTTGTTCTTAATTATTAATTGCATTTATTAATCGATTTGTTTTGAAAATTGGCACGATTTGAAAATTGGTACTCGTCAGTCCTCTCAGAGGAACTGGGCCTCTACAAGGCTCATGTAGATTCAGACTCAATATTTAACATTAAAGCATGCATTTAATATACTTATAGTCGGCATTTATCAATAAACCCTTTGCAATGTCTATTGGTAGGTATTTATTAAAATAATTAAGACACGAGACCCTACTCTTCGGCGAGGCTCTTACTGTAAAGACGTGTAGAAGGCCATAGACTAACTTATCCTTTGAATATTAAAGGCGAATATCCTTTTAGCTAAGAATAAATGTGCTTAAAAATTTGCAGAAAAAATATTAAAAGAAGTCAATGATTAGTCTCCTAAATGTGTTCTTAATACTGTGAACGGTATTAAAATATTATTGAAGATATTATACAGTTAGGAAGCATTAAATATACATTTTTTAAGTCCGACTACAGCCATATCTACTTATTCATAAAAATGAAATAATATGCTCCTAGAAACATACGACATATTTAAGGGCTTTACGAATACGTTTACAAAATGCGTATTTTAACAAAGTATACCCGAAGTTTATTGTTATAAATAGTGTTTTTAGAAAGTGGGGCATCGATCCCAATGGGACACCTATCCCGATTTTATCCTAAATGAAAGCCAGTCCTGTGCAAGAACCAAAAAATCCGTTCCTTCTCTTTTCAAAATAAAACTCTAAAGGCACAAATGAATTGAAACGCGTTTGCTGAACTTTATAAACACAATGCAAAAAACTGTTAAGTGATGCATGCACCTGCCCTCTTTATATGTAAGCTATTTACATATTTGTTCGGTGTTATTGAAAATTTAAATGAATTCATTAAGATCTACAAAAGGAGATTACTAGTATAGAATTTCTTGATTAGGAAGGACGGGATACGGTGATAATACTTTTTTACTTGTTATTATTTTATGAATAATCGATACCGAATATAAGGGAAGGGTCAAACGCATTGAATATCACATTGCAGTAAGTGATACACCACACAGGTCGTAGACTATCAACGACCTTGTGGATGTTTGTGTTTATTTGGTTATAATTTATCGAAATTAAATATAATCATATGTATTTCCCTTTGTGCTAGTGCTATGTTACGTGGGTAAAGTATATGTATAATAAAAAAACTATTAGGCCTTAATATATTTTTTGACTCTCAACACGCAATGCCTCAAATACGGCGGAAAGTGGGGAAAGGAAGTGGAACGGAGTGTCATAACACTAGGTTCCACTTCCGTTCCCTCTGCCTACCCTGCCTAGTGCGGGATACAGCGTGAAGCTGAGAGAGAGAGAGAAATATATTTTTTGTGATTGAGGTACAATGTAATGATTTCTCTATACATATATGAATTGGGAAATCATGACAGTTATCTTGTGATGCATGTTACATTTTGAAATTTATTTATTACAAATTTGCCATTATTAGATATTTATGATACATTTTAAAGTATGTTTATTTTTCGTACTCGAATTATTTTTTCCAATTGAATATCTTAATTTAATGATGTGCCTTCTCTTAATATTATTATGTTATAATCTAAATATCTAGTTATATTATTATTATCTATCTATACATTTGTCCATCTATACATTTCTTATGTCGCTTTTAATTGACATAAGACTGTTCTATACATTGTTTATACAATATAAATAATTAAAACGTAGAGAATATTAAGATAAGGCGCTTAAAGCCAAGTGCGAGGTCACTAGTCGAGCGAGACAGTGGACCCGCACGCGGTTATATGATACTTGCGTACTGTAACATATGGAAGAAAACGGACGTTTCTTTTGATTTACACGACGTTCTTTGAAAGTAGGCTAAACGCTTGCCACAAATTAACTGCCTACAAAGCAGAGACTGTTCAGTAAGATGCGGGTAGGCGTGTTCATAGGTGTACTATAAAATAACTCGTCTGCCTTTTGCAGTGTATTTTAAAATGATATGCATGATGTGATGTACCTATAGTAATTTAGTTTTATACTCATATTAGGATCGTTATTCTCTCTTTATTACGGCCGTTGTAACTTGTTTGTTCGCTATATAAGTTTTATCAGAAATAAAATATTATATAACGAGTTTAGTGGGGTTTTTTTTATTAAATTCATTGTGATAATGCAGATTTGCCTTTCAATTTTACTTATAATTCGTTTTATGTCAAATAATATGCCGAAAATGCCTTCATTCTTCATATTTTACAACGGATTTGCATTCAACTAATTCAAAGAAGTTAGTTTTCATAAGATTTTAAATACGTACGTATTTTCGTCTAGAAATACATGTAATGAACTTTTATATGTATATAAAGAAAGTGGAACTTAATCATAAACCGTGTTAGCAGCATCGAACTGAGACATAATATATTATTGCACATGTTGAGGAACCGATACGAGGGTGTAATACACCCTCTCATTATGCGCCATTCAATTTTTTCTATTAAAACTTGATTAAATATCGCGTTTCCCTGAAATAAGTCGATATACCATTTTGCCAACGAAATCTGAGATGAAGCCAAAAATTACTTATTAAAGTAGATAAAAAATTTTATAAGAGTTTTGTAAATACATTATATGGTCGTTCTTTGTTTGTTTTATATATTTTTTATATCAATTCAAGATAGTTTGTTGTAAGACATTTTTATATATAAATATTTGAGATTTCTGCTGTCGTTTTCTATGGGGAAGAACTAGTTCAATAAAAATAATAATAAAAAAGTATTTATACTACATTCTAAAATTAATTTATTTTAAGTAACATATACTTAAAATAAATTAACTTTAGGATGTAATATAAATACTTTTTGGGCGTTGCGATCATCAGTAAGATGTAAAAAATATTGTTGTAAAAATTGTTCTGCGCTGTGGTCACCGTCATCGTGGTATGACGGAAGGAAATGAGCGGCTCAATTACGGCGCCGCACAACGGCGTGGTCACATGGAAACGCTAATCGATATGGCTGATTGCAACAAATGTGGTATAGGTTCCATGTGATATATAGTTATGAAATACTTTGGCTTTGCCTGGGGCGTAGAATTTAAAAATAATTACTTTTTTTCCCCTTCACATTCATAGATTGGATAGGCAAAGTAAGTAGAGTTTTTGTCATAAAATCTATTGGTGTCGTATCTTTATCCATAATAAAAGCGTTATTTTATCTATATTTAACAATAAAACAAGAGAATAAATTATAATTTTTACATATAATTAATTATACAGTGACTGATCGCACTTCGTAAATGAAAATTATATGAAAAATTTATCAAAGGCCATTTATTAATTTATCATTATAGATACACAAAATCGTTGTTATAATTTAAAATAAAAGTTAAGTTATTAAAATTAAGAAATAAATTATTGTATAGATCAAGCGTCAAGGTCATTCAAAACAAACTTTATGTACCGTTATCTGATAAATGCATTAAGTTGATCTCTGTTTAACGAGTTTGCTTTAAAAATCCCCTTCAAAACTCTGCACGCACTGTTTCCTGTTTAATTTAACTTTGCGTGTTGCATGCAGTTCCTAATGGATAGAGTTTTGTGAAGCTGACCGATTAAAATACAGTAGCGGAACAAAGTTCTATGTTTAAAAGACAAGAAATACGTCGTTATTTGTCGTTCTATTACTGTCGTGTCGTGTAAGAGATGGTTTATCTAAGCGGGTTTGTGTATTACATTTTCACTGAGATAGCATCATATTGTTCCCACAATAGCGGGGATCGTGACCGCTCCGCCGATCAGGAGTGAAGATAGCACTTAAGCTCTCTAGCCGCCAATCACTAGGATCAAGGTTGTTTCGTGAGGAAATTAGTTTTTATAATCCGTGTCCGTTCTAGTTATGGCAATAATTTCACTTTCTATGCACGTTCGAATTCTTAATAGATACCTGTCATTTTATTGGTGTAATATAAGTTTCTAAATTAACTGTAAAAGTAGTAAATAGCTATATAATATGAAAAAAAATAATTATTCATTAATTCATGAAGAAATATTTATTATTTTCATAATAACGAAACTTTTTATTAAAATTTTCCTATAAAAAGATAAGCTTTTACCTGCGAATCCGCATGGATGGTCCAATGGTCCTTAGTCCCACGTCTTACTTATTTCCATTGGACCATATGTATTTAATAACAATAATGTATTGATTTGATAGCAATACCTAGTGTATGCTACATAACACACTCTAAGGGCTCCGATAACTCCGACCGCAGCGTTGTTACACTGGGTAAACTATTAATACTATAGCATATAATATTAATACTATAGCTTATCTTAATAAATGAGTTAACCAATACAAAAAAGCATTTTTAATTCAAACCAGTAGATCCCGAAATTAGAGCATTCAATAAAATAAACTCTTCCCTTTTATAATAAAAGAATTAAATGTATACAAAATATTGGTATAATGTTATTACAAAATATTTTGTTATTAAAATAATAATTTGTTGTACCAAAGAACCGTACCAGTGATGCCAAGCGTAGTTTCAAAGCTTATTTAAAAATATATATTTTTTTCTTTAGCTCTACACTGTGTCCCACACATTGCAGAGTAGGGAACTTGGAAGTTAGCGTTTAGACACCCCGTTTCGGTCTCCATTTTCCGCCGAATTTGAGACATTGCGTGGTAAGTAACTCAACGCCGCGCTTTGCCTTGTTACCTGAGCGAAGAAAAAAGTACAAAACTATTAATTTCCTCGAGTCGAGATCGAGTACGCAATCTGTCGCGTTTTGGTATTTGTGCCACTGCACCACAACATACATCAGTAAATATAATAATTAAAAATAAATTAAATTAAATATTATAAATTAGATTATATAACCATTCTTAGTTCACAAAAGCAAGTGCAAGGTTAAGGCTGTTTGATGGCTACGTTTGTTACATAAGTGATTAAATATCAAAGCATTTATGTAGGTCGACCTCGACCGCAAGGCTCGTTACCAGGCAGTAACAAGTTGATACTATCAGCGCTGCGAGGTGTGAAGAGCGGAGATACAAAGGCGGTTAGCACAGGTCGTCAAATCTAAACTGTGATCGTCTAACAAAGCAGGGTAATAGGTTTGCGTTTGTGGCGTAATGTTCTGTCTTTGTTGCTGTTTCAATGGAAACATGTCACTGTTGTATGGATGCTGTAAAAGTTTTATTTAAATACAATCTAGTATAGTTTTAAATTTTTAGGGTTACCGTACTTCAAAAAGGTATAAACGTAGCTTTTACACACAAAACGAACGTAAATACGGACAAAATGTAACTGTTTGTCCAGAATACTTATCTGTAGATTCGCTTTCACCGGATTGCGGGTACTTCTCTTGGACTTACAGTTATGAAAACTAATACAAAATGAGTACTTAAAATATAAATAAAGGAAAAAAGTTATAAGTTATGAGTATTTATTTTTATTTATTTATTTATTTATGTTTATTTATTTGAAACTTACTTTGTTATATACTTTATACAAAATAAATTGATACGCCCAAAAACTTAAGTTTATTAACAGTATTCCCCGCGTAATCAAAACCTATTAAGGATTTTCCGTACAAATTTTACAATTATACAAATATATATCAACAGGCATTAAGTGCATTACAAATTTACAATTGTACTTAATTTCATACAAGATCAGTGATCAGCTAGTACTTCCTGTTTACATCATCGTTCTAAAATTGGTACGGAAGCCTAAATAAAAATTAAATCATTAAAATTATTACATTTCGTTTATTGATTTTGCTGTTAAGTTTTTATTATAGTATCGGTATTTTATTTTATTTTTTTTATCGTAACAATATCAGCAAAATGATATTAAATCGTACAGTGAATTATTTATTAAAAATCTTACTAACAGGCTGATAAAATAAAAGATAAAGCAGCGAGAATGAAAGTACAATAATTATATGACAATTATGTTTGAAATGAAATTTTGTAGCGCGTTTCGAGTGCAGTGTGAAGATGATGTTGTATAATCATAATGGCAGCTATTTATATTTGACTGACATTTGCTAACAGATAAAGTTAACGCGTACCAGTCATCGCTTCAATTCTTAGATATATGTCATTTGTTCTTCGGGCGAATGATAAGCAATTTCTTAGTACACATAAAGGCACGTACATGTACAGAAGCTGCAAAAAATAATTACTTTATTAGTTAAAAAAATGAAATGAACCTCGCAAATGGCTGGGGAGCACAGAGATCTTAGATTTCGTTTCCCACTTTATATTAAAGTTCTTACCAAAGCGAAAACATGAAAATATTAAATATTGTACGTTGTGTATTAGAACCGGGACACAACTAGAGGAACTATGAACACGCATACTTTTTCTTCACTCACGCATTAAAAATAAATTTACTGTATGGTAGAAAACGTTGACAAAAAACAAACATCACACAAATCAAAAACGGCTACACTTTTAAAATAATCTTGTAAGTGATGTAAACATAAATCATGTTTTTGCGTTGTAATAGCTTAACTCTACGATGCCTTATGTTAATGTTTGTGTTTGAATAAGAAATGTATCCGATTGTCTAAATCTAAAGTTGAAACAAATCTATTCGTGAGCGCGTTGCATACGATGAACGCGTATGGAAAAAATCAGTTAGGAATAACAGAATGCCAAGGGATTCGTGTCAACGGCCGCGAGCACCCCGCACCCCACGCTTCTCACTGGTAGCGCCCTAAGGGGAAGCCATGGGGTGGGCACACACACACACACGTTACAATATCTCTCTTACGATAAGATTTTAAGACGCATACAAAGCTTTTAATATCCTTTATCACGCTCTGTTCTTATTACGGCCCCTTGATGACTATATTTCGTTGATTGATAGTTTTAAGCCGTTCCGAATTTTGTTTATTGTTTGTTCCCTAATTTCTTAATAAGAATCAGAGCTAATTTAAATGGGCCTTTATTTAGACGCATAAAAAGAATGACCCTTGAAGATTTTGTTGTTCACCGGTTCTATTAACTTAGTGGGGAGTATTTTATTGATGTATAAATTAACCAGGAATGTCTTACCTGTATTGATTATGTTTTGGTTTAACTTTAAATAATATAATACTGTCCAGAAACTAGGGCGTTTCATATATAAGGTTATACCCTAATGAACATTTTTAGTATCATTGATATACGTTTAAAAATTGAAAATAACTCAGAATACAGATAAATAGATAACTATTTTATAAAAAAAAACTTTTTATTTTATTTCCATTTTATTATAGATTAGTTTCTTGTGTCCAGAGCACCTTCCTTAGCTACAAAGAAAGTAACTAACTCAGATAAAGTAGTCTCTTGAGCTCGCAAAATTTTTCAAATAAACCGGCAATATATCACAGCACCCTTCGATAACATTTCCGTCTTTACGCTGAGTGGACGACAGTGGCCACTATTACAGCCCGAGGTAGTAATGCTACATCTTCGCCATCGATAAAATGAGATACTGGATAAGAAATATAAAGATTTAGCGACTGTGAACTCGCAGACAGTTTTTCGATCCTATTTACCTTTACTTAGCTATAAGTTCTTTTGAATTTTAAAAAGTAGGATTGCTAAAAGAAGTACGATAGGACAATAAGAAACTTTTTAAAATGCAATATTATCATGTGAGAATAATAAATTATAATACTGATATTTTATTTTAATAATAAAATAAAAAAAAAATCTAATATTTGCTTTATTATATTGCATTTTACACTAAGAGCTAATTTATATACATATATTTAATATTACGATAATCTGACATCCTGAGGCACGCTCCGTTAATATCGTTATAAAATGCCTTTTATACAATAGATGTGATACAATGGGAGTATTTCGCTTTCTAAAAATGAATTATAGTTCTGGTTCCGCAATGCAGTGGTGCATGGGGTAGCATGAGCCACCGCGGCGCGACGCCGGTTACCGTACCTACACACTACATACAACAACCTCAGGCGCGTGCACTGTGCAATATAACTTCTGATCAACTTCAAAAGAGTTATTATTCTATCACACGTATACTTTTTCTATACATATAATAAATTTTTAACTGAACGCGGTCTGTAAATGGAAAATATATGAGAAAACCTATTAACGCAGGCTATTATCTAAGTAATAAAACCCGGTTGAAACGATGATTTTCAATTTATTTTGTCTGTTTTTTACGTTAATTTGAAAAAGGTCTTAATCGATTTAAGTGCAGTTTTCACTATTGTATTTGGCAAGCTTTTCTCAGCATTAAATTAGTTTCAGTAGGTTCATATATAAAATTGAATTGGACATAATTTATTAATGAGTAAATATTATGTTTAAAAATTTTAGGTAACGACATTAGAATTCGAAAGTAATTCAGATTATTCTAGCGGGGTTGATATTAGAAAAATACTATTTTCTATCAATGTAACACTGTTTTATGTTACGCTCATTCTCAAAAGACATTAAACTCCTTATGAATAAACATTCACGGAATATATATTTTTTTATTCCATATCAGTTGTAAAAAACTGGAGAATTCGGAGATGTCGTAATATATTGTAATTGAGAGATACGATGAAATCTCCATTGATATAAGGGGAGACGGGCGGAAGTCGCTGATTTAGCTACGACGGCGACGTGGCTTTCAGATTGATTGTTCTCGACACGAAAAATCAATAGTAACGACTAAAGTATGGTTAACTGCAAGTTGCGGGAGCCTATCATTTTTATTGAAGAATTGCGGCCTGACAAAATTACAATTCTATTGACAATAGCAGGTTGCTGTACGAAACAGAAACAAAAAAAATGGACATTAATCGTGATTTATAACGTGTTGCGACGCCAATTATTTTTTATTTTCCTAACATAAATGTACGAATATATGAGGTATATTGAAAGTACTAACAAACTTATCAAACAATGTTCGGCCTACTCTGAATTAATTTAATAATGCATTACTGCCAACATCTTGACTTGTTTGTCTGAAGAGTTTAGTCAGTTGTTAGCAAGTAAATTAATATTATCATCTTATTCAAGAACAGTGCTCAACTTGGCCCAAAACAATCTAATGGTAAAATCCAAGCTTGGGTTTGCTTACTATAAGTGTATATTTGCTACTATTAGTCAGTTTGAATTAATTGTTCCTCCACTTAACAAAATTACTTATTTATCTTGTTGAGTGTCGGGACTCAACGCCACGCTTTTCCGGTTTCCGGAGCGAGAAAAAAAATATTATATATTTCATTCTACCCAGTTGGAACTGAACCCACAACAAAATAAATTTTAATATACACATAGTCTGTAAAGAGATGTGTTATTTAATAGTTAAAGTAATTGAAATTTGGCAGCGAGTTGATCTTGAGCTGTGACCTCATTCTCTTCACGAAAAATACTACACTTTTTCGTTACTTAGGAACGTCTACGATGAACGCTGAGTGGGTAATCTGATAGGCGAACGCCAACTCGTTTGAAGATATCTTAATTTCTTATGATAAAGTCGGGCAAATATAAACAATATCAAATAAATTTACCTATTAGGTTACGTTTATTCGAGTTCTAAAATAGAATTTGCGCATTTAAAGTAAAAACAATTTTAAAAGAGTATTTTATTAAACAAACACATTTGAATAAAAACTATATATTTTAAAGTAAAAAAAAGGAAAAATAAGATCTTGATGTTAGAAGAGACGATGACGTTATATTTCGTTCCGTTTGTAACCCTGCAATAAATTTAAAATTAATCACATAGGTCAATACTAGTTATATATAGGTACTCTAATAAAATCTTTAATTTTCGTGATTGTTACACTTTTTTTATTGAATAAATTTTAAACGGATTAATCGCGTATTTTGGTTTTTGAAAATTTACTGTAATTTTTTAACAGGTAGACTGAGGTGGCATTCGTTTGTCATTTGACAGAATTATTATATCAAACTACCGCCAACGATTTCTTAATTGCCTCGCGTACTGCCCTGAATTGTTGCAGAATGAGCTTACTGTATCTGGTCCTCTGGTGTGATGTGCTTGAGATTTTTAATTTTTGAGAGTGGGTCCCAGGTGGTGAAAAGTTTTCAACCATCTTCTCTATTGAAATTAGTATGTTTTTGTATTTCAATAGCCTCGCGGATCATTCTAGGCGTATATCTATTCTCCTTAGCGAGAATGTGGGGTTGATCAAACGTGATGCATTGGTTGGATTTGTTTGATACGTCGGGTTTCCAAAAATTTTCACAAACCAATGAACGCGATTAATCCGTTTGTTTCATTTAAAAGTATTTACTCTAATAATTAGAAACTAAACTTTACATTATACAAAATTGAAATTGTTACACGACGCGTTAGTTTCAAATGTATTATATTAATTGTCTGTTAATTCGTGTTGTTGCTGCACTTGCGCTAGTCTCTTGTGAAGAAATGTTAGTAAAGTAAAAAAATCATGTTTTTTTCTTATATATTTTGTTTCAGTAAAAAAATAATTAGAATATAAATTATATTACTTACGTTGGAAATAATGACGTCATCGTTACCTGTAAATATGTTAGTGTAAAAATAAATTAAATATATTCTAAAAATTCAATTCCAGTCTTCAATTATACCCAATTGCATCTTGTAATATTACATGTAGAAAAAAATTGAAGACATCCATTAGTTGGTAATTTCACTCCTGAAATTAATATGAATCTTATTATTAAACATATTTCACACAGATACATTAATTAATCATCTTTTATTAGGATTCCGCTCCATTTATAACATTTTTAATAAGTCGTGCCGACGAAGCCTACGTTCTGTTTACTTTACGTTTATTGGAATAAAGTCGTTAACTCTAACCTTCGTCTATGTAAATCCTTCCCAAGTAAATTGCTTTCAACTTTGACGTAATATACAGGTAGCAGGGAACGCATTTGCATTTGGCAAATTTTAAACTTTTTAGTATAAGAGTACACTGTGAAACTCTTCGGTTCTTCTTGATTATTATGTTTTATTATAGCAACATTATTAGATGCCAACTTTTTGTTGTTATTTAATATATTTGGTAACATAAATTTATTAATTTCTAATATAAATGAGACCTGTTGTGGAGCAGTGACAATGGTGTGTGTCTGTAAACGTGACAGGTTGTGGGTTCGACCCTCCCTCGAAGTAATGATAGATTTAATATTTTCATTTTTTCGCTCTGGTAATATTGCAAGGCGTTAAGATCTAACACTCAACACGCAATGTATATAATTCAGCAAAAACTGGGAAACGGAACAGAATATTATAGTGTTCTGTTAACACTACGTTCCCGAGTGCCATGTGCGGGGTACAGCGTGAAGCTGAAAAATAATAGTGAGATTAATAACAAATTTTTCAAATAATGGATAATATATATAAAAAAGTTATAAAAAAAAGTTATTTTCATTTCTTTTACATAAAATATAAAGTATTGTCTCTTAATATCATATTTGAGTAATAAAATGCTTAATAATGTTTACTCACTTTATCGTATAAACTTACTTACTTGCATTTTTAGTTACGGTAATATTGATATTTTTAAATATTTTACCTCTAATTTAATAAAACTCTGTCTGACTTCTCTATCAACCTATTTGTTTAAGAATAAAAGTAAAAAATAAACATTTTCTTTCTTCTACTTCTTGGGACAAAGTTCTTTAACGCGCAATGTTGCGCGTGTTAATGTGCGTGCATCAAGCCAACTCGTGCTTATTTGTTTGTAATAAGAAATAAGCTCGAGTAGTAGACTTGTTGAAAAGTATCGTTATGTTTAGCCGATACAATACAAAATATCCAGTATAGAAAATTGTATCCAAAACTTGGAGGTCCAAAACCATAAGGGATTTTTTGCGTTCGCTATCGTCTACATATTTGGTTTGCGTGATATACAAAAAACATAAGATGGAAGATAGTTTCTTAGTTTTTGATGGTATTTTTTTTGTAAGTGTTGTTTTACTAATCATTTACATCTTGATTGATTTTATTGATTGTGTAATTATTTCTGTTAAATTTTGAAACAAACAACAACTTGACAACAACTTCAGCAGCTGAAATTATTTCACATTATTTGTCTTGATAACTAATATAAAATCAAATTGATAAAATATATATTTCCTTCTGAATTAAAAACATTCTGAGTAAAAGAAAAATTTAAGATACTTTGTTTTTGACCTTTTTTTAGATTTGATTCAAAATATTTGCTCATCTCCATTAAGGGTTGGACTGCCATGCTCTTTATCATAATTTTTCATGTTTTTAAACGTTATTTCAAGCTTTGGATACAAAAATACTTATTTATAAAAGACGTCAAAATTATAAAAAAAAAGTTACGAAGCAGGACTGGACCCTTGCAACTTGGAAGCTGTCCAAGCGCTATGACCACTAAGCTATGCTTTCTTGTCAAGTCATGCTTAGTTCAAATTTGTATTTAACTTTTAAAAATAGCTTTTGTTTTTATTTTTATTTAAATTGTGTTTGTTTTCATTTAAATTGAAAATATTAAATATATACATATCCTCGACTGGGGATCGAACCCAGAACCTGTCGGTTACAATCACACGCTTGTGCCGCTGCGCCACGACAGGCCTCAATTTTGTGATTGCTGATAACGCTGAACAATTTTTAAGACTAAAAATAATATATCGATTTAAATTATTATGTATTGTATAGTACTATCAGTGTATTATAAATACTTTACTTGTAATTGTGAATACAGTGAGACGTTAAAATAAGGGTTCTTGCAATCATACCCCCAACTGTAGAGCGCGTCTATTGTCTTTCTAAACACCCTATTGAGACGTCTGCAGGGGACATTGGCTTGATAAAACACATATTATTTACTTTGTTTTCTATGTTTTAATAGGATAGTAAGTTTATTAGTAGTAAATACACCTCAATTGGTGATAAAGCGTTATTTAAAATGTTAGGTATAATATAATACGAATACTAAATAGAATTCATTTTATATTCTACTACATTCTTGCTGTAGAAATTGAAGTAAGAAGTTTACAGCTATTTTAAAATACACTCTGTACATATTAGACAAAATACGTTGATACACTTCAATTTAATGTACATATTCGAAGCTCGTATGCGCTAGTGAAAAATAAATGTGCTTAAACAACTCCCCAGGACGTTTGAAGTGCAAAATCAAGAATCTCATATTACTCCTATTTGTTCTAATGATACGAGGCATTGTGTAAGTCTTTCTTTTGATATTTTAATACCTATATTGCACTATTTTTTTAAAACTTATTGGAATCTTTTTAAAGAAACTAAATATGTTTGCAATATTAACTAAATAGTTAAATGAGTCATCAATATTTTTATTATTATTTTTATTACCCAATATTTTTAATATGATTTCAGAAGAAAAAGGTTATTTATAATTTAGAACAATATTATCTTTTTCAATATGACAAGATATTTTATTTTCCTAAGTGTAGATTTACAATTTAAAAACAGTAAAAGAACATCTTCAAAAGAACATCTTGCTTATTGGAATAGCTTTTATAATAGAAGTGTTTTTTTAAAAACTGTAGCTGGTTTGTACAAATATTTTTCTTATAATTCGTGTCATATGAAATATGTGAGTTTTTAGCTACGACAAACTACGAATATCAGAGCGTGTTCTCTGATTTATTGCGTTTGTAGAAAAGGTCATATAACTAATGTTACTATTTTCGAGCTCGACTCATGAAGCATAAGAACACGGCTTTAATGCCGACTTATTGTAACGCAAGGAGGGAAGTTGGAACAATATACGAAAGTTTCCTCACAAGTAACACTGGCGGCGTGCTCTGGACTCAGCTGATGAGTTTAGGAAGTTTTATCCGCGTGTGCTTCGTTTTCCGTTAACGTCTTTCTAAAGCGAACACGTGCCAAAAGAAACTTAACACAGAATATTATATACATACCTATGCTACGTACCAAATATTGCTTTATATAATATGAGACTCATACATAAATCGATCGTTAATGCCAGTTACGTGACTGAATTGTGTAAATATTTTTTTGTTTACCTACTTTCTTTACGTCTATTTATAATGACTTTTCATGATATATAAATGGCATATCGCATATTTTACGTAACTGAATACTGTAAAAAATATATTCTATAAATATTAAATTCATAAAAATATATTTTATAACGGTGATAACATAATTATAACCGAAGTAAATTAGAAACCACATCAATTTTGTATCATCTCATCAATGCCTCAACAGCTTTCGGTTACTGATAAATTATAGAAAGCTGCTAATCCAATATAATACAATTGCGGGTTACTATTCCTTATAAGTCGTAAATCTGATTACAAAATAATAAGCTGTTTCCTTAGAAATGGTGTTATAGTTAGCTTATACAAATACATTTTAAGTACAATTTTAACTAAACTTATTATAAATATTACATTTTTGTGTTTCGTGTTTCTTGTTTTCAGTATCAATTCAAAACAATGTACGTAAACGTCTACACGGGCAAAGAACTGCCAGGGGTGAGACAAAATTATTGATTTCAGCGCGCAGGGACGCTTACTTTTGCATTGCCTGCTCATAGACGATGTAGAATTTGATCTTACAAATTAAGTTGAAGAAATACGATACGATACTATATATCTTCTAGTCTTTTAAATACCAAACATCCATATTTAGAAGGGGACTCTCCTAGCCCTCATTAACACGAGCTATTAGTCAAATTTACTAAGAGACTGAAGTCATTTAATTTCTAATCAACCTACAACTTGATTAAAAAAACTACTGGATCAAAAAGCGACGATTAAAATCTGTGTCGTAAAACAATATACAAGTATATGAAATAAAAATGTTATGCTAGAATTATTAACTCCATTTATTTTTTATTTTTAAACTTTAAAATGAAAGTTTTTAAGTTTTGTGTAGTTAAATTATTTTTTAGAGAATTTATTGTTAATAAACATTTTAAATTATAAAAATTTAACCAGAATGAATTTTGAAACAATTTTTTTTGGATACCCGACCGTAAACCGTAGTCCGTGATTACGATTTCAAATTTGTTTCATTTTTTTGTTAAATCACTCCACTGCGTTTCTCACTATTTGGATAATTTTCGCCACGCCATAACTGAGTTGGTAATAAGAATAACTTAATTACAATCATTTTCCAAACCGGCTCTAAATAAACGTGTGGAGAGTTAAAAAATATTTATTAACATACATGTGTACACTTGTATTGATATATTATTATATATTTATTAGCGTTTAGGAAAATATTCTAAATGTAATCGTCAATACGAGGATTGTCTGTATCGCACGTACATATTACGGCGGCCGTGTACGTTAAATATAGAACTAGCCGGACATTGAACCGACTAGCGCCGGACATGACTGTAATGAAAGTGTCTCGGCTCTACTGTGTCCGAGTTTTCACAGAGAATAAACCAATTTCCCGAATCAAATTTCGGCTTATCATTTTGCTTTCGGCATGCTTTTGTTACCTCGGAATTTGCTTTTGAAATGTATTTTGTAAGATCAACTGAGTTTCAGATTTAGTTATATCTATGTGTTTGCGAAAGTTTTTCTTCTTAAAATATTCTTCATTAAGAGATTAAAAGATATATCAAATTAATATCTTAGTGCTGAAAGTAATCAAATTCGTAAAATCCAAAAATAACTACGTCGATTACTATATAGTAGTTGACGTGTATTTTAAAGTCACTAGCCCTTGACCACGAATTTGAAGATAAAATTAACTACTATATGAATTGACTAACCAACAATATTAAAAAAATATTTTAGCCGTTAGTACAAACCGAAAAAAATTAAATAAATAAGATAATGAAAAAAAAAAAGATAATTTATCTGTATACTACATTTGATTTCATAAATTCGATTCTAAAAGAATTTGGATTAGTAATAATAGTGTTCTTTGTATTTTCCCGCAGAGTAACAATATTTTTGCAATATTTTAAGTACCGATATTAGGTCTAAATTGGTGATATTTTATAGTTTTAAAAGTTTATCTGGGTTAATATGATTCTATATCAGGTGTTACAGTTTAATAATCAATTATGCTCTGTTGGAACACTAGAAGGCGTTAATAATATTTAAAGTATTTATTATCTGTAAACATCACCTAATATTCATAATTTATTTTTTTAATCAACTCTAGGGTAGTGAAGGTATTTACAGTTTCAGAAGCGTCAAGCGAAGCGCAAGGGAAACCTACCTTTCCGAGAAACGTATTTTTTTTCCTAACTCTTGGGTTTTAATAAGTATTATAATCAACAAATATAAAATTTAAAATTCGCCACACATCTATCCCAACATTCATGCTTGCTTCATGCAATTTTTTAATCTTTCAAAAAAATATTCCACAGAAGCTCCTCTCCTGTTATTTGTGCCATTAAGTGTTTTCTATGCTAAAAGTTATTATAGTAACAAAACGGCCAAGCCACATATTTTGACAATGGTGCCGAATTGAGAAGTTAGGACTGGTACCTAAGTTCGAACGTGTAGAGTTATAAGGTGATCTCTACACGACATCAGATAACTTTTTGACAGTCGTCATAATAACATTTGACATTTAATGAGCTAATTATACAAATTTGGATTGTATATTTATATATGAAATAAATGAAATTTATTTTCTTATTTAAAATGTTATTTAATATTTCCTGAAACCTGTCGTGGCGCACCGGCACAAGTGTGTGAATGTATGCGGCAGGTTGTGGGTTCGATTAAATATTTAATGTTTTCATTTTTTCGCTCTGGTAACAAAATAAAGCGCGGCGTTGAGTTCTGCCACTCACTGCAGACGCAATTTCTTAAATTAGGCGGAAAGTGGGAAACGAAAGTGGAACGAAGTGTCTTAACGCTAGGTTCCTAAGTTCCCTTTACCTAATCTGCCGTGTACGGAATACAGCGCGAAGCTAAGTGTAAGTATATTATTTATTTACGGTATAAAAAAATGATAAAGGCTTAAATAATCGAAAAATCATATCATACCACTCATACCAAAAGCTTGCTTTAGTTTCGCTTTGTTAGTCTGATAAAAAGAATTTCAGACAACAATACGCACTCAGTCACCGCTATTAGTGCCTGACAAATTCTATATCATTAGTTGCGGCTGCAGGCCGCGCGTGCCCTGCGATTTCCTTAAACCACTACCGCTATATCACATAGCGGTATTTCGTGTTAGATGACCATTTTATTTTATTAATAAACTCGCACACTTATTTTTAGTTAGGTATTATAAATTAGCATTATGATATGAGGCCTGTCGTGGCTCATGAAAACAAGCGTGTGACTGTCAACGCGAGGAAATGAATAATTCTCATTTCTTCGCTCTGGTAACAAGGCAAAGCGTGGCGTTGAGTTCCGCCACACGAAACAGAGTATCTTTAGACAAAGTTCTGAAGTGCCCTCTGGCTACCCTGCCATGTGCGGGTTACAGCGTGATGATGAGTGATATTATTTATAACTACGCTCTTTGGAAACTAACCATTTGGTAAGCATAGAATAAGAGGCTACACTATGGAATAGGTATAATGTAAATGTAAAAACTTTCATTATTCAAAGGTCAGCAATTATAAAGTTTTGAAGCTAATTCTACTAAAAAATCTTAAATAAGTCTTAGTTGGCTTTTCTGGATTTGTTAACCATTTATATATTTTTCTATACTATGAAAATAGAGCTGAAAAATTATATCGATCTAGTATGATTGCAGAGACAAATTAAAATATTCTTTTTCTATTTGCATCGATGATCTTTAATCTTTTTGAAGTAATTTACAATAGCTGCGGACGGAGTTATGTCGCTCTACTTCTTTATATCTACATTATGTATCTAACAAAAAAGTAGAAAAGCTTCTATCTAGTTTCTACCCTGACAAAATTTGTTGAAGATGTGAATCGTTTTTTATTAACATAACAAAAATAAGATTCTGGAACATTTAACTAATTAATTTTAAATGTATAATGTATATGTTAATAATTAGGAATATCAGCCAAATAATCATAATATCCACATGCCAACAATATCAATAAGTTTGTAATAAGCGTACAAGAATTTTGAATTTTAACGTACCTTTTTTTTCTTATAAGTTTTGACTTAGTCGTCGAACAAGCTTCGACGGTTCCATAAATGGCTTGGAGAGGCGCAGGTTCAAATCCTGCTGAGTGAAAAAAATACCACGTTACTCTACTCTACTCAGCTTCATGCTGTATCCCGCACGAGGCAGGGTAGGCAGAGGGAACCCGGGAACCTAGTGTTAAGACACTCCGTTCCACTTCTGTTCCCCACTTTCCGCCGAATTCGAGGCATTGCGTGTTGAGTGGTGGAAGTCAACGCCGCGTTTTTGGGCTCTGTTACAATAATAAACGTCCCCTATAAGGTTTCTGTATAATACATCTTCTATGTACAGACAGTGATAAGATACAAATTTATGATAAGTATAGATTAATGATTTTTATTAGTAAGCTTTTTTTAAATGAATAAGATTTGTTGAAATATTATGTAAATGAGGACTACATGTGTGGAGGTGTGTTGATTTGTGTGAACTTAAGTAATTATAACCACACATATGAATATGCATTGATATAGATATGTGAATTTCTGAATTGTGACCATATACGTAAATATGTGACTACATATTAGGTAAATATGTGTTGAACTGTATGCATGTGGGCTCTTAAGTTTGCACGTGTTGTCATATGTTTGCGGGCATATTTTTATTGTGTGTGCGTGTATTTGGATGTCTGTTCTTATATATTTTGGTGGCTATAACAATAAGCAATGTTTCGAAATTGCCTGGAAAGCAGTGAATGGAGTGGATTATCTTGACACTAACTGCGGTGAGTTTTAATGACTACGTGTGGTAGTAAGAAGTTGCACGTCAAGCGTCAAAGGCTACTAAAAGAAGTTAAGTGCGGCAGCTAGTAACTATGTTACCTTATTAGAGTGCTTTAATTTATTTATAATACTACAAAAGAGACATAAACTATTCAGTGACTTAGATCAGTAATCGGAGTTGTTAAAAACGGTTTTTTTTACACACTGCGGCTGTTTAAATGTAGTACAGATTTTTTTTTCAAAATAATGAAAAATACAGATGACCATCAAATATTTACTTGCCTTGCATATAAAGCAAGAATTCAGTTTGCTAACCGTCTTGTTACATGGAATTAATAAACAATTACGTCCAATAATGTTAATTAAGATAACTGAATAATTTATATAGCAAGTCAATACAAGCTAATGGAAGTTACAAGCATGTTTTAAGGCTCTCGGGTCGTAATGAAGCCCCGTTTTAATTGTCCCCCTCGCACCCGTATCCAGACTAGCGTCAAATGACCCGACAAATTGACCGCGACACGCGATGTTAACTTTTACATACTTATGTGATTGGGAAATACTAAAATACAACATAATACATTAAAATTACTAAATTATAAAACACTTTATGAAAATTACGGCCCTTGTGACCTAATAATTGGTGATTTTTTATTATTATTTAAATTGTGAAAATTAAAATCCCAATTTAGTATAAATGTATTTCAAATTGATTATCTAAAACAAGAATTCACAAAAAAATATAATAATTAATAATAATAGGATATGCTTTAATTCTTATCAAGGTCAGCCGTTTAATCAATAAGTTGTCGCATGCAGAAAAAAGTGCTTTAACAAAGTACTTTAATAATTCAAATCGGTGTATTGATTTTAAATTTAAGCCATTATATTAAAATAGAAGAAGAAGAGAATAAAATAATGGACTTATTTTGGGACTTACTAAAATTTAACTGAAAGTTTTTTAAATTTTGAACATTAGAAATGACTATAGGTGCGCAGTGGTGCATACACAACATATAACAATACCAATGCAATTTTGTGTATTAAATAAATAATCGGTGGGTTGCTAGTATAAAATATATTTTCTTTCTCTTTATGATTATATTTAATTATAAGAGTGCCAACTTCAAATAGAAAAATAAGAAAACCTCAATACGATAACTTGATTATATATGCCTATTATATCCTTATTCCTTATTAAATACGTTAAATACATGAATAGCTAGTGCCTTGCCTAGAAAGCTAGTGCCTTGCCTAGAAAGCTAGTGACTTAAATAGTGTATCACAGTTTTAAAATATGGGAGTAGAGTGGTCATCGTCGTGCGTGATCACAGTATGACACGCACGACAGCGGTCGCAGCCGAATCGTGTACCTACAATACTCATTATCTATACTAATATTAATAATATAAAGCTTGGTAATCAGCTTCATGCTGTATCACAAGGCAAAGTAGGCAGAGGGAGCTTAGGAACCTAGTGGTAAGACACTCCGTTAAATTCTACACTTTAGTGCGTTATCATACGAGTACTCGTATGTCTGAAGCTATCGCTTTACGTAGGTCATTTTTATGTGTATCAATGGACCTGCGATTAGAGTTATCGGGCTGTTAGAGTGTGTCATACTCTCGTGAGTATTTTCCATTCATAATTGCAGGTGGAGCCGCAGGTTAATGCTATTTATAAATTAAATTATTTTTTTTCATTACTTAGATTTGACGCTCTCGTGCAACTCAAGCTCGTATGCCAGTTAGTCTGTAGTAAAATTCTTCATATTTTACTACTGACTAACTGTATCGCAGGTAATATTCATTTAAACGTGACAATTACAAACAATTAATATCACGAAAGGAAACAGACATAATGATACAAGTCAATGTCAAAAGCTACAAAATTGGGTCAATTAAATAATTATTCATTTTAATTGGATCTTTCGTGCTGTTTTTTCGCAGAAATATAAAATGTGCTTTTTTATATTTGATTTATATCAAAAATATTAAAATGCAAACTTATTTGGAATCGGGTTGGTTAACAAACAAAAGAAATTCATATGAATTTAATAAGAATCTTTGTTGCTTGTTACAAAAAATATAGGCACGTCTCGTATGTATGTATATGATTGTAAGAAAATGGTAAAAAAATATTTTTAATTTTTAGTCCGGAACATAATTATTTATAGTATGTCAGTAGTCAGATATGTTTAATACATAAATAAATAGTATATATATTATTATTAATATAATTATTATTATTATTAATCCTCTGTATGATAGATGGTTGTTTGTAATTAATTAAATTTAGAGTAGCTTTGTAATCTTCCCGCAGAAATGCTAACAGCAAAAGTTCTAACAATTACACAAGTTACTTCGTGGCAGAATAAAAACGAATTGCAGAATTGATTCAAACTAAGAAAGCTCGACTTTCTTATGCAAAAAATCGGAGTAATTTTCATGAACTGTCTCTTTCTAGAGTCTTGATTTCTCTTGATTTTAGAAAAAAAACTTTTCTATCTTTTGATGATGGTTGATCGGTATTTCAATTATGCCCATTAGACAGTAAAATTATACGTCTGACTAACCTCATGTCGCGCAAAAAGGCTAACTGGAATGGAAGATTCTACGTATTTTAGGTTTATTTATTGCAAGTTGTAGTTAAAATTGGTATACTTAAAAATATGATTTAATTAACTTAATACAAATTGCAATTACTTTGGCAATCTAAAGTTGTCGTGTAATATTTTCGTTCAGCGACCGTAGCGTGTGCAATTTCAAAGTAACAGTTAACTAGCACTGTAATTTTGTGCTTGGTTGTATATTGTGCACAGTTGCCAGTTATTAATAAAGACCAGTCGACTAAGTAACTACGACGCGGAAAAATACATTTAATAATATTATCCGTACCATACTAATTAAATAACTTACGAGAGTGCAACTACTAACTTTTTCTCATATATCTTAAGCTGTTTCGCTACAACTTAATTCATTTAAATCTATTTACGTAATTAATTTCTATATGATTCAAATGAATAATTCAGAAGTTCTATTACCATTTTGCTTTAGTGAAATTTAATTTAACTTTATCTTGTTATTGATTTCTATTTGTTAGTACCTACTTAGTTAAAGTATGTAAACACTTATGTGTTATGTCATACGAACTCTCATTATAAAATTAATTAAAATTTTGGTGGTTTTATTTATAATACATTAGTAGAAGTCTCGGTCACTCACCACACTAGCCAGAGCCACACCTTGCCCTTACTGATTTTAATTTACTCAATGAATTCAACACCAGTCTGCCTGGAAATTATTAAATCTGCACGAGCTTATGAAGCAGTCTTTCAAATGCTTACCATAATAAATTAATTATGTAAATGTCTTCCATTTCTAGGCTTAGGGCAAAAAGATATATGAGATACTAAGATGACAAATGTGTAACGATAATGTGGATATACTTTGATTAAAAATAAAATGATTATTATGAAAAAAATAATAAAATTCAATTCAGTGTATTCTTTGCAACATTAAATATTTGGAAACCTCATAATTTAAGTTAATATTAATATAATAAATTTAAGTCAATATTAATAATTTGAGGCATGTCGTAACCGATAGGTTCTGGGTTCGATCCCCAGTCGGAGGATGAAATATTTAATATTTTCAATTTAAATATTTAATGTTTCATTTCTTCGCTCTGGTAATAAGGCAAAGCGCGGCGTTGAATTCCGCCACTCAACACGCAATGCCTCAAATTCGGCGGAAAGTGGGGAACGGAAGTGGAACGGAGTGTCTTAACACTAGGTTCCCGGGTTCCCTCTGCCTACCCTGCCTAGTACGGGATACAGCGTGAAGCTAAGAAAGAAAGAAAGAAATATTAATATAATAAACGATGTATTCTAATTTCGTAATTAAATTGGCCAAGCGGTGTGTAAATACTGAATATTTGAAGCGTGCTTAAACACGGCGTCAAATGTGATAAATGTCTTTCCAAAACGTGGTTGAATTCTGTAACAAATTATATTCTATCCGAATGGCGCAGGTATTCAGATTTGCAGGATTTATTACGTTAGAATTTGAGGGGACACCGCGCAAATGCTGGTGCGGAGCAAGTTTGTGACGGGACTGAAAAACTTTTTCCATAGATATGAAAGAAGTAAGAAGGTTTAATAAATTATGGATAGGATTTACGTTGTCTATCTTTTAAATGTATATGTAGTAGTTAGTATTATTAAGTAATATACACATTTGGTTAACAAAATATTATTAATTGAATACAAATTTTTTTTTTAAAAGGTAAGGCGATATATTAAATTGTTTTTATTGCACATAATATATGTACGAGTACATGTCATATATACATGAAAATATATTCTTAACGTAGTAAAATCAATGTTATTTAAATGTAATTAAAATATAGAAAAGTAATAGGGCAGAGACAACAACTAATGAACATTTTATATATGAGTATATACTCACGGTTGCGAACAGTTCCAGAATTTATAATTTAGTTGTAAATTCCTGCTAAACGACCGTCTAGTTAACACTGTACTGTACATTACTCTCACAAAGTCTAACTTATCAAAGTTTCTCTGCTTTAGTACATAACGAGCATGTATAGTTTGAATCATATTGAACGTGTTACAAGTAGGTTATTCAGGTCTCAGGCACGAATATTGAATATTTTATACACGTAAAGTTACAAAATTAAGAAGGTTATTATTACAAAAAGGTTTCATTATGAACTACTGGCTGCATGTTACTTTGTTTGCGTGAATTTTACAGATTTAGCTTTGCTACTTTCATGTACTTGCAAGTAGCAGGCAAAGAGAGCCTAGTATCAAGGCACTACGTTCTACTTTTTCAAATTACTATGTTTTAAATAACAATCTTCAGTTTCTTAAAATATCAAATATAACCATTCTAATAGTCAAACCCCGTATATTATCCCACGAATGCCACTAAATTGCCAATAGTATTTATTTGTTTATTAAAATTGCTGATCTGCAAAACTAGATTTATAATAGCGCAGCTAAATTATAGATAATTAAACTTTAAGAAAAAAGTTTAATTATCTATAATTTAGCTGCGCTATTATAAATCTAGAGTAATATAATGCATATTAATTTTTAAACTTTATATATAGACAGTAAAAAATTCGTAATATGTTAAATTTTAGCATTGTTTATTGATTTATGGTTCTATATGTCATTAGAAAATCTTATGCTATACTTAACAACTTTTGCTAATTTGGTATTTTATTATTTCTTACAGTTTAGCTGGAATCTACTGTGTGATAATTTTTAAATATCAATGGAAAATGTTTATCACGATTAACAACTTTTGTTGAGGAAACATTTAGTTATTTGTTATGGTAAAGCTGGATCACGACGGTTCGTTCTATAGAAGGTACATCAGGTGTGGAAGTCTTCAAAAATTAAATATAACCTAGATCTTGCTTTACACGAATTTCTACATAATAGAAAAGATCAATTCCAATTCGTTAAGTAGTTGAGAAGAAGTGCGTGTACATACTGACAGACAAACCTTTTTAAATAATACATTCGTGTTCTGGTACTATTATTAATAATTTTAAATGTAAAAACTCTTTACTTTACTGTTTTATTATACCAAGATAAATAATTTTTATATTAAATACAATTGAACTTTGTAAATATCATAATATTTAGTAAATTATACATACTAAATATAAGTGATAGTATTAATTAACTTTATAAAGTAAGGTTTTAATGTAGTAATAGGTTTACGAACAATGCATGCTACGAGTATGTACGAAATAATTCGTAGCAATCTCTACGAATGTAAGTTCAGATTTATTCGTCATGGCCGTCGCGTAAGCCACGAGGAAAGCACGCGGCTGCTAGTGTACGCATGCGCAGTACAACGGAACTGACTAGGCGATTCCATAGGAATGAGGAGGTGGCCCAAGGGAGTACTCCCTGACTCCCATCCCATACCTCAGGGCAATATTAAAACTTAGCCGTATTTTACAACCCTAGTCTCTTCTTTAGATTATCAAATAATCAAAATTCTATAAGTATAACTAAATCTGCTCATCTGATTGGTACAAAACAATTCGTATCACTACATAGACATCACTCGCGATGCATAATTGGAATATTGAATCCTTTCAAATGTGAAAGCTTTTATATCCTGATATGTGATATAGTTAATTGTATTAATTGACTCGGATAACCATTGAAAATTTCTATGTCTTCATTCAAAAATTCTACTTATTAGAACAAACTATCACGTTAAATATTACGTGATATTTTATTTGTGATTTTTCTGTCATTTGTTTAATTTTTTTTATATTAAAATGAACTGTATTTTAAAATTTAGGATATTGACAAATCTATTTGACACCTATACTTAAATATTACATTTATTGATGCACCATGCACCTTTACAAAAACTGATCGTTTAAAGGTATTAGATAAATTGTATCTAATAATGTAATTTAGCAAAAGACTATCACAAAAAGAGACGTTTTTAATAAAAACAAAAGATAATTAAAACACAAAAGAACCGGCCAAGTGCGAGTCAGACTCAAGTCAACCGAAGATTCCGTAACAATTGAAGGATTGTAGGTCATCGTGAAGTATAAAAGTTGATGAAATTTACAGTTATATTAACTGATTTTATACGAAATGAACTACTAATATAAATCTGTAATAAATATTAAGTTTTCGGATTATGCCCTCATTTGTATTGCAAGATCTAAGAAAAAACAAAAATGCTTAATTTAACAGGTGTACTAGAAGGTCGAAGGTATATTTATAGTAATGGTCCTGTTTTGCTGCCTATTATGATTTGATAGCTACTTCCCACGAGATCTTTACGTAGAAAATAGTATTTATCTTTGCTACTCCAGATATTATCAATGAGTTTGGCGGGAGGCCAACATATGAGGATTGGGGCCTGCTTTGGTGAAATAGAAAATATGAGTAGTCTTACTGCTGGCACTCAACGTGAAATATAATTTCTTGTTTTGATATTAGAAAAAGATAAGGTGAACAATAACTACGGTCTATGCAGGTTGACGCATTTACTTATTAGCGAGCTGAGCGCGGCTTCGTGCGCTTTTATTTATTCTTGTAATGAAGTAAGTCAGCGTGAAAACAGTACAAACATCCATCTTCATAAACTTTGACGTTTATAATATTAGACGGATTATATACGCTTTTGATACACGTTTAAGTACGAACAATTTGATGTACTTAAAATTTATCTTATCAAGCTTAGTATTCCAAAACTACAAGTATTTAGTATACTATAACTCCAACGTAAAATATAAATGTTTACCTACTAAGATGGAAGTTTTGGCTTTTCTCCAAACAGAGAAAGAGCTTCGATGCATAATCTATTACGATGTTGTTGTTACTGAGTAGTGTTATTTATATATATATTCAATATAGATCGTACATTATGAATTATTAATTTATTCATAAAGTACTAGCAATATTGTAATTAAAAGCATTCAAAAATTCGTGTCTATGTATGAGGTCTAAATCTTTTAGTTTTAAAAAATATTTTCTGTAATATTAAAATTTCGATAAGCTTTCTCGTTTCACATTAATTCATGCAAATAAAGTACAGTAAAGTACAGTATACTCAGTACTCAGCTTCACGCTGTATCCTGCACATGGCAGGGTGGGCAGAGGAAACTCGGGAACCTAGTGTAGTGCGAATTTGAGGCATTGAGTATTGAGTGCTGGGACTCGAAGGCCTTATACTAGACAGAAAAATTGAAAACATTAAATATTTAAATTGTAAATATGAAATATTTCATTTCGTCGAGTGGGGATCGAACCCACAACCTGTCTTTTTCAGTCACATGCTTATGTCAGGCCTTTAGTCTATACCTGGAGACGATATCCATAATTTAACATTATAATGATATCCATAATTTAACACTGGAAAATATCAGTTAAAATTAAATAGGCCATATTGAGCTAACCTTTCAGTAAATAAAGTCAATAATTTCTCAACATTACCTTATTATTATAAAAGCAATCGCTTTCGACATTTGGTTTTGAAAACCTTTTTATAGATAACGCATCATAATAGAAAAAGGATCTCTCCTTGTATTGATTGCGAGTGAAATAAACTAAATCTGAAGTTGGCGAATAAGATTACAACGAACATTGGATTTATTACGGTTATAAGTAAATGCCACACAAGGGATACCACATTTTATATACGCTTATGTCAAAAACAGTCTTGTTTGTGACTTGTAACTAAAGAGGAACCTAATATATACGTTTATATAGATTATATATGCATTAATGTTTTGGCTATTTCTCCGTCCTATGTATGTGAAAATATCATATATTTTAAAATATCATATCTTTTATGTACTTTTTACTCATGATATATTTATTCTGTTTTTTCATGCTTTCCTAACAGTGGCTCTCAAATGTAAGTATATATAATTTAAGTTTCTTTTGGATAATCTAATAAATAATTTAATAGAGATCGATCAAATAATTGTACAACGGCCCTCTCGGTCGATCCGTCTCTATGAAATTATTTATTAGCCTACTTATCGTATTTCACTAATGGCCATATCGATAATTCAATCTTACTTAATGAGGTCTATTTACTATATTTTTGCCCAATAAAACAGTTTTATCAGAGAAATATTACAATAAGACGTAGAGTTAATGGATTTTCACCGCGAGCAGTGTGAATGATTCTCTGCGGAAAGTTGTAGCGAAGTAAGAGTTTAATTACGAAGTAGGACATACGAGGGTGGCCATTGTAGACGATAACGAAAAACGTCGTTCTGTCATTTTATTGCAAAATGCAATTTAATAGTGTGTCCGTTGTTTGAGTAGACATAATCGAATGTTGAATCTTTATCTGATTAAAAATAATATGTTAAGTTTGGATTATTGTTATTTAATAAAAGTGAGATATAATTATTGTAGTAAATGTTGTATAGCATGCACATGTGACCATCAAAGTAGGCATAGGGTACGCGGGTCTGCGTAATTTTGAAAAGTTTAATTTTCATATTCTAAATATAATCTTCGCTAAGCTGCTATTACGTATTTACGTGTAATGAAAAATATAATGCGCCTTGAATTATGTTATATATTTTAAAAGGATTTCTATGAGTCACGGTTCAAGCACGCATTACTTTATATTCTTTTAATGTCACATAGTATCATTATCTTAAAACAAAGTAAGTGAAAATAATAAATCAAGTCCGATAAATTTATTTTAAATGGAATATAATATTTAAAATAAAATTAAAGAAAAAATAACAACAACTAATTATGATAAACTGTATGAATTTTAGAAGAGAAGCTGACCATGATTTTTCAAATCACTTAAAAAGAAGATTGTTTTAGATATATGGTTAAATATATTTTAGTTACTGCACGGCTTCACCCACTTAAACCCATTGGGTTATATTATAGTCACCTGAATTCAATTCACATTTCAATAGTATTTACGTACAGTGGGGACCAACCAAGTATTTAACTTAATTTTGTAAGTGATAATAATTTTGTTAAAAGTGGTCTGGCTTATCTTGTACTATTCACTGGTTAGCTAATTAAGGTAATATGGCTTAATGTCTTAAAAAAACGTCAATATTACAGATACGGATAACCAACGAGTAATCATCCACGTGAAAGACGTGAACGACGAGCCGCCATACTTCATCAATCGACCCTTGCCAATGCAGACGGTTGTGCAACTTAACGCAGCTCCTAACACGCCCGTTTTCACACTGCAAGCTAGAGATCCTGACACTGATCACAACATTCACTACTTCATAGTAAGAGATAGGACAGGTGGAAGATTCGAGGTCGACGAGCGCTCTGGTGTAGTCCGAACACGTGGCACTGATCCTTTTCAACTCGACATGGAATATGTGTTGTATGTCAAGGCCGAAGATCAGGTAATTGATATATTTTGGTAAATGTGATTGTTAAAATATTAAAAACGTTAATCAGACTCAGATTGTTGATCTGCAGTCCGAGTGTTCATAAGAATCTGCTTAAATAAGGAATTTGTTTATTTTCTCTCGAAAATATAGTGGAGCAGCGGCACAAGCGTGTGACTGTAACCGACAGGTTCTGGGTTCGATCCCCAGTCGAGGAAATGAAATATTTAATATTTTCAATTTAAATATTTAATGTTTCATTTCTTCGCTCTGGTAATAAGGCAATGCGCGGCGTTGAGCTCCGCCACTCAACACGCATTAACTCAAATTTGGTGGAAAGTGGGGAACGGAAGTGGAACGGAGTGTCTTAACACTAGGTTCCCTGGTTCCCTCTGCCTACCCTGCCTCGTGCCTGGGATACAGCGTGAAGCTAAGAAAAAAATATACTTTGTTGGTAAAGTATTTTAATGAAAATGTATTAACGAATATTAATTGAATTTCAGAGCGGCCGAGTGGATGAAAGACGCTTTCAATCGACCCCCGAAGAAAGATTAAGTATCGTCGGTGGAAAACGAGCGCCTCAGTTTTATTTGCCTAGTTATGAAGCGGAGATCGCGGAAAATCAAAAGAAAGATTCTGAGTAAGTACATGTTAGAGTGTATTTCGGCTCAGTAAAATAATTCTTTGTGTCGTACGATATTTTAAATAACGATAAAGTATAGGAATTATCACTTTTGTGTTAGTTTTAACCTTAAATAAAATAATTTTAATAATATTTATATATACCTAAATATAAAATATTTAGAGACTTAATCATAACAGTAAATTTGTATAGTAAGTGTTTAATATGCATTCAGATGATTCTCAAAGCAGCCTAATATATTTAGAGGAATATACGTATTTGCTATTCTGACCTGAATTATGAGATGTATCAAATGTTATGTGCAGTTCAGTTAACGAGCTCGTAAATTTATTCTGCAAATTACATGCCATGACGAATCAAACAATTTAGTTTGTTTCAAAAAAAAAGTAGGCGACACCAATTTATATATTCATATGCCTGTATTTTTAGAATTTTTATCATTAGGTCTACTATTGCCTTGAACGTTCTTTGCTGCATCGACGAAAATATTTAGAATTTATATTATAACTAAACGAATAGTTTTTTGAGGACTGTCGTTATGCAGAGGCACAAGCGTGTGACTGTAAGCGCAACAGGTAGTGGTTTCGAATTCCACTCGAAGTGATGAAATATTTAATATTTTCAATTCTTCGCTTAAGTAACAAGGTAAACAGCGGCGTTGATTTCCGCCACTTAACGCGCAATGCATCGGAAATGACAGGAAGTGGGAAATTTAACGGAGTATCTTAACACTAGGTTCCCTTTACTTACCCTGCCATATGCGGGCACAGCTTGAAGCTGAGACAAAAGATAAAAAAACAATGTTCGTTGTTGTATTTCTTAATTTCATACGATAGATAAGTTATTCTGTACGCAATATGTATTAACCATTAAAATTCTTATTTTGGCTCGTATTAATTAATTTGTGTGACATAATTACTATGTTTAAAGCAAATTTCTTTTCAAATTTCAGTATCATTTCGGTAAAAGCGAAATCATTCGCTGATCGAGAAATTCGCTACACTTTGAAGGCACAAGGGCAAGGCGCAGGCACGTTCAATATCGGCCCGACGTCAGGGATCGTGAAGCTGGCAAAAGAACTGGATTTTGAAGATTTACGACAACCTCACGTTTATTCGTTAGTAGTTACCGCCACTGAAGACTCCGGAGGATTTTCCACGTCTGTAGAGGTATATATATTTTATACTTGTCCCATTTGTATAACATCCAAAAAAACTTTATTCGTATTCTTGAATATGACTATAATGAGGTGTAGAGTTTTTGTTAAACTATTTAATCATTGTAACCTTACGTAAAATCTATCTGTAGAATGATATTTGTAGGTACTGCACTGTTTTTTCAATTATAATGTTTAGAGAAGTCATAATATCTAATTAATTATATTTTGATAATGATCTTATTGATACAATAGAAATTTGCAAGCTGGTATTCGTTTTTAGTTTTTTTATATATTAATATTTGAGTATTTAAAATTTTTGTAGCCATAGAATGCTATGGGTATTAATTAACTAATATGTAGATAAATATATTTAATTTTGGTAGGTGGCACGTGGTGGTTGGTATATAAAAGCGTGAACAAAAACGTAACATTGGTTTACAATTTATAATATCCGAAGAATTCTTAAAAAATGTATAATAATAAGATTATACATAGCCACATTCATTTTCGTTGAGATTTTTTTCAATAGATACCGAGAACATAAACTTAACTTAAAAATTATTACCCACATACATAGTTCCTTTATAATGACCGTGTAATTTGTATAGCTATTTAAGATAAAAATCAATACATTCATAGTAAAAATAACTGATTCGGAGCCAGTGTATTTTTCCCATTTATTTTTTCAGCTTCATGTTGGGACCTTGGGAACCTAGTGTTGCTACACTGGTCCGTTCTCCACTTTCTGCCGAATTTAAGGCATTGCGCGTTGAGTGGCAAAACTTAACGTCGCGTTTAGCCTTGACCAGAGTAAAGAAATGAAAATATTAAATAATTAATTTCGTGGAGCAGGGATCAATCTCACAACTTGTTGTGTTTACAGTCACAGGTTTGTGCTCCTGTGCCATGAGAGGACTTCGACCGTTTTTCCATGCTTATTATATTTAATGCTAGACATCAATCATTCGTCTTTATTTACTTTATCAGTACCTCTGCCATTTGCCACAAAGTTAAATTTTGTTTAAATCTTGGCATCGACTTCAAACCTATCAGTAGGCAGCACATACTTATATTGCATCAACTACTATTGTACAACATTATTAGTAGTTAGCTTTGCTATAGAAATTAAAATTACAATAGGTTATTTTATACTTTTAGTGTTTGAAGTCGGTATGAACGTATTAAAATTAAATATGAACGTATCAAATTGAATTGTTAAAAAAACGTAAAAACACCCGAATACCCAGTTAAAATAGGCTCAAAAAATAAGTAACATTTACTTAACGAAACGCCTTAAATTCGGCGGAAAGTGGGGAACGGAAGTGGAACGGAGTCTCTTAACACTAGGTACCCAAATTCCCTTCCTGCAGGGCGCGAAGGAGGATACAGCGTGAAGCTTAGAGAGTGAGTGAGTGTTATCATTTCTATAATTTGTTTCCAGCTTACAATTCGTGTGACGGACGTCAACGACAACGCGCCCAAATTCGAGCTACCCGACTATCAAGCGCACAACGTTGATGAGGACATCCCTCTTGGCACCAGCATCCTGAAGGTGAAGGCCATGGACGCCGATTCTGGGAAAAATGCCGAAATTGAATATTTAGTTTCAGGTAATTGCTTGGCTTCTTATTAAACTCACGTTCATTCAATTATTACCTTTCTCAAGAGTATAACCATTGTTAGCTGTAAACTTTATTTAATTCCCTCCTATAACATTTTTACTAAAACTTAGGCTAAAAATCAACGCTAAACGCAGTAACGCTAATGAAATTATTAATTATTATTTAATGATATTATAAATAATAATATTATAAATTGTGATATAAAATAAATTCCCGTTATATACTTAATTTTATTTTGAAATGAATCGTACGTAGACTCTAACTGATTAACTTTGTAAACTTTTATTAGGACGTATTACTTATTTTTTTACTATGTCTTTTAAGCGTATCAACACTTTGTACTATACAAAGATAGCTTTTTTGTCCAGATAACAAATTTCAACACTTTCACTATATTTTATCTATAAATTTATTATATCGATAACAATTATTTATTAATTATAAATGCATATTTTTATTTCTTTTTAATTACTTTTACATTTGAATATAAAATCAAAATTATTTTAAATAAATATCAACGACCAATAAACTAAGAACAATTTATCATTATTTTTGTTAATACATATTTTATGCGGTGTGAACATATGTTTAGGTTGCTGCAAATAATATATAGTTAGATTTACCTAATTAACAACATAATATTATTTAAGTATTCCTCAATAACTATTTCATTTAATAAAAAAAAATTTGTAAATTTCAGATGACCATTTCAGCGTTGACTCTAAAGGCATCATTACAAATAACAAACAACTTGACGCTGACAATAATAACGCGTATTATGAGTTTGTCGTCACAGCCAAGGATAAGGGAGAGCCCGCAAAAACAGGGACCGCAACTGTAAGAGTATATACTAAGAACAAAAACGACGAAGAACCCAAATTCTCGCAGCAAGTGTACACGCCTAACGTTGATGAAAATGCAGGACCGAATACCCTTGTTACAACCGTCGTAGCATCGGATAAAGATGGTGATAACGTCCGTTTTGGGTTCGTAGGCGGTGGCACTAGTTCTGGACAATTTGTCATCGAAGAAATTACGGGAGTGATACGATTGCATAATAAAGCAATATCACTGGACAGAGACAAGTATGAGTTGAACGTTACCGCAATGGACGACGGCGCCTGCTGCGTTAATGGTGATGCTACAATACATACATCTACAGCTGTAGTCGTCGTTTTTATAACAGACGTCAACGATAATAAACCTATATTCAAAGATTGTCCAACATATTTTCCTAAAGTAGAAGAAGGCGCTCCTAATGGGAGTCCAGTCATAAAAGTACACGCGACGGATGAAGACAAAGGTGTCAACGGTCAGGTTAAGTATTCAATTGTACAACAACCAAATCAAAAGGGCACTAAATTTACCGTCGACGAGGAGACAGGAGAAGTTTCGACGAATAAAGTCTTCGACAGAGAAGGTGACGACGGAAAATTTGTATCAGTGACGGTAAAAGCCACAGATCAGGGAGAACCTTCGCTAGAAGGTGTTTGTTCGTTTACAGTTGAAATAACTGATGTGAACGATAACCCTCCTTTGTTTGACAGACAAGTAAGTACCATTGTATATAGTAGCATAGATTTTGATTATTATCTGCATGTGGTTTTAAGCATGTTATTCATCAAAAGGGATTCTTTTTAAGTCTGTCGTAATATCTTGCAGAAATACGTGGAAAACGTTAAACAAGATGCCAGTATAGGCACGAATATACTCAGAGTGTCGGCATCCGATGAGGATGCTGACAATAATGGAGCTATAGTTTATACTTTAAGCGCCCCTTATAACCCCGGGGATATAGATTACTTTGAAATCCAACCGGAATCCGGATGGATCGTTTTAAAGAAACCGTTAGACGTAAGTATGCTTTTTATCCTATTTCGCGTGAGAACTTGTGCCGAGATGGATGCATGAAAGAGATCAACTTTACTATAAAGTTTGATGGATGAATGCTACCTACAGGCCCTAGGATTCAATTGGCACCTACTTTTAAGTTTTTTAACTGTAAATAGTTCTAAATTGGCCGCTGTATATTGCTGTGGAGGGGTAATCCTGCCGCCCTGTGAGGAGTAGTTGTCCATCAGGCGCGGCGTGGGGCGCGGGGAACGGGGAGCAGGGGCGAGCCGGGGCACGGGGGGGAGGGGGGTTCAGGGGCGATGCCGGCGCTTGTTCTTCTTCAGCACGATTACTTTCAGTTGCCGCCAGCGCCGGCTCAGCACTAAATCTTCGTTAAGATTTATTTCCGCAGCACCGTCTTGCATTGACTATCTTGAATAAGAACAAACTTGTGTATGATATTTATGAAGTAATACCGCTGTAAATATTTCACTGTTGATACCTATGTTTAGTTCTAAAACATGTACAGTTTCCGTAACCGCACTTCTGTATATTTCGCACATGACTAGTTTTTGACATTTATTTTATTGTAATTTAATCGGTTGAGTTGGGAAGCTTACGCTTTTACATACCTATCAGTATTATATGTATGTACATGTTTTGTTACTAATCTCTGATATTATTTTGCGGAGCGACTTTGCTGGGCGGTTCGAGCCCGCCTCAGACCGCTCGTCCAGACGACTACTCATGCTACATGATATCATATTACTAGAATAATCATCATAATAATAAATTTTTTACAGGGTACAACTACTTTATGTAAATTTGTAAAATGTTAGTTTATAACTGAGATGGTCAGATTGCCTCCTCGGCAATTTGGCCATCTGGCCAGTTGTGACATTATTCCTTCTGTGAAAGGGGCTACGTTCTCAAACCCAATTTGTACAGTATACCGTAACGTCCATCGTTTGTAATATATTCATTACAATGAGTGTCGTTTTTAGTAGTCGTTACGAGGTCACTAAAACCTTCTTATGACAACCTGACCTTTCCGCCATGTCTTGTATGCAGAGCTGCATGCATTTGCCTGCTTTTTTGTTATTTTACTTTATTTTTTTAAAAATAGTTTAGTTGATTTTTTTGTAAAATGTATAAATAATGTACAGTTTGTCTTTTTCCCTAATGTACAGACCGGAAATGTATAATACATAAACGTATTATTTCCAATTTCTTTTCTTGCACCCTATAACGTCGGCTACGACGAGTGAAGTGAGTAAGCTAGCACGAATGAAGCTAGCGTGGAAGCGGACGTCGTGAGTGAATTTGAAGCATTAGTAATTAACTCTCAGTACTTTCTTCTATCATTTTAGTTTGGCTTAGTGGATGTGAGCGTGACGAATGATCGGTTTATTCTATGATTTATTAGTAAACAGATAATATCTGAAAGCGAACTATTCGATTTATTTTTTTTAATTATTTATTAGCGACAATTATATGTTTATATTTGAGTTATGTTATGTTTTGTTTGTCCCCGCTGACCTCTGACCCGTGTATCTGTAGCGGGACAGGTACCGCCTGCGCGTGCGCGCTTCAGACAGAGGCGCCCCGCCCTCCTCCGCAGACGTGGACGTTGAGTTAGACGTGGTAGACAGGAACAATAAGCCCCCCATCTGGGACATGACCACGTATGGCCCCGTTCACATCAAAGAGAATGTCACAGTGGGTACCGTAGTGACCAGTGTGAAAGCCAGGTTGGTATACGGCAGCGGGCACCCGCCCGCCGCCCTTCTTAACACTACTAACGACGTGGTTTTGTCTGTTTCCATCGATCTTTCGGTAGCGAGAAACGTACAAGTTGGAGGCTATGGCTCAAGACAAGGGCTTCCCGCCCTTGTCCAGAACCGTGGAGGTCCAGATAGACGTAGTGGATCGCGCGAACAATCCCCCCGTGTGGGACCACACGGTGTACGGCCCCATCTACATTCGAGAGAATTTGCCCGTTGGTGCCAAAGTGGTGTCAGTTAAAGCAAGGTGCGTGTCCTAACTGTTCGGCACGGGCACCGCACGCAGCCCCCTGCACGTGTGTTGCCGCCTCTCTTGTCACCACCGAACTCGTCTCGTCTTTAATATTTTTTACCAGTTCTGCTTGTCCATAAAATTATATTTTTTATGCACGTATCTTAGAAAAACAAATGTAGAATCGGCGTTTTCGATGTTGACAATATGGGTGAGCATTGTGCGGAAACAAGCGCCGCGAGCGTCCTCTATCATCGTTATTATTTGCCTCTCACTTGGTGGTTTCGGTACGATGTTATGTTTTGTCCGTGAACTGCAACTGCATTGTCACGAAAACGTGATCTTTTTGAAATTCACATGCGTGCATTTAGAGGGCTCACTGCTTCCGTGGAATGGGATCACAGGCTCAAAAATATTTATGTTAGTTTTGAGATATCATTATATTTTTAAATAACAGCATTATAAAAAACAGTAAATATTTTTGAGTAAACAAAATAATTCGAGGAATGGTAGGTATTATATTGATGAATAAACTCTGTACCCATTAAATTATGCATGTAGGTATTACTTGGTGGAATTCGTGCATTTTTATCGTCTTCAAAGTTTCCAGTGACGTCTAAATAACTATTATAGTATACTACGTCTTTGGCGTTATGTGTACGCATGGTATAATAATCGTAGTTACTTATGTAATTCTTTTTAATTTCATTTTCTAGTGCTAGTATAGATTTGAGAGAAACGTTAAAGAGATTTCCATTTTTTTATAAATTGCCACGACAACACTAGAAAAAATCACATAAATGTTAAATCGAAACCGGTAGGAAATATCAAATATAAATTGTCTGTGGGGTAAATGAAAAAAATAATTTACTTAAGATATAAACTAGGACTCTAAATTCATTTAAGAATAATTTGTCTTTATAACTAAGTTTGAAATATTGACTAAAATTATCTTATTTAGGTTTGGTTCATACACTGAGGGCAGAGACTGCTCTCCAATGTTATAGATATCGAGCAAAATTCATGTAAAATTGTTTATTTCTATTATTACAAATAATCAGTATGTCGTCGTGTATTTCCTGATGTTATTGATTTGCGTTATACATTATTCTAGACATTATTTAACGTTTAATACTACCAGCATTTAATTAGGATGGCGCCACTGTATTCGCTCAAAAGATGGCGCTGAACATTCTCGGAAACTAGTAACATTAGTAAATTGCTTATGCATTTTACCACAAGATGGCGTGTTTGTAAGAAATTACTATACAGTTAACGCGAGTTATTTAGATTAAATTTAATCTAAGAAATGTTTATGAAGAAATATTAATTCAGTTTCATAGCTAAAAAAAATGTTTTAGATTTTAATTTGTTGTAAGTCATTAAAGTGAGAATGATAACATTGTATGTGCATCACTAAAATAAAAAGGGCACCTAAAGTTATTGTAATTGCATAAATTTTGGTTGATGGTTCACACGTCTATGGTCTATCTGTTCGTCCTAAATCACACATTTTCAAACTCACAAAAATACGAAGAAAAACATTACTAACATCACTTTATTAACCAAATGACTTAGCTATGCTTGCAAAAGTTTAGCATTTCATACTAAACACATCACACACCATTTAAATTTGTTCTTTATACTTGATCTATTCATAAATTCTACATTTTTGGATCCTATAAATACAAATATTGAATAATTTATTTACAACTTAAATAAATATATGTAGTTCTTTATCACTATTTAAGAATTGTATGAACAGATTAAGTAATTTTATATGTTCCATATTATTTATGATAACGATAAATACTTTCACACTTAAAAATAGAGTAATGTTTTATGATTTCATTTTTTTAAGAATTTTGTAGTGTCAATGAATAATTAAAATTAATTAATTTATTTTGAGAATTACTACTTATATTTAGATTTTTTGTTTTCCCCTCTTAGTACTTATACTTTTTTAATTAACGCATTTCATAATCGATGTCGTTTTGTGAAAGTAGATGTTTAGAAAACTTTCATTGTTACAGAAATTATATTGTTTGTTTAATTTTCAGCTCGGGTATTGAGAACAACCCGACCGTTTTCTATAGGCTGATGCCCGGATCGACGGCTCAGACGAACAAATTCCATACGTTTTATTTGCAACAAAGGGCGGATAATGGGTTTACTTGGGCTGATATAAAAGTGAACCACCCTCTAGACTACGAAAGTATTAAAGAATATAATCTGACCATTCGTGTGGAGGTGAGACTTAGTATGTCGTTTTATTGGTATTACAGCTAGAACGAGTCATTTACATATACATGCCTGCTTACGGCATCCACGCTACAGCATTTTAGGGTCGAGAAAACTTATCTTCTCGACGTTAAAATGCTATAGCGTAGAAATATACGTGTAATACCTATTTTGTATACATGTTGTACCATAATATAATAAATATTTATTGTTTTTTTACTATCAGACTTGTATGTCTTATATTTTCTAGCAACGCGCCCCGTTTTTATATGGTTTTCTTTTATAGAAAAAAATGATTCTATATGACAATTTTTACCTACCTAATCTATTGGACTTGAGAATATTAGTGAGAATAATGCATATACCAATACATATAGATATATCCAACGTAGTTAACGATCTTCATAAGTTGAGGAGATGACGTTGAGGGATGTTGAGGCCTCCATTTCTCCATTCGAGGAAATGAAATATTTATTATTTGCAAATTAAATATTTAATATTTTCATTTTTTCGGTTTGGTATCAAGGCAAAGCGCGGTGTTCATTCCGCCACTCAATAATGATGTTTCAAGGTCGGTGGATAGTGAGGAAGGGAACGGAGTATCTTAAACTTATATTCCTAAGTTTTCTCTGCCTATTCTACTTCCACGTGCGGCTACAGCGTGAAGTTGATACAGCGTGAAGCTGAGAGAGAGACAGAGAGAGGGAGTGAGGGGATGTTTATAGTAACTTAATTTCAATTATAACAGAATAACGGAGCACAACAATTGGCGTCTGAAGCGACAGTGTATATAATGCTGGAAGATGTCAACGATGAGATCCCGCTGTTCACAGAGCGGGAACAAGAAACTGTACTTGAAGGAGAACCCATCGGCACCAAGGTCACGCAAGTCAATGCTATCGATAAAGACGGGACGTTTCCTAACAATCAGGTAAATGCCTCTGCTTTAAAGGTTGTAGTAAATTAATTGAGACGCCCATTATTTGCAGTCAAATCTTATTATATTATAAGAGTACCCGAAAGTTAGGTTGCGTGGACCTTAAAATGTAAAATCTAGTTATTTCTATTTTCGTAGCCCTTTACATGACAAATTTTATATTTCTGGCGTAGTTTTAACGTATATAGACTTTAATTTATTGATTATTATTAATCACACAACGTGACTTACTATACATCTTTTAAACGAAAATATAAATAAACGAAATGTATTTGAAATATTTATTGCTATTTGTGGAGACGACCGGATATTAGGTATTTTATAGATGTATTATAAATAATTTTAACTTTGAATGATAAACTATTTTCTGTAAATCTAAATGTATGTGCCGTTGCATATTTTCGTAAAATAGGCTAAATACAATCCCAAACTTTCACACGTGAAATTTGACCTGGAAAATTTCCTTTTCACTTTTGCATCATTACATATTGGAAAAGTTGTTTTGCTGATTTTCGGTCTGTGGCTTGTATCGGATTTATTAGTATTTAATATTTATAAATATGTATGTACATGGAATACGTTTGAC
Source organism: Eueides isabella (assembly GCA_019049475.1). Taxonomy (NCBI): domain Eukaryota; kingdom Metazoa; phylum Arthropoda; class Insecta; order Lepidoptera; family Nymphalidae; genus Eueides; species Eueides isabella. The sequence continues at coordinate 8,194,168 of CM032384.1, read as the reverse complement.
GTAAAATTCAACTAAAACCACAAATCTAAACAATCAGAAATCGATACATATACTGTTTTATTTTCATAATAAATGTATCATGCTGAGGTTTGTCATGGCGCAAATGTACAAGCGCGTAGCTTCATAGACTACAGGAGTGGCTTCTATTCTCATTCGAGGAAATGAAATATTTAATATTTTCATTGTCATTTTGAGAGTCTATGCCTATCCTGCCATGTGCAGGGATAGGCTTTAATCTGTAGTGAAATAGAAAAAAAAAGTGTATTATCTATATAAATTGTATTATCTATATATATGTATCATACATGGTAATTTTCCTCGTAGCCCAACTAAGTAGTTTCTGACTCAGTAGCTTTTTAAATTAATTGTAAGTCGGTACACTTACATTAGCATATGTATGACATAAACAAAATAAAAAAATCGTGGACGATTATCTTGGAGATTATGAATAATACGAGGTTAGCCTTTTGTATAGAAAAAGCAATAAAATTTTCTTAAGTGTAACCTCGTTTATAATATGGAAATTGTGTGTAGGCTGTTTTTAAAAGTTATTACTCTTAATTCTTTTATAGAAAATAGAAGCTTTTGAAATAGGATTTTACTAACTGATAACTTTGCATTGAAAATAAAATAAAGTTAAGTCATTACTTTATAATATAAGGGATCCTCATAAAATACTTCGCAGATTTTTATTCTGTAACATTAATAAAAATAAGTATTAATTAAATTAAAAAAATGAAGACATGTACATTTGATATACAGTAAATTGGTCCCTAACAAACTAAACATTCATACATCAGTCCACCATAACATCATTCCATAATATGGGAATCAGTTGAGCAAAACGGAATATGTATTAAGTGACTAAACTTATTCCCGATCGTCGATGTCTTAGACAATGTTACTAGAGATCATACATTATTATATTTTATACATAAAATCAAATTTAAAAGAAATTCATTTTATTTCAACCATTATTATACTGCCTGCGAGCTTGGCTTTATTAAAATAAATAATAATAATATAAAAAAAAGAATAATATTAGCTAGTTAATATTGATAGCATAGGCTAGCATAGTCTAACTAAACATGCAGTGAAGGTAATCGTGTGACGGATATACAGAGACGTATTGAAATATCAAAAAATACCATGATTTAGGTAAATAAATAAGGACTGTCGTGGCGCTGCAGCACAAGCGTGTGACTGTAACCGCCAGGTTGTGGGTTCGATCCTCACTCGATTGAGTAAATGAAACATTTAATATTTTCAATTTAAATAATAATTAATGTTTTCATTTCTTCGCTCTGGTATAAGGCAAAACGTGGCATTGAGTTCCGCCACACAACACGCAATGCTTGAGGCATTTTCTTAACACTAGGTTCACAAGTTCTCTCTGCCTACCTTGCCATGTATGGGATACAGCGTGAAGATGAGAGAGAGAGAGATTTAGTTAAATAGTAAATGAAAAAGAAAAGGTTATCAGGATTAAAACATCTTCACAATATTTATGTACGTGAAAACACGAACCATCGAAGCCAGAAATAGGCGCAAGATTATAAGACGAGATGCATTTAATGTGGTGCTGAAGACGGGAGATCAGAATTTTCTGGACTACCAAATCCATAAGTAACTTTTCACAGCTAAAAATAAAACAGCATCTTTTTACAACCTGTATTTGACTTGACTTAGCTTTTTTGAAATATATCAGAGACAGAAGTTATTACTCAAAACATTTCATGACAATGAAACACATATGGGATGGTAAAAAGAGCTTTTCCTAGTTAATCATTCAATTATGTCATATCACCTTTCTTCATTTTCATTGCCACAAGTCGAATGTAGTCAAGTCATCAAATATGCGAAAATGAGGTATCTAAATGAGATAACTCATTTAGATATCTCATTTTCGCATACTCTCATTACGCAAAGTACCTCAATTCTCATTAAATGGCTTAAAACACTGGTAAGCTGAGGATGGACTCAGTCGCTACTCTATAACCAATGGATGGAATAGACTAAGATGCTGTTGCCAAAAATGACCTTTCTTGTTCTTAACGGTAATCCCGCTGATACATTTCATAAGCTAAGTAGTAGGAAAAAACATGAGAAAATATTGATTAATGAGAAAATGTTATGACACAGGGACACAAGCGTGCGACTGTAAACGCAACAGGTTGAAAGTTCGATCCCCACAGAAAAACAAAAAACATTTATACTCTTTAAAGATAATATTATAACGTTGTTTTCATCTCGAGCCAAACATGTTCTACAAATATTATTATTTAGATACTGTATCTGATATTACTAGAACAAGCTTGACAGAAAAAAGGTGATGATCGATTTTATTATATTAGAGTGTATGTAAGTTCTAAATATGTAAAACAAATTAATTTTACAGTATCCCTAATTAACAAAACACATATTGGCAGTAGAGCTTGCAACGGTTATAAATACCACAGTAAAATTATAATGCCTGCAGCCACGTCCGTAATATCCAAGTGGGCATTAAAATAAAACCCCAATTACGTTGCAATGCGATTGCTATTCACGATTGGCTAATAATTATGTAATAAATCCAACATTCATGTTCTGCGGGCACAGTGGTAAAAATATCCGATAAAGTATATGAGAGTGGTTGTATCAAAACTTGTTTTTGTGGTCAAGTTTATATGATAATTATTACAATGCATTTTTTTAATTAAGCCTTTACTGTTTCGTACTGTTGACAGACACAATCATTTATTACAATGCATTTTTTTAATTAAGCCTTTACTGTTTCGTACTGTTAAAAGACAAACTATATAGGTAAATTGGATAACTGTCATAGAATATGAAATTTAATAACTCTAAAATATAAATATTAAGTAATGTACTTTATTTATTTGTAAATAGATATTCTTGTATATGAAAGAAAATAATATTTTATATATTAGGCCCTATGAAATATTTCAGATTTTAGACAATTATAATAGTGGTAATTGTGAGTTCAGACGGCGTTGAGTTCCGCAACTCACCAAGCGATGCTTTAAAACTTCAGCGGAAAGTGGGAAACGGATGATGTGAACCAAATGTCTTAACCAGTTCCCCTTGTCTACACTTGTGTTTTTATTATGAGGGACTCGAGTGAGTTATATGGGACTCATGAAACGGCAGATATAGGCCGTCTACGCTACCTAAAACTTCACGGAGCTCCTCCGCGACTGCCATAGGCCGAGGCTATGGGAGTCAAGAAACTTCTGCAACCCCGGCCGTGAGAGCCTGATAGGCACGTAGCCGCGTCACGCACCCTTTGTCTAACCTGCTACATTTTCTTACGCATTTTCCACCTTATGCTGAGGATCTTCTTAATTTTTACAGCTTTGAAATATTGCGTGTTAATTAACGGAACTCAACTCGCAGATCCTTTCGTGTAGTTAGATATTTTCCATCTACGTTAAATATACGTTACACGTCACGTAAATAGAGCCATCGAATTATGTTACTTTACCTAACTTTAAATTTCCACGAGTAACAGATTATGTTAGATGACATACGTAGCTCGGTGTTTACATGCACCACACATTTACATACTACAGGCTTTGCGATATTCCGAGGGATCGTGAATACTTAATTTTAATCACATACCTTCGCAGTGTTACTGATATTGATGATACCTTTGCTAAACTAATTAAAACGGTTGCCTAACATCATGACTAACACAAGGTTGATTTTTAAAAACATTATATACTTTTATTTTTACGAGAAGCTTTTACAATCTTAAATTTTAATTTATATGATAAATACATTTAAAAATACAAATTAATACTGTCAATTTATTGACTTGTGCGTATTGTATGTATAATTAATTTAATTGTATACGTAATTTGTGGACAAAGTTGACAATGGAAAGTTGTGTGTTAATTGCAAATAGGTATGTAATGTTCAAACTCAGGTACAGTCTGTTCCTGGCAATCTTTTTGAGAAATAAATTCTAAATATTAATATAAACTTGTTATGATACTTATTCATATAATATGTTTATAAAACCTCAAGCGCGGCGTTGAGTTTCTCCAATCAAAACGCAATGCCTCAAATTCGGCGGAAAGTAGGGAAGTCTAAACACTAGATAGACTCAAGTTCTATTTGCCTTACTTGCCATGTGCGGGATATAGCGTGAAGCTGAAATAAGAAATAAAGCTTACATAAATTAAATCTGTTATCGATGATATGATAATGTACCTTAATAATATTATATTTTATGTAGGTATACTACTACATCGTGGATTCGCCTAGAAACGAAGGAAAAGATTTCTTCGAAATCAGCATGCAGACGGGCGAAATCTTCACGAAGGTGGTGTTCGACAGGGAGAAGCAAGGTGCCTACGCGTTAGAAGTGGAGGCGAGGGATGGAGCACCTTCGGCGCGGCCTAATTCCGATAACCAGCCTAATTCAGGTACGTCCTCACGTTTTTATTAACCTTAAAATAAAATTATGCGTATTATATTATTTTGGACCCGATTGAAAACGTTGTCGCGTAATTGATTAAAGGGTTCTTTGATCTTAAATGTTTGCTTGCTATCCGATAGCTTACATACAATTTTGTTTATTAAATCAATTCAGTTTATAAATTGGCCCTTGAAAGTGTTTTAAATGTATAAAACAATTCTTAATATGCAACTAAAATGTTTAGTTTTACATACCACTATATTATTGGTCTCGTTCCTTTCATTGATGTGACCCGAAACTAAGAATAATAATATTAATTTAGAAAACCTTTAAAAATCTGAACGTAGCGGGACTTGAACCTGCGCCTCTTAAAAACTGTCTATGGGTCTCACCACTAAGCTACAAGTAAATTTTTTATAAGTTCAATGTTATTGTATTTCTTCCCTAAAAATTTATAAAGATTCAAGTCTAATGATGACCATATGATCATAATGGTATATCATTATAAATATATTTAGTTTACGTTTATAACAGTCATAAATAGATTTTTTTTTCTTTAACAAATATCCATTTACTTTGAATGGATTCTCAAACTCTGTCTTAACCATACAGAATTATTAATCAGTAGCAACCCGCTCGCGGCGTCGCCCGCTTGAATTACACAATTTGATTGTGTGGTTTATTTACTAATCTGAATTAATTTCGTATTTAATAGCATTATCATTAAAAATCATTAAAAAATTATTAAAACAGCTGTTTATAGCAATTCAATAAACGACAACTTTAAACTTATATAACTTTCTATATTTATGTATTGATTGAAATAAAAAATAACATCAAAAATTATTAAGGGGAGGTAACGTAAACATATTAGTGAACACAACCTCTAAATTGGTTACGCCGTTTCTGACATTAACCTGTACAAACGCACAGATACATAAAAAATCTTCATAAAAAAAATATTACAATAATATCAATAAGTAATCTGTTTCGTAAACCGCCAAAACGATTTAAATAATGGTGATCAGATTTATCAAAATTTAATAAATGAAACTTGGGTGTTTCAATTAAAGTTTAATACAATAAAAGTTTGTCTTTAAATTCTGTATGTACGTGACTTTAATAACAAAGATAAAACTACTAACTGCTTGTATTAAAGACAGAGAAAGTTCTTGGAACGACGATAACACGCAAACTTATAGAATTACATAAATAATATAGACTTATGAAAAATTACAATGTGTAAGTACTTATTGTACTTTAATAATATATTTTTTAATTGAATACATGTAAATATGTCAATTTCTTAAAAAAAGGTTATTACGTCTATTATTTTAAATATTATTTTAATACAAATAGGGTCTGCCATATCTATATGTAGATACGGAAAGCTAATAATAAAAGGATCTATCATGAAAAAGGCGTAACAAAGAAATCCTTTAAAGGTTAAGAGGTGTCAGTAAGCAGCGCACCGCTTCCCTACTCTAGCTAATCACTGCTGTGATCCGAATTTAAATGACCATTTTCTCTTGTAAACATTTCCGACGAAAGGTTCTTTTCTGTCGAATTTTTCAAAGGTTGTGTTTAACAACCTCACCAACCCTTTTCGAACGTTGACAGATAAGGGTCTTAATACATATCTTACTCTTTTCTTGGTCGGGTATTGATTACCATACTACCGCTTGACTCTATAAATTGTCCGAGTTCCTTTATTAGGCAGTCGGCACCGTTTAACCATATCGCGTCGCCATAAATCAAGCAGGAGCATAATCAACCAGCGCCTGAAACGTAATCCTATGTTAAGCCTCTCATCTCTGTATCTGTCTCACGTAGACAATGGCGGGCTTTGGATCAGCTTGGTTCTTACGTACATAGTTTCGTAGTATACAATTACCTTAATGTATCATAAATACATATCATCTATACGACCCAATAAAATAGAAACCTAACTACATCCCGATCGTAAAACCATACCCGTTATCTTTGTTTACTCCTGCTATATAAACAACGTCGGCAACATCCACGTCTGATATTTAATCGAAGCGTTTATTTGCTCATGAAATTATCAATTGATTTTATTGACAAATTCACTGTAAAGTGAAGACCTAGTCTTAAACGAATAAGCGAGTATATATGAAACTATACTGACTTTTAAGTTTTTTTTAAATTTTTGTATTTATTTCTCCATAAACTTTAACAATATTTTAATAAAAAGTCCGAGTTCAATTAAAAATATTTGTTATACTTATTTAGAAAACGTATAAAAATTTGAACATAGCGGAAAGACATGCTATTTAGTTAACTAAATATCGCTGCGTATCTTCGATAGGTCAATATAATAATTAAAGAGTTCATTATTTTGCCAATAACATTTTATAAATTATACAAGGAGTGTAAACGTGTAAACATATTATTTTTAGTTTGTATGAATAAATGAAAATTATACAAATATAATAGTGTGTACTATTCATAGGTACGATACGATTACTACCACTGTACTCTACTAAAATACATATGCTATGTATATAAGTAGAGTTCAGTGAAGACATTAATTCAATTACTGATTACACAATATTAAACAAAATGTATCAGAGGTGAATACAACTTTAATTAATACATGTACATATATTCTATAGACACGTTGTTGGTGCATATGATCATTGTGAAGGAGCTATCTATGTCTTGTATCATGTTAATAGGTATGTATTGAAATTAACACATTGTGGATTGTCCGCTGAAATTGCATTGATGTGCATTTGTTGAGTAAACCAATTATCTTCAACATATATCTGAGTATTACAGAGTTAACAACTTTTAGTTCAGGCACAGTTTTCACGGTACTCTTGTACTTCTATTTGGTTATATATTTAAAGTCTTCAGATAACATTTAAATTTATTTCACAATTTTTAACATTTATTAGCTAAATAAAAGCAATGAACGTAATCATAACGAAGGAACAAACATTAGAGCGGCGCCCCCGTTCGAGCTTCGTTTAATGTCTACTGCGGGTCTAAGAAATTCTCGTTTCTTTTTTATTGTGTCAGCTCCTTTTCTACGTCTTTGTGGTACCTACTCTCATTCGGCCCACGCTCTCCAATACTGTAGTTACGACTTTATTTTAATTGACTCGGCGAAACTTTTCATTAGACATTTTACAATTTCGTTGTTTTTCGAAATTATACATTTTATTTTGGCATCGCCTAGCTTCCTTTCTATGTTAATATGTAGAATCAAAATTATAAGCTAGGGTCTAACCAAATGTAAATGTGTGTACATAAGTTTGTTCATACGAAGTAGTTCCAGTTTTCCGAGTGTGAAAAGTTTTAGGTCTTGCTTCCTTAATTCGGCAGCTATTGAAGATTTATGTAACTTTTTGGGATGAAACTGAAGTTTGTTGATTTATAGAGCACATATATGATGATTGATCGAATTTCTTTATATGATAAATCGGACGATATTTTAATAATTATATTTAAATCTGGGTTGGACAATGCATATGACAAGATTTATACAAAATAAAATGACACCGTCGGAGTTATTTCAAGTATTTCCAATTACTTGGGCTTAGGAAAGTACGATGTCGCCAAGTGACAAAGCAATATTCCCGGCGTGCGGCGCGCGGCGGGCGGCGCGCGGCGGGCGGCGGGAACTTCGTGGCCTACATTAGCGCGCCCTCGAGAATCCGTGATGAGGGCGCGCTCGAGTGCACTGCTTGCCGGGGATTACTGTCACGAACTACTAAATATTGCTGTTTGTTGCCTAAGCTTTCCTTGCCACGATCTCTCAACTACAACTTTTGCGGCTAATGATTAAAGTTAGTCCTATCGATAGTTCTAATACGTTTAGCTAAACATATCAACCTTGATCTTTAATTGATATTTTTTACTATTGTATCGTAACATATACGATTGTGATATATCACAATTATACTATTACTTTACCGTGATATTTTTAAAAAGTAATAATAACTAAATTCGATATTAGCATCGAGTATGATTTACTTACAAACAGTGGGAATATGACCTAAGTAATTTAATTGTAAAAGCGTGTAAAGGATATGGAGAAACTAATTTTACTAACCAATATATCTATAAAACTGAATAACATATGTAAAGACTATTTAAAAAATCATACATAGTATCTAAATACTTTACGATAAACATAATAATACAGTTAAAATTCAATTACGTACGTTCGACGCATTCATAAAATTCCTGGATACATAAAATTTCTATTTTATATTATTCAGAGATGCTGGTCTGGAATCGAAATAACATAAATGTCTTAATATACGTACATAATATTTCGATATTAAAACATATTGAAGTATTTTCTTCACATTTAAATATTATATTTTATATATTTTTTTTATTATTTCTACTATAGTGATGAACTGAGGTTTAACAGCTATTAACAAAATTAATTTCAATATGATATTTTCCGTACAATACGAATCTATCTTGGTCTAATATGACATTTGATATGGAGTTCCATGTTCTATTTTAAGTGTCTGTAATGATTTGTGATCAAACTGTCAATTAGGAATAATATATAAAACAATATATAAGGAAAATAAAGGGTCGGAACATCAACAAGATGTCACCTTAATCATTAATCAATATGTCCAAGACAAATGTTGATAATAATTAATTATTATTTTAAAATTTATATAGACTTAAAATTTTTAATTAAAATATTTAAATAAAACTATTAATTTATTCTTATATTTACCACTTCTTGACATGGGTAAAATAACCTCGTAATAGAGTATTACGCTCCTTACTTTACGCATTAGTTTAGAGACAGAAAAAATATATAAAAATTTAGATACATATTTTATATTGTTTCCTTCAAATATTATCTATAATTGTAATAATTTTAAACTTATATCATTATTTTATTTACTTTGAAAGAAAAATAAACCACAGAAACCACTTATTAAATAATTAATTTTATAATTGTATCTGAAATCCGTAGTCATTGATGATTTTATATAAAATCTTTAATCATGAAAGAGCCGTTGTTGCTTTGATTCATAATTTTATTTATCACGCTATATATTTTGCAAAGGATTTTACTCGTCATTAAGTCGGCTATTCACTAAATGAATCTTGATAATTTGAAAGCTTCTAAAGCAGGATCCCCCACGGGAGGCAAATAGCTTTGTCGAGGGGTGGAATTTTCTTAAAACGTCAACTCAACACGGGCGTTTATAGTCGCCATAACGTCCAGGGACCATCCGCCTCGGCCGCCATAAAAATCACCTAACACCCGGTTATATTGCTTTACTTGTTTGTACTTATTACTTTAAAGTAATTTCGAGTTAGTTACAAACGTCCAATATTAGTATTACACTTTACTGAGGTATACAGTATATGCAATACTGATGTACTTCCTAAAATAATCCTAAAATATTAAACAAATGTCTCGTAACTTTAATTAAAAGAGAAGATCGCCCAGAATAGCCGGATCTGTTCTTCTTCTCGCCGTCGACAGTTCAATAAAGGGATTTTAATTAAAAAGACCAATAACAATTGTTTTGTAACAATAGTATTAACGACAAAATTACCCTGTTTCCTTTCTGTTATGACAACAATTTACTACTGTCTTGGTACTTGGTAGTATTGTGGAATTTGATACTTGACCATGACATCACATTGTTTTCTAGCAATTATCATTTAACGATATTTTTTTCTTGTTTCCAGTTAATAATATTATTAAAGAATGTTCTCGTTTTGTTTTATAATAATAACAAACTAAGATTCGTTTGCCGTCTTTATTTAATCATTCAGTTCATACATCATCAGCTCATATTATTACGTTGTAGGATTCCAGGTAATCGATGTTATAATTACGGTCTGTCGTAATATGAAAACTGCCCTAAAATATTTATTTGCGTAATTGCAGAAATTATTATTATTATTATACAAATGTTCAATGATTTATACAAAAAAATATTATACATATTGTAACTGTACAAATGGCTCTAAATGCGACAAGTTGTGGTTTCGATCTCCCAATAGAGGAAATAGTTTTTATTTTATGTCTTTGCTTTGGTATGCCTTGTAACCAAAGCGAATATTTAAAAAAATGGTGCGGCGTTGAGTTCTTTGGGAGTAATTTGGTGGAAAGTTGGGACCGCTAGTGTCTCAATGGGAACGGACAGAGTGTCATAATACTAGGTTCTCAAGTCAGCTTTGATCTTCAGCAGGATACAGCTGGAAGCTAAAAAAATATTGTAAATGTTAGGATATTTTTTATAACTAGTGTGATAAGGAATCGATACAAATTTATGATGTATTTGTAATATGGATAGAAATCTATAACTCAATCACTCAGCTTCACGCTGTATCCCGCACATGGCAGGGTAGACAGAGGGACCTTGTTAAGCCACACCATTGCATTTTCAACTTCCCGCCGAATTTGAGGCATTGCATGTTGAGTGGCGAAACTCAAAGCCGCGATTTGCTTTGTTACCAGAGCGAAGAAATAAGACATTACATATTTAAATTGAAAATATTAAATATTTCAGTTCCCCGAGTGGGGATCGAACCCACAACCTGTCGCACTTAAAGTAACATGGTTGTGCCTCTGTGCCACTACACCCTGCGCCTTTTTTTTGTAATTTTCACTATACACTTATAAAGTACTTTATGAATTTTTCCTACTTACGTAATATAGGCATTTTTGAATGCTTTTAAAATTCATTCCTAAGGAGTTGTGGGTAGGACTAAATTTGTATGAAAAAATTAAGTGATTTTCAACCACCGGTAAATACAAAGTTGTGAGAGTAAGAAAATTTATATTGCAAATACAATGTAATGAGAATTTAATGTCTTTTTCTAGATATTTGGCATTAAAGTTGACTATAGATGTTTATAAGATACACAGAGCCCGAGCACCGCCGCCGCGGTTAATTTTCCGGGTGTAACGAGATAGCATCGGAGGGGAATGCTCATTTCTTTTATCATTTCTTTTTTGTCTAAAGCTCTGGTTCTGTAACACAGAATAATATTCTTGCGCAACGGTATCGGGTAGGTATTGCCGAAGTGGTGGGCTGAGGAAATCAGTCCTGGGCGTGGCTTTGTGAGTAATGGAACTGCGAGCATGAGGAGGGTCCACTTATGTCACGGAATGGTATGATTGATAATGTTTCTTCAAGTAAAAACACTGACCCTTTGTAACATTAACAAATATATTGGATACAAATATTGTGTTGCGCAATTGTTTACTGCTGTCCTTGGAGCGGAAGCCTCTCATTTTCTATGACAACGGCAAGATAAAAATGAGACAAGTAATAACGTTCTACATTTGTATGTACATATTTACATTGAAAAGCAAACCTATATAAATTGACTGAATGATATTAAGTCATATTTGTTTCATTAAGCTATTGTGCGAACGAAGTAATTATAGTAATGAACTGATTCTAATGTATTAATTAGGTAGCAAGCGATATATCGCTTATATTAGCTGCTGACTACACGAGCTTTATTCTATACTATATATATATATATATATATATATATATATATATATATATATATATATATATATATTTATATATATATATATATATATATATATATATATATATATATATATATATATATATATATATATATATATAGATATATATATATATAAAAAAAGTTACCATCTTTGTAAGAAACTAACAAAATAAAACTTTGTTTTCAGAAGCAACACATGAGTTTATTTTTATCCTAAAATTGAAAAATAAATGTTATAAAACGACAATTTTGTTTGTTAAAATACCAAGAAGGCAGAAACAATGGAACAGCTACGTTTCGAATTTGCCATATTACCGACGAGTGACGGGAAATCAAACATTTATAGTGTAACGTCAATAACAACAAAGGAAGAAAAAGTGTTTGCTATACCAGAAGAACTACAATCTGCTGGCCTTCATAAGGAATTGATAAAGACCGCTGCATATAATAAAGTAAAAAATAGTTTAAAGAAAAGATACCAGACACGAAAAATTTGGATTAAAATGACAGATGAACTGAGTGAAATCTACGTAGATGACGATGGTAATTTACAATTCGGAGAGCAATATCTTGAAGAAATTGAACAAAAAGTAGCACCTGGAGGACAAGTAGCTAATACAGAGACATTGGAAAAAATATTTTCGAAACTAATTGAAAGTACACAAGAAATAAAAAAACAAAATTTAAAATATATTGCAGAGAAGTTTGTGATCGAGAAATTTACAAGTAAAAGCCCAAACGCAAGCCAATGGATTGAAACGTTTGAAAAGGAGTGTTCTCGTTTCGACATTACGGAAGATGGGAAAAAAATTGAGATCCTCCGACTATTCATGGACAAAAGCTGTGTTGACTGGTACAGTTCAATGATTATCAAACTGACGCTAAACTCAGAATGGACAGAGTGGAAGGGAAAGTTTTGTGACACATTTGTCAACCAAGGCTGGAATCAAGTGAATTATGCACTGTCATTTAAACATCGGGAAGGTTCATTAGTGGACTATGCCATAAAAAAAGAGAAACTTTTATTGGATATGAGGAGAACAATAGACACAGGTACACTAGTGGATCTTATTGCGGCAGGTTTACCAGCGTCTGTACTAGACAAGATAAGCAGAGAAGAGATGAAAGATACAGTTGATTTATTCAATGAGGTCAGAAAGTATGAACATTTGGTAAAAAAATATAAAAATGTGCCCTTCAGAAAATATGAATATCATAAGATAAATACCAGAATCGAAGATCGCAATCCATGCAAAACTTGTGAAAAATTGAATAAAGGCGTTCGCTATCATCCGGAATCTGCATGCTGGTTTAAGCTTAAAGAGGATGACGGGTTGAATAGAAAATTTATCAGACATGTAAATAATTCAGTGATTGAGACAGAGTTAAATGAAACGGAGCAAAAAAACTAATAGTGACACCATTAATTAAGATCAAACTACTATTAAATAATGAAATGGAAATCGATGGAGTATATGATTCAGGTTCTAATGTTTCTCTCATCAATTCCAAATTATTAAAAATAAGATCAAAAAGAAATAGTCAAAACGAAGAGAATTTAGTAACAATTAATGGTGTCAAAAAGACAAGTGGTTCGACAAACCTAAAAATAAAAATTTTTGATATAGAAGAAAATGTAGATGTATATATCATTGATAAGTCAAATTTCAGATATGATTTCCTAATAGGATTGGACATGATAAAGAAATACAAACTTGTACAAAATGAGGACTTAAAATAAGTCAAAAACAATACTTATTAAAAAACAATATAAAGGAAAAAGAAGAAGAGATAAATGAAGAAAAAAGTGAGGATAACAGATTAGAAAAAGTATACGAAATCAATTTTAATGAACATATTAAGGAAGAAGACTTTAAAATAAAAATTGACCACTTAGATGAAAATAAAAGGAACGAAATTAATAAACTTATACAACAATATAAATCAGTTTTTGCCAAAGACAAGTATGATGTAGGAACAGTTAAGGGATATGAAGCAAGAATAGATTTATTGATGGATAAATACTGTAGCAAAAGGCCATACAGATGCACAATAGAAGACAAAAAAGAGATTGCGGAACAAATAGCAAAATTATTGGATAATGAGCTTATAGAAGAGTCTTACAGTCCATTTGCAGCACCAGTAACTCTAGCATTTAAAAAGGAGGATAATAAAAAATCAAGACTATGTATAGACTTCAGAGATTTAAATAAAATAGTAGTACCACAGGCACAACCCTTTCCATTAATTGAAGACCTGATGATAAAAACAAGAAATTGTAATTTTTTCACAAGCCTAGACATAAATTCCGCATTTTGGTCTATACCACTACGAATAGAAGATAGGAAAAAGACAGGCTTCGTCACACAAGAAGGACACTTTCAGTGGACTTGCCTACCATTTGGGCTGAAGACTTCGCCAGCGATATTTCAAAGGATATTGAGTAATATACTTAGAAAATATAAACTTACCGATTTTTCCGTAAATTATATAGATGACATTTTAATATTTTCCAAATCTTTTGATGAACACATAAGTCACTTAAAACAGTTACTAAAAGCAATTCTTACAGAAGGATTTCGATTAAATTTTATAAAATGTACGTTTGCATCAGCGTCTGTCAAATATCTAGGACATATTATACAGAACAATTCTATCAAACCAGTGAAGGACAACCTAATTTCAATAAGGAATTTCCCAGTACCAAAGACACAGAAGAATGTTCGACAGTTTTTGGGTAAAATCAATTTTTACCATGAATATATACCAAGAAGCGCAATAATACTAGACCCACTTCATAATTTATTAAGAAAAGGGCAGAAATTTTATTGGTCAGAGAAATGTCAAATAGCATTTGACAAAATTAAGAGCCTGCTATGTTCACAACCGATACTAGAAATTTTTGACAAAGATTTACCAATAAACATCTATACCGATGGATCGTTGGAAGGCGTTGGAGCAATTTTGAAGCAGGTCCAACCAGATGGTAGAGAAAAACCAGTTGCCTACTTTTCAAAGAAACTAAATGGAGCGCAAAAGAAAAAAAAAGCTGTGTATATTGAATGTTTGGCTATCAAAGAAGCTCTGAGATATTGGCAGTACTGGTTGATTGGTAAATCATTTACAGTTTACTCAGACCACAAACCACTGGAGAATATGAACCTAAAAGCAAGGACGGATGAAGAGTTAGGTGATTTGACTTATTACCTTTCACAATATGACTTTAAAATCAAATATTCTCCAGGTAAGGAAAATGTAGAAGCAGACAGTTTGAGTCGAAATCCTGTATTAGAACCAGAGGAAAATAAAGATGAACAACTGAAAATAGTGAACTTAATTACATTGGAAGATATTATAATGGATCAGAATAAAAATAAAGAAATACAAAGCAACAAAGACAAAATAATACAAAAACGTAATGTATATTATAAAAAAATAAGGAACAAAGAAAAAATAATACTAACAGAAAGATTCAGTATCAAACTTATACAACAAGTACATAAAGACCTGTGTCATATTGGAGTTGGACAAATGCTAAAGAGTATTAGTTCTCTGTATGTAACAAAAAATTTAACAAAGAATATAAAGATGTTTGTAGAAACTGTGAGGTCTGCATAAAAAATAAAACAAGAGGACAACACAAATATGGATTAATGTCACACTTAGGACCGGCGAAAAGACCTTTTGAAATAGTGTCAATAGACACAATTGGAGGTTTTGGTGGATCAAGATCAACAAAGAAATATCTACATCTTTTAGTCGATCATTTCACCAGATACGCATTTATTATTACATCTAAAACCCAGTGTGCACATGATTATATAAAGCTAGTAAACAAGGTTACCGAACCAGATGAGATTGGAATACTTCTCACCGACCAGTACCCTGGTATAAACTCCACAGAATTTAAGAAATTTCTTAGAAACAAACAAATAACAATAATATTTACAGCAGTTAATGCACCTTTTTCTAACGGTCTAAATGAAAGGTTAAATCAAACACTAGTAAACAAAATAAGATGCAAAATTAATGAAGGTGAACAAAAAAGAGCATGGACAACAATAGCACATGAATGTGTAGAGATATACAATCAGACCAATCATTCGATAACTGCCTTCTCACCAGCCTACTTGTTATATGGAACAGATGTTACAGTCCTACCAAAGGAACTACGTCAAGAACGTGAAAAAAGTGTCTGGATGAGAGATAAAGAAACAGCGCTTAATAACACTTTGAAATCACATGACTATAACAAAATGCGTTATGATAGAAATAGAAAAGATAAAGAATTTAATGAAGGAGATATGGTTTATGTAGAAAACGGGAATAAACTAAATAGAAAGAAACTAGATCAACTAAGAATGGGACCATATAAAATAATAAAAAAAGAACAAATACGATTTACGAGATTGATACAGGACATAAAAAAACGGAGTCAAATCTATTTCATGTTTCAAAATTTATTCCAGTACAGATAAAAGAAGAGGAAGATACAGGTAATGAAAACATAGGAAACCACATGGCAGAGACCTAGAGAAAATCCACGGGTAAATTTTCTTCCCCACGGGGGGGAGATGTAAAGAAATAATACTTCTTTAATTTTCTTTATTTATTTTTAATTTTACATTGCCGGTGACATTTTGACAAGTGCTAGACAGAGCCTATGGACGGTTGAGAGATTATGTTGGATATTGCATTGAAAAATAGTTACATTGTAATAGATTTATTAATTTATAGATAAATAAGAAGAATTGGTGTAAGAATAGATATATATATATATATATATATATATATATATATATATATATATATATATATATATATATATATATATATATATATATATATATATATATATATATATATATATATATATATATATATATATATATATAACTATCGCTGAGGTGGCGATACTATATATGTATGTAAGTAACAATAAAAATCTGCTTGAAATGCAAGCAAGTAAAATCCCAACACGTTTATTGCCATCTCGCCGTCACGTTTAACATTACACGTTTTAGGTATACAATACATTATCCAGGTTTTGTGTACAATATCGGGTTTTACAGATTGCTGGTAACATATATACTCATATTTCATTTCATCGCTGTTAGGTACTCGAAGTAAGTGAAATTAGCTGATGCTGAAGTTTTGTGGTTTGGCTAATTATTTAGGTCGTAAATGGTCGGCGTTTGTGATAAGCGGTTAATGGCTTGAATAGAGTGCTATGTCTATCTATGTACCTATATCTATTGCCATCATTTCAATTTTATATAATAGAAATGTAAGAAACCTACAGATTTAGCAATCTGTAGATTTCTTACATTTCTTTAACACTTAATACAAAGGTTTCTTATAAAATAGTACATCACTTTTTGTTTCTGTTATTGACATATCTTTGTATCTTATATATTTATCATATTATTGTAGACGTGTACCGAAGCCTCATAATGATTCATTGTTGTGTTCACGCCACTAAGCCATCGTGGCCTCTATAAATATCTAGAAAATAAATCTTTTTTTCTGTCGGCAAGTCTCTGTATAAGAATGTTTGGGAAGGCAATCCCCGAGGGTGTAAACTGAGCAAAAGTTGAAGGAAGTTACTTTTTAAAGTAAAAAAAAGCAAAAATCTTTAGTTATACAATATGTAGGTACTTTAGAATATAAAAAAATATATATACATTTGACCTGACGTATCTCTGCTATAGAAGTGAAAACTTACATTGGCCTATAATAGAAATTTAGGAACTATGTTACTTGATAGAAGATGACTACTATAAATATATTTTTTAACTTTTAACTGAAATAAAACTAGTACTTTGTGTTTCCTCCAATATTTTTATTTTAACGTGACTTTAATTTACACCCTTATGGGCTTAAACGTTTTCTGACTGATATGATATGACTGACAATGATAGGTTAAAAGGACCTTAGGTAACATTGTGATTAGTAAAAACCAAATTAATGAATTATTTAATTTATTTGTTGACATAATATTACATGGTTCACAGCAGTAACTAAAGAATGCCTGGCTTAATCGAATCCCAAATTGCTATGTGGGGTATTTAGTGTAGTAAATATACTTTGGATTGAAATTTGTAGAAGTTTTGCAAAGTAACCAAGTTTCATTTTGAAGTTGTGGAGTGAATATTAACGACTTGGGTTGGTTTCACTTTTGCTCTTTGAGTTGGCCATTTTGTCAGATAATTAATATTAATAATATGAATATACTTTACATTTACTTATAAAAAGTAACTTAAAAATATATATTTACACGAGGAATGAAAAAATATACATACATCTACCTACATTTATACGTATATATTCAAAGAGGGCAATACTCGTAGTTGATTGCGTCAATAAAATTTTAACATTCGCTAAATATTTATTAGGTTCACTTTTACTGAAATGCAATACGACATAAATACATATAATTTGATATTTTTAATTCAATAAAACATTATTACTATTTATCCAAATTGAAATTGCGTAACTGATATCGTTGCTATATCGACAGCAATTCCTTAACCTATTTTGCTTTTACAGAATCTCTTGTCTTCACTAAAATATTCCATTAACTTTATACCCTGAGGTATAATAATTATCAGTATTGATCATATTAGTACTGTTCACATTGCAGATCACTTTCGTTGATACTCTCAATATGTTGTAAGAAATTTTCAGGGCTATTTTGATGTATTCATAATATACTCCATTTCACTCGATTAACTTAATAATGAAAATTAATTGACAGAGTACCTTGAAAGGCGTTGTTACGATACAACGCCAATATGTCAGAATTAATTACGCAGTGTACTGCATCATATGCGCCGTAAATATTGGTGCGGTGGCCAGAATTACATAGTAACTTTTAGCGTACGTCGAGTTGTCGACGCTAATGCCTCACAATTTATAGTCATTGCTCAGTATGAGATAGGATATACAATGTGACATATTTTGTGTTTCTACGCGCTTGCATGACGCTCTTGTCGCACGGTTCGCCAGTTTTTCATGTTCACAGACTATAAAATTCTGATTTCACAAAAAAATGTAAACATTACTTATTGTTTAAATATTGATATAATTATGTTATATATACTCGTAGACTCCGATAAAATTTTGTAATGTAACATTAGATACCGACATCTAAATTAGAATAACTACTGGATGCTGCGAAAATTGGAGCAAATGATATAAATTATTGTCGGACGAATCTACAAATCAGACACTAAATCCAGATTTTTGAAATATTTACCAGAGTGCGAAACTAATTGCATTTATTTTGTAAATGAACTAGCTTTATAGATAGTATTTTGGTGATATTTTTAAAGTTAGCTACATGTAAGCAGGTGTTCCAATAAACGTGGCTTCTTTCAGCTCACGTTTCCAGACTCGTAAGACCGAGGCACTTTGCTTATATGAAATACCGTCTTTATGGTTACTTATTGTCATGAATATAGTGGCCGCATTGAACATTTACGATTCTCTTTATTTGTTTGTTTTTTGCTTACATTTTGGGCTGAGGCATAGTTAGATTCGATGAACGATTCCTGTATTATTCATATTCACTTAAATTTTAGCAGTAATTTTAATCTAAAGTACTTTACACCTTTTACAAACATACACATATACATATATGTACATGTACATAACATATATGTACATGTACATGTACATAACATGAATATAAAAATAATTAGTGTAAAATAATGTAAAATACATTTCACGTTATTTAAAAGCTCTTATTTATCCTCGCATGTTTTGCTATGAATGAGGAGTGTAACTAAAACTTACAAAAGGTACGTGTGAATAAAAATTCGTAATTCAGAGGTAGATGTACGTCTTTACATTCACGGTAATAAAGTTATGTATGAAAGCGTGGAAATTGTTGAATTCGACTCTTGTACATTTTCTGGCTGCTAAATGTACCTAGTATAGCCTGTCACGAATAAACTACATAAAATAACTGTGTATATCGTCTCAGTAACTCCAAGTTGCCGGCGTTAAATCCTCTTAGGCCTACCTTAATCCTCCTACCTATTGAGCGCATTTTCTTGTGTTCAAATATGGCGGCTATAAGCTAAAGTATCAACGCATGCACGTAGACTGTGTCTTAAACAATACATGAGATTGAACAAAAAAAAAAATGTTAATATGAACTACATTCACTAATGGTAATATAAATTTATTTGTATAAAAGATCACAATATACATATACAAAATGGTAGCCACGGAGCCACTGTTATTTTTGCTTTTATGGGTGCAATACTAGCTCTTGCCTAATAAAATTAATCAAAAATCAGTAACAGCTAAGACGTAGGGTTTTTTCATATTTCTATCCATACTGTGTTATGTGTGAGGCAGTAATGAATAAATTACGTAAACTTCTACTATTACAAAAGTGTTAATAAATATTGCCAATTTGCCACTTTTTATCCACAAAATACCATATTAGAACGAGAAAGGTATATATACTATATTCACGTCAAACAACAAATGACGTTTTATTTTTCTTTTCAATTTTTTTTTTCTGTTTTTGGCAAAATCTTTTGCTTATAAAAATATTGAGTAGTTGTAACTATGTTTTTAGTTAAAATGATACCCAATGACAAGTATATATGTATATTTCAATCTTGAGACGAAATAGTGACATCTTTGAATTTAAATTAACTTATTTCAAAATATAAAGAATACTCCTCCCACGGTGAGATAAGGGTCCAGGCCCTCGGTAGTCAGGGCTCCAAAGTGAAACCACCTCACAATACGTGCCGTCTCAAGTAATACCGCCTTTTGTATCCGGATCTTGATTCAGCGGTAACTTATTACGATGTTGTTCGATGTAGGTTTTTCGCTGTTAAACCGTTAACTGAAACCACTATCGGCGGCTAGAGCTTAGTTAAAACATTAAGATTTCTATTCCTGAATTGTGAATTAAATAATCTCTTATAATATGTTTTATTCTTAACATTTCCAAATTGCTTATTAACGGTTTCAAGTAGGTATACTCTCGATAACGGAACGGTAAGCATGAAATTGAACATAAAATCATGTATAAAATTGCAGAAAACTTCTAAGTAATGTTTCTTTGTGTTGCTTAAGCATAATTATATACATAGATAGTATCGCTCTTTGTTCTGTATGAGAAAGTACAACAAAAGTAATTTATTAAACAATATATGTATATATTTTGATTATAGATAGATGATAAACAGTGTATGTATAAATTTTGATGAGTATTTTATTTGAATTCACTGTCGTCCCTATAGGGCCGATTTTGATAAATGAGGTGTAAATTCATTCACCTTAATCAAAAACTGTTGCGTTGCGTGTGTTAGCGTGGACCTGAAACAAAACACATTTTTTTTAAATTCTGAACTATTTCATTTGTATTTTTGTAAATTAAAAATTTTCGTTAATATTTGCGGCTTCTAATCTTAGTAAGCGACATTTCTAGAAAACCATTATGCTAAGTACGTGTGCGTGCTCGGTGGTTTACATCTATACTGAGAAACTTTGATCAAAGTTACGCGCGTAATTACATTTGAACATCCCATACTTCAAAAGTTATCTCCTTAGTTTTGGACCTTTCTTTTGAGCGGAACTGACAAGTTTTCTTCGATTGGCAAATGCGAAGAAAAATGAAATACAATTGTGTTCATGTGTGAAAATACAAAGCAATAGTTTTGAGAGAAGTCTCTAGTGGCAAATGCAGTCGACAGGTATAGTTCGTCGCCAATGCTTACGTGACTGAGAAACAATGACTCGTGAGAAAATAATATGACATTATTGTTTTATTTCAGTTGACTGCACTGACTGTACTTCCATGTATGAGTGTTTTATTTTAACATATAGTCTCTACCAAAGCCCCCTTTATGTCTTCTCCATACAACGTGGCATGGTCCAAGTGATATGTGCTCAACTGGCACGCTCGGAACGCCATAATCTTAGAACCATACCATTAGTCCTATAAAATATGTAACAAAGAAAAAACTAAATATAAAAAAAAATTTGAGTATGATATTTCGTAAATAATTTTCACAAAAAGTATATATTTTTCTTCAATTATTTATTTAATTAAGCGCAATCATTTACTAATGTTCTTTTTGGAGGAATTTAGTCACAAGTGTCCCTATAAAATGATCGATGTCAAAATCGAGTTAATGTTTAATACTAAAACTGTAAGCACTGATATAATTTATTCCTGGTATTTTATCATGTCGAGTAACATTAAATTAGTGGCGGTTTAAAGGTTTTGTTATATAACTACCAAAATTTCACAGTTTTACTTTAAATAGATATTTTGTGAAAAGGTTTTTTTTATCTTTTGTAAGTAAAAACTATGGAGCTGGACTTCTAACTATTCTACCTACTTCAGCAGATGGCCCACCTAGAAAGGGAGGCGGGTGCCATCCGTATGAATGATAAATTACTATCTCAATCTTTTACTAAAGACACCAACAAAACAAAATAGAGGCTCCTACTAGTATTATTTCTTAAAATGTTTTTTTTAATTATTATTATTTATATTTTTTTGTATCTTCATTTATTTATTTAGGTATATTATTTAGAAAAACTATAACAATCTTATTCATAAACGAATCCAGTAAAAGGGTAATTTTACAATACAACAGCAATTTGCGAGACCTAGATTTCTTCAATTTATATATAATCCTAGTTCGATAGAAAGTAATACAATTGCATTCGTAATATTGGAGTTCACCAAGAATTCTTTTAGTATCCAATTATCTATCAAGTTTTTTTTTAAAAAAGGTCGCCATAATATAGTTATTATTATTTTTGCTTTAAATATATTTTTTAAAATATTATTCAATTAACTCAGTTAAGCCAACTGTCTTAGTCAGTTGTATTTTTTTTTGTATATTGATTTATTTAATATGTCAATTAACAATGGAAATGCTAGAACCATTTACTTATAAAATGTTTTTCTTCTTTTCAGGTAATTTAGTTCTCAACTAATCGTGAGTAATACTACTGATAATAAATATTGATCTATAGAAACAAGATATTTTTTCCTTTATGTAAAAGGGAGGATCAACACAAGGCTATCTGCTATAACCGGGTGATGCGCGAAGCAAAAATGTGTAGGTATACATTAAGTCGAAAAGTATTTACATATTTGAGCCTATGATGGTTAAAGTTTATATTTTCGAATTTATCATAATATATGTACATCTATTCGTTGCCTTACTTATATTTTCCATTCAAAATTTAGTAGTCTTATGTATACTATAGAATAAAATAAAAAAAAAATATAATATTTCCATTTCAATATAATCTCGGTTACAATGGTATAATTGAAATACATAAATATTTGTTGGGTATACCAGGCCGTTAACAGGTCGATTATGCGAACCCATCAAGTGCGTACTCGAGCGGAGCGGGACCTCCGCCGTGTGCCTAATGACGGGTCACGCATTTAAATAGCCTGATTCAATTTCAATCGCTAACGTTTACACGTTCACATTAAATTAATTTCATTATTTCAGATACAATTCCCAAAACCGTATACTTTTCAAATTAAATATATAAATTTAATAATTATTAATCAGACCATACTGACTTGAGGCCCGTCGCGGCGCAGCATGTGATTTTAAACGCGACATGTTGTGGGTTCGATCCCCACTTGAGGAAATTAAACATTCAATATTTTCAATTAAAATATTTA
Source organism: Eueides isabella (assembly GCA_019049475.1). Classification (NCBI taxonomy): domain Eukaryota; kingdom Metazoa; phylum Arthropoda; class Insecta; order Lepidoptera; family Nymphalidae; genus Eueides; species Eueides isabella. Next base: position 8,170,541 of record CM032384.1, on the reverse strand, counting down.
ATAAAAGGCCACGTAAAAGGCATGAGCGCCCTCCGTAGGGCATGTATGAAGAGGTTGATGACAGTGGACGAGGCGAAAGAGGTATGCCGAGACCGTAGCGTTTGGCGCTCCGTTCTCTCTGCCTACCCCGCTAGAGATAAAGGGTGAATTTATGAGAAAAAAAAATCAATATTGTAATTTCTTCGCTCTAGTATCAAGGCAAAGTGCGACGTTTAGTTCCGCTACTGAATACGGAAAGCCTCAAATTCGGAAAGTGGGGAACAGAATGGAGTGTTAACACTAGGCTCTCAAGTTGCCTCTATCTATCTGAGAAGAGATTACTATTAGTTTTTTATGTTTTAGTACATTACATTAAAAATTAAAGTAAAAAGAGATTACCTTATAAAAGTTGGACGGGCGGCGATTACTTTTCAAATAAAAATAATTAATAAAAAGCCCACAAAATTGTATGTAATTAAATTTCACGTATCCAAGCGTTTGTGTTATATATTAAATTGTAAATATGATTACATTTAAGTCGAATAGCTGTTTATAGCAGGATTTATATTAAAATATTCCTGCGTTATTGTAAAATTCAACAAAGGCGCAACTCGAAATTTATGTATTTTAAATCTGAGTGAATGCATATGAGGTATCGTATCTGCGCACTGCGCTACCTACTTTTATTGCTTAGCTTTTTCGTATCCTAGAATTTGTAGCGTTTAATATGCAACATAAAATATGGTGTGTAAAAATTCTCTTTCATATGGAACAAAACGTAAAAGTAGGAGTTCTGCCAAGTGTCGGAGAAGTTCAAAATTTCTTTTAAATATTTTAATTATTTGACAATGAGGATTTAAAAACTATTAATGATTATTTAAAGGTTTTATAGATTTTATTAAACGCTTACACGTAGCTTATAATGATAGATTAGCTACTTGGATATTTTTTTACTCTGCACCTTTATTAGTAATACGACTATAGAGTTGTAGGGTTAGCCAAACAATTTTTATTGTATACTTTATTTAATAATTCGATAGTTTTCAGGAATGTGCGATTGTAAATTACGCTTAATCGTGTGATGTCATATTTATAATTTTATTATATTTTAATTAAAGCACGGTACAAGAAAAAGCAAATATTTCATTTATAAGTTGTAGCTTACTTAATGTAATATAATTTCTCAAAAAAAAATTATTTTATTCTATAATAAATGTTATATTTATGTTTTTACACTGATATAAAAAAATATATATTTTGTTTTTCTCTGTACAGTTAGTTTTACAAATATGCACGTCTCATCTGATTATTATAGTATTTAATGTATACCACACCATAAACGATAAAGCAAAGATCTACATTTTTTAAATTCGAACATAGATTTTTTTGCAAATCATTATCTGGTGAAATTAATTAACTGCCTGACTCGACATATTTTCCGAGTATCCACTCTAGTCTTGAGGGCATTACAAAGTCTGCCTTTAACCACTTAAATCGTAAAATACTCCCTTATATCGATAAGAAAAAGGGAGAGCAAAATATTTGATTACCTCTCGGAATGAGATTGAAATTCGAGAATTACAACGATGCGAAAAGTTGTAAACAATTTGAAATAGCTAGGATAATGGACGAAATCCTTTTAGCATGCATTAGTATGCGACTACATAATTTGGTCGGAACGGGCGTCATTGTTTGGTAGCGGTAATTTATATTGTGCTTTGCGAAATTAGCGAGGCCACAGCAGCCCAGGTGGCGCCCTGGGCCATTACCACGGGGATTTAGTCTGTGGAACACAGACTTTAACTAAGACCGCGTAATCTTTTGTGTAATTGTCGTGCCCATTAAAAATATATTAAGCTCAGTGTTCTTAATTTAATTTATTCAGATCCAGCATTACGCTGTGCATTATAAAAATTAAAAATCATAATATTTGAAGAAAAATATTAATTATTTTTGAGTTATTTCTTTACACGTATTGTACTAATCAGTTGGGCCTATGACATCATATAATGTATACAGTACAATGCAAATATAAAAAAAATCATAATGATTTTATACTGTAACGTAGGGTTTTATAATGTTTCTAATATTATAAAATTACAAATAGATATATTGAGGTTGAGTTCCGCCATTCAATACGCAATGACTCAAATTTAACAGAAAGTGGGGAACGGAGTGCCTTAATATGTCTCCTAATATATGCTTACCCTGCAATGTGCAGAATACACCTTACTTTCTATGGCAAGCATAACTTGCTTTATAGCTTGAATGTGAAAAAAATCCTAGTGTTGAGTTTCATCATTGTATTGTCTCGAAAATTACAATAAACGCAATGTCTTTACACTAGGTTCTCACTGCATGAGATGTTTAATTTTATCTCACTGTTGAATATCGAATGTAGCTATCCATCCTAATGTTATACGTTGTATCCTTTTATTTGAAAATAACATGAGTTTCATATATAAATATGCCTTAGCCTTATAATATATTAATTTTTCGAGCACGTACATTTTTCGATATTTGTTTAAAACATGAGCTGTATAATGTATAAAGACACTTCGTAAGGGAATTGCGAGACGTATCTAGGGAAAATTCTTATTTGGGAGCAGCGCTGCGAACGAATTACTGTTCGATTTTCAATTGAGATTTTCTATTAAATTTGCCCGTTCGTTCTTGAAAGCTTATTATGAAGAGATATACGTACCATTCTCTCACTTAATATACCTAAAGCAGGAATTTAAGTAAAAACAGCCAATAAAAAATCATTGTATATCTTTCTACGTCAAATTGTATTATATTAGGGTTTCAATATTTTTAATACGCTTTGTATGCAATATAAGTTATCAGCGTCGTTATGTGCGAACATCTTGAACCTAAAGGTATCATAAAAAAACGTAGGCCCGAAGAAATTAGTGACCAATTCTTGTACATTTATATTCATTTCATATTGTCCCTGTCAACAAAATTATATTAATCTACCATTTCGTTTTTTGCTTTCAACGTAATAAATAGACTTATGTAGGTTGTTTTGATTTTATCATTGAAGATATGGCATTTTTTTAATAACTTACCTTATGAATGCAACAATTATTATTATCTGGCATGTTATAAGTTTTCTTCAAAATCGGCCCTAAAACAAAATGTTGACAAGGCTGATTTGATTGGTAATTCAACATTGCGTTTGAGTGGTTCGCTTTTTTGACGATTACTTTAGCCTGTAAACATTTTATATATACTGAAGATGGTTTCATCTAGTATTAGCGTATACATTATTATTACAAGCAAGTACAATTAACACTTCCTTACGTTTTTTACGGGGCATTCCTTTTGAATATCTGAAGTGATCCGAACGCTGGACTTATCAGGCGAACTATAAATGTTTAATATAGCGCATTCTCCTTTTTTTGGACCTTTACATTGTTCAATTGATAATAAATTAGTTTTATATGGACCCTTAAACAATACCTTATTAGAACATCGTATAATTCTTATATTTTTTTAATGCTTATATTACAACTTTTATTACATAATAACTCGTTTGATACTTAAAACGCAATCCCTCAAATTCAGAGTGAGTTTGCTTGCCACAAGGTTCCCAAGTTCCCTTTGCCTACCCTGTCATTTGGGGGATACAGCGTGAAGCTGAGTGAGTGAAAATAAAGACAGACAATCTTCACTGTTTTGTAATACGTTCCTCCGAAATTTAGGCGGATTATACGGATTCGACACATAAATTTTGTGAAACGTTAATATGAAATGCAAAATATTTTCTATTAAAACACTGTATATAAACACTATTCAAGCACAGATTATTACTAATATAAACATTATTAAATATCGATTTTCGAAAATGTCATTCGAGTAGCTACAACATAACATGAATATTTATAAAAAAAATATGCTATTTGAAACAACTCACGTATTCCTTTTGAAATTGACATACTACAGCAATAGATATATATCCAAATATCCATAGGAAAAAATAAAGAGTACACCGCTTCATTTTTTAAATTTAAAGATATGTCGCTGTGCCACGTTATTACGTAGATGCGAAAAAGAAACTTTATACAGATATATTTTCCAATTTTGAATGACAAACTTCAATGGGACATACTAGATTATATGCCTAACATTTTATTGTTAGAACAAAAAAATAATTTCCTGTTATTTGTTTGAGTAAAATCAATTTTCATTGCAAACAATCAAGTTTGATGTATAATCTGCTGGATATTGTTTTCAGTAATCACCGACTATTATTCCGACAGTCAATATATATACTTTTATATACATATTGACTATATAATACAATCATACACTGACTTCGAAAAGTATAAATGCGATTGTTTTTTTTTGTATTATTGGACTAGTCAGCCAATTATAAATTTTAATGTTACTTTTACTTTTGCATGTCATGTTTCACAGGAGGTAACATGGGCTTATAAATATAAAATTGTTATTTGAAAAAGAAACACAATGGCATTGACTTCAATAATAGATTAGAGGAAGGACAATTATATTAAAATGACTTTACCTTCTTAAGTCAATAATAAGCCAAAATGCGGTATTCGGTCTCAGGCGGAATTATCAGTTTCTTAGATTCTTGTTTATGAAGTAGAAATAATTGTAATATTTGTTTCAATATTAATATTTAATATAAAATTTTATTATGTTTCTTATACAATTACAAGTTTACTATGTTCTTGTTTAAAAAATTATCTTTCTCTGCCGTTTGAGCGAATTATTGTTTTCGTGGCCTTATTTTCCAACAAACTCTGCGCATAGCTTAATGCATTTCACCATTAAGTGTCACCTGTGACATCAACTATTCTTTGCTCGTTTATCCCTAGAGTGCATTATTTATATATTCATAGCCTTTTAAAACAATTTCATAAATATATGTTAATATAAAATTCAATTTATAATCAGAAAATTAAAATATACAAATTATGGCAAAATAATTAAATATTTCTGAAACAGCTTACCGCTAACTAGAAATTGAAAGCACAATTTAAATTCTAAAGGATAAAGCAATACAATACCCTAGTATGATTCGAATTGCTAAGTTGTTCCTGTATTTAACTAAATTCTATAGATTACACTCAACCAGACGTTTCTATACTGATTGTACCCTGATCCTCGGGCCTCCCCGTTCGTCGGCTTATGTGGGGATCACCAAGCTTTGTCTAAATTGCAACGAAATGAACTTGAAAGCTTGTCCACTCGGTGAATTTTATTTAAACATAAGCTGCTGACCGCGACTTTGTCTACGATACTTAAATTTTGCGTAGAAAAAAAAAGAAAAGTGGCTTGTGGCATTGATTATCGGAATTAAAATAAACTAATATAACTTTTAAACTCTCACAAAAATAAAAAAAAAATATATAATAATTGAACATTCCAAACGCCTAATGAATTTTCTTTAGCCACATCTTATAAAAAGTCTGAAATAATAATAATTTGAAAATTTAAACTAGGCTGTACATTTTATACAATTGATGGTGGAAATAGAAATAACAAAATATAGCATTTAGAATGGCCGAGACAAATTGATTTTGATTGTTGTTCACGTACAGCTGTCGAATTTATCAACGGTTTAATAAAGACATGTACCGAAACCGGATTGGATAAATGTTGATCCTAATACGCTCTGCCTTCGTCTACGACCGCTGTCGACTCAGAATAAGGATGCTCGTCATATTCTCACCGCAATTTCGCTATTCATATGGATAGTGCCGTAGTTTAAATATTATGACATGCCGTTGCTTAATAAAGTCTTTAATATTAATATTTGCATATAAATCTGTAAGGCGTACGTTAGGTGAATATTGAATTTGACAGGGCTTTTATTATGTACTTTTGGAGTATCAATGATGCTTATTGATGGTGTTACCTCTTTCTGCTACTTTCTGTCTTTTGGTCAGCAAAATAAAAAGTGGAGCAACATGTGTCTGTGTGTTTAATTTTCACCGATAAGTGCCTTTTAAAATTAGAATTTTACCAAATTATCGCCAATCAATTCAGCTAAAGTTCTTGATGTGAGTTCTTGAGTTCTTGATAGATTGTATGTGTCATAATATTAATAATATTCGTAAAAACAAAAATAATAGATATAACTAATAAATACAATAAAATGTAATAAAAATAAGTAAATAACTTTAACTAGATGCAATTAAGAAAATAGATTTCACATTCTTAATAAAGTCAAGTCACCAGAATATAGAGGCCTGTCGTGGCGCAGGGACACAAGCGTGTGACTATAAATTAACATTTTCATTCCTTTCTTTTAGTAACAAGGCAACGTTCAGTTCCGCTACTCGAAACGCAATGCTTCAAACTTGGCGGAAAGTGGTTAACGGAACGGAATGTCTTAACTCTAAGTTCACAATTTCCTTCTACATGGTAGGGTGCCATATGTGGGACGCAGCGTGAAAATAAGCCTTTTATGTTTGATGACCTGATAACAAAAACTGAAACTAAAAAAGTGGTAATGGGAATAAAATTGTCACATATAACACATTATATTATAGAATATTTTCATTCGTAAAGTTTTCTATACATAGTTTATGTAAAGGACTTTTGTACCAGAATAAAATTATCATACTTTCGTTCAGGTATCTAAGTCACAAAGTTCGCGATGGATAATGGAGTTAACACTGTAGGCAGAACACCTATAAATTCAGTAGATTTGCATCTCAATTAGAATGGTCTCATCTGACCCGTTATCATTTTATTCTTCACTTCTAACTCTGGAAGAAGGTAAATCTATTAAACTTAAAGATTATCTATAGTATTCAAAGTTCAACATTAAACCATAAATACTGCTTTGTTTGCAAATATATCAGAAAATCAAATAAATTAAATGGTAAAAAATATTTTAAATGAATTTATATGAAATAGAATGACATTAATAATCAAATAATTAATAATAAAAAAAATCTTCTTTTGTTTGTTTACGAACAGTGAAAATAAGTAGTACATCCAAAGCACCGCTACGGCACTTAGGAACGCTCGAAGTGTGATGAATGACGGTGTCGCAGCCGCAAGAGCAATGCGCCGTTTCATACTCGTATGATTGATAGAGCATTATGATGAAATTAGTTTTATATATATATATATATATATATATATATATATATATATATATATATATATATATATATATATATATATATATATATATATATATATATATATGTAATATTTTTTTACTGTACGTAACGTTTAATACTATTACATTGTGTTATCTTAAACATTTAATTAAAACCGACTTGGATTCCGGAACGTTTCTAACTAGGATTGGCGGGATCGCGCTTTGTGACCCAGCGCCGAGTCTTGCTTAAATAGTCATTCTTGGTTATTAAACATGGTGATGTTCACCATTCCATAGGCTTCACAAGAAGGGTATCTTGGGAAGGGTATACATTTGTGCCGATGTTTTACTACCCAGTTCACCAAAAAATGACCTAGTCACTTCATTGTAGTTTAAATCCCACTAAACCATCACTGTAGTCGGATAATGCACTTTTTGTATTCTGTTGACTAATTACGAAACTTCTAAAGAGCAGCATGAATAAGGTCACTTTGTTTGTTAAAATGTTACTCAATTATAAAAAAAATAAGAAAACAATATATGTACTTCTATGATTTTCATACGATTGTTCAACCGTATTAAAATGATAGAAGTATTTTTTTGTGTATTTTTAACAGTAACAAAATTTTCTCATTATTTTTATAGCGACATTTATATATACCTATTATACTGATCTCTTTCACGTTGTAATGGAACGTTTTTATGAAATATTTTTTGCGTTGAGTTAGTTGGGATATAGGCCCTTTTTTACCACGGGTAAATAACACATTCCCATGAGTCCCATAATATTTTCAACATTTATAAAGCTTTATTGCACACTTAGGAAAGAAAAATACTTACGAGTATTTACAAACAAGTAGAGATCCATAATATTTAATAATTTGTTTATTAGTTGTTTACGTCACATCAATACGATTTTCTGTGTTTATATGTGAGAGATTTATTCGCATGAAAAGATATATGTTTTGTATGTCTTTCTCTATACTACTGGAAATTCCTCTTTAGGCGTTCCCGTTGCAAATACGTTTTCGCGTTTTAGCGTTTTCATGATGGCTTTTTTGCGTGAAGTTAGTTGGGAGGCAGGAGATTGGTATAGGGCTTGTTTATACCGTAACATTATAACATTTTTAATATAATCCTAATTATTTAATTAATTTATTGGTTACCATACATTCCATACAAAATGAGTTTATAAGTAACTTATCTTTCACAAATTTCATAAGTTGTATATATATATATCTTTGATTTTCGCTTATTTTCAATTGTTTCATTTTAAATTGTATTTACTTCCTGATGTTATTAGCTATTTATTCATTCTAGATATTTAAGATTTCTATACTAACGTAAATATCTTTAGTTAGATAAAATTGGATACAGGAAATAGAATTAACAAAAAAGCTTCCCTATTTTTCACTCAACTCAAAAAACAACTCAAAAAGAAGATAGCAATTGACCTTTTTTGCACGAGGTAAATAAAATGATAAAAAGATGTACTTAACAATATTCTTACCGGAATGATCCATACAAAACCTGTCCATATAAAATAAATATTGGTATAATTGATTATAACTTACTAATGAATGCTTAGGGAATGATTAGGGATAAAATGGATATACTAAATTATTAAATTGCAATGTTACTGGAAAAAAAAATAAGTATAATATTATCATAGCTCATCTTAATTATTGGCACATATACATTCATTATATAATAGAATCTCTACACATCATGCAGAAGTTTCTTTTATATAGTCATTTGATTTTACAGCTTTTCTCTTTTTCGATAGTATTTACACTTTCGTTTCTTAATCAAGGTTTTAGCAATGAAATGGAATGAGGAAACCTATTGGTCAGGTGTTATAGCCGTGAATTTTCTCCTTGTACAAACTTTATAGTTTACCTATCTTGTCGAGTGTTTGTTTCCTTTTATAGATTTACCGTTGTTTGACTGCCACAATCTGACCTACCCTCCCTTCAGCTTCTTTTCCGGATACCCTATTATCAAGTACTATTCAAAACCTTTTACCATGTTTATAGATTATTGTGTATATTTCGAAATTTACAGCGTTACATTTTTTGCTTGATTTTTGCATTAACAAAAGAAATTAGATAACTTATTAATATGCTCCTTATAATTACCAGAATATAATGAATAGTAGAAAAAACGATGATAATACGTATTTATGACGATAGCAAATATTTCTATAATAGGATCTTGATTGGTCACCTTAATTTGGAAGGCATTCCGGTGTTAACCTCGAGAATTCCAGAATAGTTCTCATACCTCGCCCGACACGCGTCAACCGTTGATATAGTGTAGGTATATACTTATAGTAATATATACTACGACTATCATACTCTCTATTATATGTAATTCTAAGTTGAATATCGTATATTAAACAAATGGTGCAATTGATTAACATTAAGACCAGTTTAGTATAAGTAAGACTTGGTGGATATTGTAGAAAGTGACTATTTGTAGAAAGTGTGTTAGTTGAGCGACTACGTAGGTATTAGAGTGTGAAGTTATATAATAACATGATTTCATTATTTTATCATTTTATTCACTATTTTGGAAGCTGGTACATGTAAAGTAAGATTTAAACGATAGTTAAACAGTATAGCTAGCTGTTTATTACTCTAGAGATCTGAACCCTTTTCACTGAAATCAACTATTTAAATATACATACCACTATTGTTTAATAATTTTCCCAACAGTATCGGTTTCTAAGTAATCAGCTTTTTAAGCTTTTATAACACCTAAAGGAAATGTTAGAAGTAATTAAACTAATGAAATAAGAGCCAAAGTAAAATATTTTGCAATTTCTGCATTAACTTACAGTGGTAGGTACTTGCGAAAATATAATGAGCTTTACAAATAAAAGACTTTTCAAATAAATGCTTTGTGAGTAAAAAATTTGAGATAACTAAAACTATAAACACCGTAACTTTATGAATGAGTGGATTCATCTTGATATCTAGAAGGAGAATTTATTACTGCAGCGTAGTTAATCCTCATATATCACATGCACTAGATCTTCTTGTTTTATTAGTGCACGAAAACTAACTAAAAATAAGTATATAACTATGTGTAGTTACTTGATTGAACGCTTATATTACGACTGGCCTAAAAAAAACTTATTAAGTATTCGGAAGTAAACTATTCGCTATCAATTCATGATGATGAAAAAACCAAAGCCAAGTTCAATGTTGAGTAATACGGAAATCTTTATGGGTGAGGAGTTCTCATATACTTCCAGCTCATAAATATATTTAGTTAACTGTTTTTATAATCCTACATTATTCAATCATTTTACGTCGGATTTTTATAGCAATAGTTTTTATTCCTTTTTCTATATATATATGTATAAATGCCTTGGTACTATATATCAATTTACTAGATCGTTCAAAAATGGATTAGGTTAGGTAAGCTCATTTTATTGACCGAAGCTTCGTAGTAGTATGCACGAACGTTCAACTGGGTTTTAGTGGGTAGGTTTGGACTTACTGATGAGTCTCACAGTACCGTTGGGTGGTACACAAAAATGCATTTCTCATGTTAAAAAAGCGATAAGCTCATCAAAACAATTAATCAGTCACAAAATTGTCGGTTTTTTAAACTTAAATCAATAACTAATCGTAAGAGTTAATCTTAATTATGAGTTAATCGTAATATTAATCTTGATAAATGTTCTTTTCATAAATGCACTTAAAATAGCTAACGAGTTACAAAAGGCTTAAAAGTTAAAAAAGTTATGTGTATAATACACATTTAACATTTAGCAGTTTAACTTGGCTGGACACGCTGCCGCATGCTTTGTTACACGCAAATTAAGTTGATAATGACAATATATAATGATAATGTCTTCTAAAAAAATTTTGCGTTATATTTAATATTTTCTATTTAAATATTTAATGTTTCATTTCTTCGCTCTAGTAACAAGGCAAAAGCGCGGCGTTGAGTTCCGCCACTCAACACGCAATGCCTCAAATTCGGTGGAAAGTGAGAGAGTTCGGTGAGAGTGTCTTAACACTAAGTTCCCGGGTTCCTTGTCCCTACCCTGCCTCGTGCGGGATACTGCGTGAAGCTGAGTATGTTTATCAATTAAATAACCTTGAAAATTTTAGTTTTATACCTGTAAAAATATAATTGTGGTGTAAGATGTGGATTTTAACATTATTAATTCTAACAAGTATGTAAGAACTATATTCATGAGATTATTACCTACCGCGGGGCGCGGTTTTGTAATAACAATCACGCCTGAGATGTAATTTACTTTGAAACGAGCACTTAAGACCGTGGAGGTTAATTTAAATCTTTCTGTAATTGTTCTTTGCCGTGATTAGCACCAGAACACCGAATAGTTAATTTTAACTTTTACTGCAGGTACACAGTATGTTCAATATTTGTAAATATTTTAGAATAAACTGTTGTCACACAATAAAAAATTTCATTTCCAATGAGATGATAATAGCTTACAACTTCAAGTATATATCTAAGTAAATATACGCAGGTACGCCGTAAAACCCATTATTAAGACATTACTTTCCATTTAATCACTTTACATTTAGGTATATTAATGATCTAAAACTTTTCGGAAGTAACACATTGTGCCGAGTGACTTCTTCTTATATTCAATTTCAAAGTTTTAATATAGTTCCTGTACTTAGATGTATGTGCGTTGTAATGTACGTGCTAATTATAAGTAAAGTTGTAATAAGCTTTATTGCTTTTGGCTTCATTATATATACTACAGTATATACGTATATATTCGCGTATTACGTTATATCTCGCCCATGGCAGAGTAGACAGAGGGAACTTAGGAACCTAGTGTTAAGACAGTCCATTTCGATCCCCACTTTCCGTCTTATTTGAGGCAATGCGTAAATGGCGGAACTCAACGCGCTTCGCTTTGATACCAGAGCGAAGAAATGAGAATATTAAATATTTCGTTTGAAAATATTAAATAATTGCGTGCTGTGTTAATTCTTGTAGAACATATGACTGTAACCGATAGGTTCTGGGTTCGATCCCCACTCGAGGAAAAGAAATATTTAATATTTTTAATTGAAATATTTAATGTTTACATTTCTTGGCTCTGGTACAATACAGAATGCGGCGTTGAGTTCCGCCACTCAATACTCATTGCCTCAAATTCGGCGGAAAGTGAGGAACGGAAGTGGAACGGAAGTGAAACGGAGTGTCTTAACAAGTTCCCTCTGCCTACCCTGCCATGTGCGGGATACAGCGTGAAGCTGAGTAATATATTAATTAAATGCAGGGACAATGCCGTCATCGTCTTTTCGTCGCGTCTTGTAATAGTTTAAAATTCAATAAATCGATTATGAATACTGTAGATATTTTTATATTTTTAGGAATGTTGAATTCCATAAAATGCTAAAACATATTTAGTATATTTTTTCTTTGTGTGCCCTGCAGTCACAATTATTATAACGATTAGTAAGGAAAAGTCAGTAGCATCATATTAGATTAGAACACGATCGCAATTCTGTCTATTAAATAAGTAATTTTGTAGTTCAAGCGGGCAAAGGTTGTGTCAGGTAGCTTGTATACAGATAAAAAAAATTGAAAAAATACATACTAACACTACTTTTCATAGGCGTCTTAAAATGGGTTGGCTGAGTTTGAATGTATTCTTTTCATTCTGGCTTCTTCTATATAAAATTGTATAACTCAAGCAACGTTTCTATCTTTATATTATTTTATATGTCTTGCATACTTTATGTAATTACAACAAAAAACTAAGTTTGTTCTTGGCAATATTTTTTCAACGAATCCTTTTAATAAAACTGTACTCTATTGACAAAAAGTTGCTATCAAAGAAGCTGTCTTGTGTTTTTATTTTATATACAATTATTTTTAGTATGCAATCAAACCAAATTAAACAAAAAGCGGTTTTAAATTTCTATGATGTCGCATTTTCATGACTTTTATATATAAAAAACTTTTGTTTGTCTGGTGGTTTTACGGCTGTAACATTTTATATGCGTAACCACTTAAATTAACTTTTACAAATATATTTTTTATAAATGTGTTGAATTAGCATTTTTTATATAATTTTGCATCATACATCATTAATTTTTAGTTTGTAACTCCATATATGTCTGTGTATCAAAATGAAAATTGGATATTAAAATTTAATAATGAAATTTTGTTGTGACTTTTAAGAAAACACTCAGACTACTTATTTTGTACTTTAAATAATTTTCTCTTTAATTATAGCGATAATTATATTCATTTTTACTTGATAATATTGTTAGCGAATTTTCTTTATTAGTGTTATAAATTTCCATGACTACGGTACAAGTATTGTTATCCCAAGTAGATCGAATAAGCTAGTAAATTTAAACGTAGAAAATGTATAGCTAAGAAAACATTTAACTGTCGAGTACAAATAAATGAATTTAATATTTTCTTCTTTTGAAGCTATGTATTAAATTTAAAGAAAACTATTTATATTAAAATAGAAAAGACAATTCCAGAACTATGTTGAGCACATATTTTCTTTTGACAATTATCTTTCTGATATAGGAATACCCCATACGATTAATTTTACTTGAATCAGCGATCCATTTATCAATACAAATAAATTAAACCTGACATGCAATTTTGATTGTCAAATTACCATTAATTACTGTGGTCTGATCGTGACTAAAACAATGATTAGTGAAATCAGTCGAGGCGGTGGCCCTGCATTACAAGCGCATTCAACGACAATTATGTAAATGGCTCGTTTGGGTGCACGTGTCGATAGGGCGTCATCTCGTGTAGCGCGTAGATTTAACGAGCGCACGCATTGTGTACCGCATGCTACTTTATTGTACAGGAACGTTAGTTATTATCTTTGCGTTATTATGTAAATAAATGGAAATTGTGATGGAAATGCCCGAACGATTAACGGATGATTAAAGGGATCCGAATTATGTGTACCTTTTCAGCAACATAAAACGTATTGTCAGTTACTGCAAGGATGATATACATTTTTTTATTTACTTTTTAATAATGATTTTACCTTTTATTGGTGTTTAAGTTATACTTATTAACGCCCATCCAAATCGTTAATGATCGATTTAAGCAAAAGATGTAGAGGCATCGATTTATCAAAAAGTAAATCTAAAACCTTATAACATTTTATACTATTATTACCAATTTTAAGGAAGATAAAATTTTTAAGAATTTTTAACTAAACGTTTTTAACACAGAAAACATAAAAATATTTTATCTTAATCAACAGTCAGCAGTCTACGTGGCTAGGTAAGTAATTGCGTAATAAAAGGATTTCATGGCGATAGCTCGCTCGTAGCGAATGCTACAGTTCTTCTACTATTAAAATGCGACTGCTTGGAAGGATGCTTCTTAATCAATTACGTTATAAATGTTTCTGTCTACTTTTTTCTGACTTTCTTAGCTTCGAAATAAAACTGAAAAAAGTGAACACAAAAGCGATCAAGATTCTGATGATCAATATTCAATATTCGATTAGTTTTGTGTGAAATAAAGTATAGTTAATTATTTAAGTTTGTAATATTTTTTTCCTGAAAATTATATTCCTGGATATTCCTGGATAAGACCTGAATATTTGGTATTATTTACAGATGTTTTAGTTTAGAATTTAGCTTTCATTTGATACTTTCACGCGATTTTGAAATTAATGACTGACTGAAGAGTTCGGATTTTACCTTTTGAGGTGCAAAATCAATCGAGGCCTGTCGTGGCGCAGCGGCACAAGCGTGTGACCGTAACCGACAGGTTCTGGGTTCGATCCCCAGCCGAGGGAATGAAATATTTAATTTTTTTTTATAATGTATAAATACAAAAAGACCTACGGTGACAATAATAGCGCTATTTATCAAAAAGGGTGGGTAATTATTAACGTGATATTTTAGCGTTTCCGTTTGTTTGCCTTCATTTATATGCGATATTTTCGTCCGTTAGCGTGTGGACAGTAGGTTATTTCGTTTGGCGCAGGGATGGCTCCGAATGATTTATTGTTGCGTTGAATATGCATGTCGAGATGAAAAATGACGACAATCGCGCGATAGTTAGTGTTTGCGGATGGATAGTATACATCGTAGAGCGATTGCAGTCTCTGTGCCGCGCTGCCTCCCTCGCCGCACCAAACGCGTCACGTTGCGGAAGTCGTTAAGAAGATAAATTGGCATTTACAGTGTTTCTTAATCTTTTAAAAAAGTAAAACCTTTTCTAAAGATATTTATAAAGGTGATCTTATTATTTTAAATGATAACATTAACATTTTGCATTTAAAATGAATTTTGGAATTATATATCTTTCTTAATAAAAAAATATTTGATAATATATAATTAATTATCAGTAGATAAGTTATTTTGTGAATCTAAAAATGTAAAATAGTAAAAATAATTTATATGAATATGATTTAACATGAAGTTTTAAAGTTTTCAAAACTTGTAATCCAACTTTAACAGTAATCTAGAGTTGGACATGGTTACGTAAAGTGCAGTACGAGATATGCATTAAGACGCATACTTTAGAGAAACAATGGTAAGTTTCGTAGCGAGACGACTGAACGGTAGAGCTTAAAACATTCTTTGAGTACTCGTACTCGTTTCATCTGTACCTATTTATTCACAGTTTAAATATAATAGACCATCATACGTAAACACTCATACTTACGTAAATTATGTTTTGTTATATTATAAGGTAGTACGTTACAATCCATTTCAAGATAAACTGCACTTACTTGTATTTTTATATACATACGAGTATATCTCAAATTACAGACAGAATTTAGTCACTTATGTAACATATTAAAGGCATTAGGTATATGAAATCATTAATTTATTAATTTACATTGATTACTGAGACGCAAATCCTATTATTTTTGTTATTAGATGAATTATTTAAATGGTTTCTATTAGTTTGCTGTAATGTCTAAAACTTTAAAATATTTTGTGTTTTTATATGTCTAACTACGATTCTTAAGGGAATTCAGTATTTTCTTGGAAGTATTTTGTCAAGTTGTTAAAGTAAGAGAACTATGTTTTCTCTCATAAAATAAGTTGTTCAGATGATTTAAACGACTACTGCTCTGACTACTTATAAAGTTAATACCTTTTTTAGTAGATTTTTTAAATTGTGTCCGTCTGTCTAGAACATTTATTTCAAGATCACGTAGGGATATCAAGCTTAAAGTAATATAAAATATTTAAATCTAGATTCCCGTAAAGTAGGGTAAAAAATAAGCTTCTTAGTCAACGTTATCATAAGATTTTTATTTGTACATCGTTTTAGTTTGCATTTGAATGGAATTCGCTTCGTTACAAAAACGTATAGTAAGATGTGCGATTCACACTATAGTAATGAAATTTGGTACGACGTTGATTAACATTAAATTTGGTATGGTTTGGGTTGGTATTTTTTGTAAACGACACAATGTCTTTAAAGTGTATTTATAAAACGTATAAAAAATATCTATCATGCTATCTATAGAAGACAGTTTTTTTTGTAAATAATTCTTATTTCTATTTCTATTCTAAAAAGGGAAGGGTCGCTAAGTGGATTAGGATATAGAATGATAAAATAGTAATAGGCTAATACAATCCGGACACTTTTACAGCTTCAATATCCCTTTTGTATTTTTCATAAACAAATGACTTGAGTTGTTAGCACTGAATTCATGATCATATCATGTATAGAAATGATGTACAGACAGAATTTGTCATGTTCAAAGTAGAAGTATACAATATTTTTAACCATGGTTACGTGAAATAAAATGCATCTCTCTATAATAATTATTGTTTATTCTAAATATTTCCGTTTCTCAATTGTTACAAATAATCCATAATTTTGTTGTATTTAGCCTGTTATTTGTAGTTGTAACCGGCGCAGTGGATCTCTTGCTACAGAATATTTAAATTTGAGGGAGAAAAGTACCTACAGTGAGATGCAAAATGGCTTATGTGATAACTCGTCAACAGGACAAGCGTCAAAATACAAATCTATAAAAATTTATATACCGAAATTACTCGAGAAAAAATATTTTGCTTATTTTAGTCAGCCAAAAGCTGCTAGTTATGTATAGACCTTCAATATGCACTTAAAACTGGTCAAGTACGAGTCAGACTAGTCCACCGAAAGTCCCGTACCAATATTAAGATTGTAACCGGAAGTACATATAAATCATTTTATCTATGAAATATTTACAAAATTTCACTTTTAAATTATTTTCGATCATTTATACAAAAAATGGAAAAAATCGAAAATTGATTTTTTATAGGTGTAATTTACCTATATGCGTATATTCTCATTTCCTGATTAATTTCCCAAATACTGGTTACACGAACTCCAAAGAAATTACAGTAAAATCTTTGTTTTCCATAGAAAATACGTTATCGAATACAATTACGTTACAATTAAGTTACGATAATACGATATCGAAACATTCAATACGTTATTGAATTAACGTATCTTGTGGGTAAGAAGCTTGGTTTTTCTGAGATAGAAGGGTCAATATACTTGGATATTTCATATTAATTGTAGATTGATAGATCAGTCTAGAGATAAATGACCATGACAGACGGTCAGACAGACTATAAAATAATAAGAGTAAAGGTTTTTTTTTTCTTTTCAGTTACGAAACCAAAAAGATACTGAAATTTGTCGACAAGTTTGTTTTTATATGATAATTCAACTCCCTCGTAAACTTCTCGATCCTTCCTAGATGTATTTGAACGTACATAAAACCTTATTTACAATTCCATTGTTACCCTTAAAATTAACTTCCCTTGTATAAATAATAAACTTGAAATATATTAATAATAAAGTTATTATTAACATCAAATAGTTAAGTGTGAAATAACATTTAAAAATATTAAAAACTAATTTGTTTCGGGTTGAGAAAGAATCTCTGATAGCGGAAAGTGCTAAGTCACTCCGTTGGCTAAGGTTGGTCAAGGTTGTAAGCCACTGAATTATCAATGCGGAATCATTTGTAACAACACAGCATAAAAACATTTCACATTATATAAAAAAATCAAGAGAAGCATCAAATATTTTTTCCTTTTATCTAGTTTACAACTAGTAGGATCGGTGCGGATGCTTCAATTTAATAGTGTACATATACAAGTTCCTTTTAAAAATCAAGTAACAAATAGACAAAATCCAATCAGATCAAGAGAGGTAGCTTGTTTAAGTGTAGTAAGGTACTGACTACGCTAAGCTGATTTGATTTATTTTCTATTGTCCATTTCACCGTTAAATCCGACACCGATCGCATATTGTGTTTGGAAAAAACTTTTTGAAGAGAATACACTTCTATAGATTAGTTTAGTTAGAAAAAGCTTTGTAGCGCTTTTTCTAAATTGTTTCGTTATTATATTTTGCATTTTGTATTGAGGATTGTAATAGTAAGGAAGTAAATGCAATCGAATTGTCCTCAATAAGTGTTGGTATTGTTTCGCAGTTATTGCCATTCTATACGTTGCCGAGACACGCTTGGAATAAATTAAACTGCAATTTGGGCCTTTAATATGGAGTGTTGTTGCGCCATTGGATAGGGAACCACTGGTGCAACGATATGAGCGGCATTCGAATGAGTACACAAAGGCTGCGATACATAGGTATACGTCAGTAATGCAGCTGAGCAGATGATTGGTCTAAGAGTCTCTGTGGACTGCAGCCTATACATTAATAAATCGTCGAAATAATATTGAAATATGTTTAAATAATTTTTGCTTGTATACATAAGTGAATGTTTTATATTTTAAAATGAACGGAAGCCGACAGTGTTTTAAAAGCCGGGTATAATTGTATTTTGTGGCATACTGTCGAAACTGAAGCACGGATGTATGTGCATTAGATTCGCTCAATTTGCACAACTTGCTTTAGCTACCTTTACATAAACAAACTGCTGGTGCAACTAGATAACGCTTCTACGCTTTGTTTACTTGTCTTTACTCATTTTAATTTTTCATGTGGGTAATACGCTGTATCCCGCACTAGGCAGGGTAGGCAGAGGGAACGGAAGTGAAACCTAGTGTTATGACACTCCATTCCACTTCCGTTCCCCACTTTCCGCCGAATTTGAGGCATTGCGTGTTGAGTGGCGGAACTCAACGCCGCGCTTTGCCTTATTACCAGAGCGAAGTAATGAAACATTAAATATTTAAATTGAAAATATTAAATATTTCATTTCCTCGACTGGGGATCGAACCCAGAACCTGTCGGTTACAGTCACACTCTTGTGCCGCTGCGCCACGACAAAAAAAAAAATAATATAAGTAATAACTAGACGCCTGTATGATTTTGAAAAAGTTATTCTTTGACTCGGTTATTTATTCATTCACGTTTCATATTTTATTTTTTTTTGTTATATTTTATTTATAAAAAAAATAGATTCTCTGGAGTTGGTCGTGTAACCAGTATTTGGAAAATTAATCAGGAAATGAGAATATACGCATATAGGTAAATTATACCTATAAAAAATCACTTTTCGATTTTTCCATTATTTGTATAAATGAGGGAAAATATTTAAAATAATTTTGAAAAAGTTATTCTTTGACTCGGTTATTTATTCATTCACGTTACATATTTAATTTTTTTTTGTTATATTTTATTAACAAAAAACAATAGAAAATGTAACGTGAATGAATAAATAACCGAGTCAAAGAATATTTTTTTCAAAATTATACAGGCGTCTGTCTGTATGTCATGAATATTTCTATATAACCAAATTTGGTTATATAGATATATTAATGACATACATACAGTATTGTATGAGCAAAAAGTGATTTTTTATTGTTTTTAAAAAGAAATATTTATAAAAAAAACTTAAGGCACGTCACTAGACTTAGACTTCATCTTAGATCGTTATAGATCACTTAGTGACTTTAAATTATGTCAAATTAAAATATATTTAGTTATGGTAAATAGTATAAAGTTCATGGGCTTTAAATATTGACAAATTCAAATTCTATGTAGTTATGGTAAATAATGAGGTAAGCAATACATCATTTTATCATTTAAATATTACAATTATTCAAATATCTTCACGGATTTGAATTTTCCGACCGGATAATATCTTTGCAAACTTGTTTATCATGAGGCCTGTCATGGCGCAGGGGCACGAGCGTGTGACTGTTAACGTAGGTTATGGGTTCGATACTACTGGAGGAAATGTCATATTTAATGATTAAAAATTAACAATGTATTGTTTTTGTTTCTTTGTTGCGGTAGCAAGGAGTGGAGTACCGCCACTCAACACGCAATGTCTCAAACGTGGGAACGTATCAGAGTGTCTTAACACTAGGTTCCCAAGTTGCGTATGCCTACCCTGCATGTGCAGGATACAGAATGAAGCTGAAAAAGCTACTTGATAATGCAATTTAAAAACTGTTCTTAAGTTAATGCTATAAAGTTCATACGCTATAATTACGAGATTACCAATTGACCGTATCATAATTTAAATATTATTATTATTTAAATATTTTTACGGAAAGCCAATTTCTGGAGCGGATGTCGGAAATATCTTTGCAAACTTAATTATGTACTTTAAAAAGTGTTCAATATTCATTCTGATGTTCACTGGGCAGATATTAAAATTCATAACTCGGCTATTATATTCGTCAACATCTGGCGCCACTGAGAAGTTATTATCTGGAGCTCTAAGAAATGCATTAATTAATTATAAAATCAAGAAAAGCAAAAGTCATGTTATTTACATTTGTTATTTATTGATTAAATTATGACGAAAGTGGAATAATTTTATCGAAAAATCCTAAATACGTTACTTATTTTATAATATATAAATATTTTTGTATTAGTCAATAGCTAAGCTACGTTATATTTTCTTTGTATAAAAATTCAAATGGGTCATATAATTTTGTCATATAACTGGCATTTTATCTTCGTAATACGTACTTTACTCATTTAAAATGTTTTAGAAGTATAATATAAAAAGCATTTATTGGATGTTACAGTATGGTTACATTAAACTTTTGAGCAGTATTTTTGCTGTTGTATTTTTAAATAATTTTGATGTAGGTACGTTTGTGGTACATTCAGCAATATGCAATTCGCTTCACATAATATAAGCTGGTGCACACGGCTCTATCCTCACGTAAATAGATTAAGCTGCCTGAGTGCTGGTACTACGTGCCGCATTTTTTAATGTTTTTGTAAAACCTTATCATTCGCGGATATTACTTTCATGTAATTTCTCATATTTTCTGTTATTTATGAGGCACGTTTTTGCTCTGGATTTTCAATTATCAATTGAAGAGTCTCCATAACGAGCATCTACCAATTCACTTGTAAAATTTGCCGAAATATTTCAACAAATAAAAACATAATTTGCTATTTATATTTTAACATTTTTTAGTTTTTTTTATTGAGAAAATATTAAAAACGTTTCCGTTTACATTTAAACTGTCTCTGAACTTTGTGAAGTTGAAAAGTGAAATGAGTAGAAATCAAGTTTCCAGAATTTTTTACAATGAGGAAATTTATAACTAGGTAAGTATAATTGAATGAATTGACGGCGATTCTCTAGAGAAATGGAAATATATAACAATGTAAAAAGTCGTGTATTAATTAATACATTGTGCTTTCGAGCCTCACTGGAGGAAATGAAATATGTAATATCTTCATTTCTTCGCTACCAGAGCGAAGGTTAAGCACCGCCAGTGTTGAGTACCGCCACCTAACACACAATGCCTCAAATTCGGCGAAAAGTAGGGACAAGAACGGAATATCTTAATATTAGGTTCTCAAGTTCCCCCTGTCATATAAAAAGTATAAAATCAGAAGCTGTAAACAACCTCAAATTAAGATACAGATCCTCTTCGAGTTCGAGTAGTTCTATGTAAATGTATCGATATTTCATTATGTTAACCGTACTTCATGTAATTGATTTAGATAGTGTGTAGTCATTACTATGATTTAATCATAATGAATATATCGATTCGAAGATACTTTCGTACATCGACGCGGTTAACATGTAGTTTATTTGTTTGATAAAGTAAGATACGCAGTCCAGGCAATTTCGTCGAGGTCTCTGTGCTCTATAAAATAATTGAAATTTATTTTGAGTAAATTTATGACAAAATTAAGTTACGATTGTCTTTAAATATATGTCGATAAATTTTAAGTAAATATATTATATATACTGGCGTATAGTATGTATACAATACATTATGGAAACATAGACTATAAAACAATGTTAAGAATAATAAATAAATCTAGACTAATCTCATTTATTTTTAACTTATATAAACTAAATCTAAACTATAGGTCAATTGTCGCTTTATCGGATACATGTGAATAGTTTTTACGACCGTCGCGTGGCTCTCAGCCATTGTTTTATATGCTATAGTGATATTTATAGCTAAGGACCAAGCTTGTCTAGACTGAACTTTACTGTGTGAAATACATACGTGAAAATTCATGAGATTATACTGCTCACGTCCAAGCGCTTGTGTATAATAGCATATTTTAATTACTTTAGATACAAATATTTACCAATTTTGTCTGTAAATAGAGAATGAAAAGAAATAGAATATAAACATACAATTTTTCTTCGCTATCATCAAACAATACTCTAATGAGTTTCTTTTGTTTACTCAAAGACTAATTCTAACAGCACGTAATAAAAATAAATCTTCACTCCTTATTAGGAGACAAGTACAGTACCGTACATACATACATATAAGTATATATTATACATTTTAAGTTACATTTAATATTGGAAGTAACTTTAAACTATCACAACTTCCCTTTAATTAACTGGATATAAGACACGAAAACAGTATTGAATCGGCGAACCGCAATAATTATAAAGTTTGTTATTTAGGTAACAATGTGGTTAAATTAAGTAAAGGTAATATAAGCTTTACGCACTGGCGTTAAACTTTTCCTAATTCTGTTTGTTTCGCCTTATCCAAGCATGACTTATTTTAATGAATATTCTGTTACTTACAATTTTTAATATATTGCTTTCAATTTATTGCAGAAATGGCCACTAATTTAAATCTTGCGTTGACATTCTTATGACATGTTTTTGCTTTATGTTTATATTAATTATTATTAATGGATGGGCATTTAGTGACTTATTACTAGCTCCGCGATTTTGGGACAAAAAGCTAAGTCCATTGTTATTCAATGTGCATATGTATGTATATAGAAAGTAGATTTTCTTGTTAACTGCTCAATTTTGACTGTTATCAGTTCAATAATTGAATTCTTTATTAATATTTAAAGTAATTACAAACAAAATAATGATATTATTAAAGCGCTTTGTAAGTTCCTTAAGTAATAAATCTATTTATCAATGTAATAATTGCGCTGATTGTTTTCTAGCTTTATTCGAGTTTCATTTAGTTCATTATTATTATTATTATTATTATATAGAAATTTATAAAAAATGCTGTGATAATGTAATGTAATGATTACTTCTCGTTGAATGAAATATATATACATTTGCCAACTAACTTATTTGTTTTTTATGATGTAACATACTTTTATTAATTAATGTTGTGTTTGTAAATAGTAATTGAATGAGTAAAACAAAATCTATTTTTTGTTATGAGATGCACGGGATTTAAATGAACCGAAGAACGTAGCGAACGTAGAAAAAAATATAAACAAAGTGAACCGAAACGAACCAGATTTCATTAAAGCTTTCTTTAAAAAAAAGAAAGTTCGTTTTGCTTGGAATTTAGACAACTCGCCATTGCGAAATTTTAATTAAATCCACTTTGATCGGGGAAGTGGAATGTCTCTTCAGTGATATGATTAAAACCGCAATAAAACAATAGATTTTAAATTAATCCGATAAGTAAGAAAGTTTAAAAATATATAAATGACAATGGTTATATATGATATAATAATAAATATTAAAGGAAAGTTATCAAAATATAATAGTGAAATCTGCTATCAGATCGGTCGTTAGCCGTTTTCGACATTAACGTGAAAAAACTGAAAAAGAGACATTTTTTTTTAATATTATCATTGGTTCTATCTTACATATCTTCTATACATACATCGATTTGATATGATGTTATAAAAAAGTGTGGAAGAGAACCACACAATAAAAATAATTTTCTTATTAATTCATATTTTTACGTCGTTCTCATCGATTATTGGGAAAGTAGATTTGTTAAATTAATTTAAATTTCTTAGTTAGATTATAGTAAAATAATTTGTTTTGTTTAAATATTATTTCTGAAATTTTATTTTGTACTACTATTAGTTTTGATATTTTCAAATATTTACTTTAGTAATAAATGACGGGCGAAGCTTCGTGCAGGTGGTTAGCGGTCTCATGTACATCAAAAATCATCAAATGTACATTTCTTGGTCAATTTATTTTCATTGGTTTGTTAATTTTATTTTATGGTTTAAAAAAAAGTTTTTGACGTATAACTAACTCTACGCTGACTATATATTGAAGCTTCATAGTATGAATGCGTCTCCGTTTGGGCAATATGAATTAAGGCCGCACGACGTGCTGCCGATAAACGGAGCGGGAACCACCTTCCTCTGCTCAGAACTTAAACTACAATTTGCAAAATATGAAACGTGATATTGCCTAAATAGCCACTTACCTTAAGAGAGTCGTGCACGATCTATTGTTTACAGTATATTAATTAAGATTACCCTTACCGATTTTCGACAGCGCACCTTAATATTGAAGGCCACTCTTCTAAATTAATTGACGTAGATGCCAACTTTAAGATTTTCTGTATTATTAATGTTGTAGTTGCTAAAATTAAGTTATTTACTATTCTTATAATTTAGAATATACAAGATAAATACTGAAATGTATGTTGAATTCTTGAAATTTATTTCTAATTTAGTACAAACCGTCTAAGAAACATTCTAGGAAATGTATAAATTGTAATGAAATCTTATCCCAAATCTGAAAATCCGTTAACTTTTCAAATTATAATTGATTTATGTTAAGCTTAATCTGTTTATCGTTTGTTTCTTTAATTTACAAATTCGAAATGGCTGAAGTAGTAATGTAGTTTGTTGTCGTTGATGATATCGTAGCAAACGAATGCATGGAACTTTATTACTTTCCTTGACCTTATTTGAGTGGAGAAAACGCCCTAGGCTTATGACAACTCTTACATGTCGCAGTCGTTTATGTCGGTGTGCAATCTTCTTCTTAATAAACATGATGTACAAACTAACGTGAGTATAATCTTCTCAATCTCTGACACTCAACTTAATTTATAACACTTGATAATGAAAATATATTTTGTGACTTGTGTTTGGTACTCAGGTTCGTGTTGTATCCCGCACATGGTAGGGTAGGCAGAGGGAACTTGGGAACCTAGTGTTAAGACAAACCGTTCCAATTCCGTTCATGGCGGAACTCAAACCGTGAATGGCGGAACTCAACGCCGAGTTTTATTTTGTACCAGAGCGAAGAAATGAAAACATTCAATATTTTAACTCAAAATATTAAATATTTATTTTCCTCAAGTGGGGATCGAACCTACAACCTGTCGGTTACAGTGACACGCTTGTGCCGCTGCGCCACGACAGGCCTCAGTTGTGTTTGATAATTTTAAAATAATTTTAATTACAATTAAGCATTATGTACACATTACATACAACACATACAAGAATAGCATGCCATTTAGTATTTAATTTAAAGCATCTAATTTAGCTAGCCTATTTGTTTATAAGTATATACCATACTTAGCTATACAAAAGAAAATGATAACACATTTTTAAAACACGTTGCGTGATTAACTTATTTTTCTTAGCTTCACGCTGTATCCCGCACGAGGCAGGGTAGGCAGAGGGAACCCAGGAACCTAGTGTAAAGACACTCCGTTCCACTTCCGTTCCCCACTTTCTGCCGAATTTGAGGCACTGCGTATTGAGTAGCGGAACTCAACACTTATTTTCAGTTTTCAAATACATACCCACGTAAAAAAATTACTTGTACGTCATTCAAAATGACAGCTCTTAAACGTAAAGTAGGTTTTTGTAAAGGTTAAATAAAATATTTAAAAGAAAATAGCGTACTACATCGCACATTTAATTTTATCACTCATTTCCCGTGTGCAAACTTTATTTTAATATTTATGAAAATTTTAGTAGGCAGTGTCATTGTATGAAAATATATTCGCGTTATTTTAAAGGTAGTTTTTTCAGTATGATATAAAATATATACATTATAATTAAATATTCATATATGTCATGCTGTACATTCTCTATGAGTGAGTTGGCGTTTTTAAATAAATTCTCTTTCGTTTAAAATGATTATATCTATACAATATCTATGATAAAACAGTACAATTTGTACCCGTTAACTGTCTTTTTCGTCTGTTATACACACACAACTTCGGATCTACTGGACGGGTCTGGATATATATATATATATATATATATATATATATATATATATATATATATATATATATATATATATATATATATATATATATATATATATATATATATATATATATATATGGCAGTGGGCGGGACACATAGCAAGAAGAACCGATGGCCGTTGGGGCGGAAAGGTTCTCGAATGGCGACCACGAACCGGACGACGCTCAGTGGGCAGGCCCCCTACCAGGTGGATCGACGATCTGGTCAAGATCGCCGGAAACCGCTGGATGCGGGCGCAAGACCGATCGTCGTGGAAATCCTTGGGGGAGGCCTATGTCCAGCAGTGGGCGTCGAACGGCTGAAAATGATGATATATATATATATATATATATATATATATATATATATATATATATATATATATATATATATATATATATATATATATATATATCCCCTATAGTCCTCCTCGATGAATGTGCTACCTAATACAATAATATTTTTTCAAAATTATTTTTTTTGAAAAGACATAGTGGCATGTTAAGTTTCACCACTCATCACGTAATGTCTTTAATTTGGATAGTTAGTAAGAACGGAGAAGTGTCTTGATAATAAGGTTCTCTTAAATGAGTGGAAAAACAAACGAAATAGCAAGCTGCAACTAGTTATAATATAAATTCTAAATTAACGGTTCGTTGAGTACCGCTGCGCATATGCGAATCAATAATATATCGAATAAACATATAAAATGATTGAATATATAAAAAAAACTGTATACTAAATATTTTTTAGAACCATAATGATTTATAAGAGCTTTAAGCACGTTTTCCCGAAGCTTGAACGTCGAAAT
Organism: Eueides isabella; assembly: GCA_019049475.1. Classification (NCBI taxonomy): domain Eukaryota; kingdom Metazoa; phylum Arthropoda; class Insecta; order Lepidoptera; family Nymphalidae; genus Eueides; species Eueides isabella. The sequence goes on along the minus strand of CM032384.1, from coordinate 8,143,272 downwards.
GTTCTTGTGTCTTCCTTTTATCATATCATTTTGACAGATCGCAAGTAATCCGTAAAAGAGGTAAATATATATATTTATTTTCAAAGATAATGTATGAATTACTTATTATTTTTTGTGATAGAAAGACGTTAGAGTTTTCCTCACATTTCAAGCTAATAAATTAACAGATGCTTTAAAAGAAGAGGAACGATTCCATCAAAATTCGTAGGCGGCAGCTGCTAGTAACGCGCTGAAAGTATCTTTTATTTGTTATCGAATTTTAGTGGCGCTTAGATCCGTGAATTTGAGATGTGTTTTAGCTTCTTACTTCCAATTACTTCCTTATTACATAGTAAGTTGTTTGAGAGATATTACTCTACTTGTTATACTAAAAAGTGCACATATTTTGTTTCTTTACAGGTACAAGAACATTCTATCAATTTTCAATTTTTATTTTAAACTTTATCTATGAACGGCATGGTAGTTGTAACGACAGAGCTCTCGAATAAAGAGAAAAAAGACTTTATTGGTACAAATACTTAACATGAAATATTCACTTAATTTATTTCAATATATTTAAGTACACTACAGCTGTTACGTGTCGTATCTTTAATCTGAAAGTGAAGATTATCCAAGCACTTTTATGTTTTATCACATTTGTCTATTACTTGGCAGAAAATGCGAATGTTTTTCATTGATTTACAATATTCCCCAAAACTTTGCTCGTTCGTGTCTCGGCAGGTGCCCTCGCGAATAATGGGGCTTAGCATTATTGCCGATGCGTGTAAAATGTCCTTGCGAGTGTCGTGAATCTCCAAAGTAACCTCGTTTTTCCCAAGCCCACTTTTGCATTTCTTAATTAATTAATTAAATTTATATGAACGTTTTTGTATGTAACATAAATTTTCTTCAATTTTAATTTGAGTATATAAAGTGTATTGCTAGAATCCGCAAATTACAGATGTAATATAAGAATAAGAAATGAAGGCTTATCATGATCCAGGGGCACAAGTGGTGACTGAAATTAAATATTTTATATTTTCATTTCTTTGCTCTGTTAACAAGACACGACGCGGCGTTAAGTGCCACCAAAGTACCTCAAAGTCGGTGGAAAATAAGGACCGGAGTGCCTTACCACTAGGTTCCCCTAAATTCTCTCTGCCTACCCTGCCATCTACGGGATATATCGTGAAGCTAAAAAAGAACATATTGTATTAAACATTATATTTTTAATAAACTTCATATAAACGAGCTGTCAATTAACCCTTTAAAGTAAAATTCGATTTGGTACTCAACATAAACAAAAAATGCTGTTCATTGAACTTTGAGTTTACGACTTTTACAAGCCAATAATTTACCGGATTTTATTGGTAGTTGATTGAGTTACTGTTATCAAACCCCGGTCTAATATTTTATAGAGGGAAAACAATATTTTGAATCAATTTCATTTCTTTTAATTAAAGATATAAAATGTCTCATAAATAAGGATATAGGAATTATTAAATAATCAGTTATGTAATTTATAAAGAATTACATTACATATATTAAATGTAAATGTAATTTGTCTAATATTTTTTTGAGAATAAAAAAGAAACAACGTTTTTAAATAAATAGGAAAGGTTTCTGAATGCGGAACATACATAAACATATTAAAATTTCATACATTTCATAATTAAACTTCATATTTTAATACATTTAGAGCATTAAAGAAATTTCTAATTATAATATGTTGCTTTGATAAGCAATCTGTAGGGACATCAAATACTTATATTTAGATATTATTTACAATTTAAAATTGACTATGGACTGAAATATGAAAAAATGTTAACTATATTTTTTTCTACAATTACGTAATTACGTACATATATACGTTTTTGTTAATATATTATACAATATATGAATTGGAGAATTGGAGAATAATGGATTGTCCAGCCAATTTCAATTCGGAGATATAATAATATATTTGTCTAATCTTTGAATAACTTTCATTATTATACTGGAAATATATATTTTTTGTAAGTATCGATTGTAATATAACTATTTTGAAATTATAAAATTTTACTTTAAAAGATAATCTAGCCTTTTTTTGCGAACAGATCAGCAACTTACAATCAACAGACTCAATATTACACGTTTAATGTGTTTCCCTGTATATAAAACATATTAATAGCGAAAGATCCAAAGATATTTTTTATTACATCAACCGATAAATTGTCGTACGTATATTTAATTTAACTGCAAATTTGGGAGCTTTTTAATACAGCTATTGTTTTTTATTTTAAAAATATTTCTTGATTTAGTATAAATTCATACCTGTAGTAAACTACGAAGTTTCATTATGATTATCTATATGATTGACGCTTCAATTAAAAGTTGCGAATTTGGTGTTTGTTATTTTGGACACTTCGTTTCTCGTCTAAAGGAAATTGAGTTGACTTTGTGCCAATTGATATTTCTAAAAGTAAATTATGATAATACTGTTTTGCCATAAATAAAAAACTCTGTATTTACTAAAAAATATTGTTACAGGTAAGCCTCTACTTACGTTGAAATGAATAAATAAAGGTAAGTGAATAATAAAAAAATATAACATAGTTATTGATTCATGTTAACATAGTTATACTGCGATGTTTTCTAAACAAGTAAACGAACAAAGTGAACAAAAAGCGCTGCGGTACCTCAACAACATGTAATTAGAGCTCTCCATTTTAACTAATAAAGCAGGGTATGGCTCTTGTAGCTACATAACCTTATATTAAAAAGCGAACAGTTCATTACGCCACAAAAATTTAAATTAAAAATCTTAATATTTCAATATATTTTTATTGGCGAAATTAATACTTTCGACATATGTAATTAAAGATACCTAATTGTTCAATTGTGTATTTACATATTTACGTACATGAAACAAAATAAATCTTTAACAACCATTTGTAAATAAATAACTTTGGATAATATATTATTTTGTTAATGGTTTAATTATATTCCCTTTGCTTTATTTATTAAAGCAATGCGATAAATGCAGTAAAATGATAAAAAAACTATATGACTCTGACGATCATCACGTCTAGCTTTGAAACGAGACATTTAAAATCGATCACTCTTATAAAAGTTCCTTTGTTAATGAACGTCTGCATCACGTTTACTATGCTTTGTATAGAAAAACCTATTGTTTTCAAATGATGTATCAGAGACTATAGGTATCATAGTACCTTTGAAGGTAAGGAGTGTCCGGCGTTGCAAAAAGTGTAAAGCGCATTGTTTTCACGTTTGTAGAGGAAACGTTCAGCGCAAGCGATGACAAGCGATGGTTAGATGTAATGGACTACTGTTTACTCTTCTATCCAGCTCTTGGGTTAAAAACTATATTAAGTGTACCGAGTACCCAAATTGTAATATATACGAAGCGAACAGATTTCCCTTTTATTTATTTTTTATATAAATATACAATGCTTTAATATTTTTCAAATTGGATTATTTTATATGTAATTCCGTTTTCATATTAAACTATTACGTTTTTTATTTCGGAAGCATTTTAAAGTACTTAAATGTTTAAATATTTTTATTTTAACATGTGCACTTTAAAAGCGTAAGAGGATTGCAGACAACCAAGCACTATTCTCAGCCTGACAACGCTGCCCAAAGAGGGGATTTTTGTTACTTGTATAATATAAAGTTACAGTGTACCTATTATATATTGTATTTCAATTAGTTATATTTATATAATTTTTGTTTCTTATTTAATAATATTATATTTTTTATTATAAACTTGACATCTTAAAATAAAAAATATTTATATCCATAAAAACATTCTGCTTGAAAAGAGATCGGTGCTTTGTTTTGACGTGGTATCATATTTTCTTTCCAATGAATTATCCTGATGTTGCGGAATTTATCGAATGCCATGTTTTACCAGTAAGATGTTTTTACTTCATCGAACTTAACGCAAGCTTATATATTTTCACCTAACAAGAATTCACTGTGCGTAATAACTAATAGGATATTTTTGTTTGCTTACGAAAAGTTTCTTTCTAAGGAAAATTTATTGTCTCAGGCTACAACATAAAAAGAAAGTAATTTTCTTTATTATTATCTATGAATACTTGTAATAGATCAAAATCCTAAAAAGGTAAACTTTATGTCAGTGTTAATATTATGCCAGTCATGATCACAATTAAGAACAATTATTTTGCATCGAACAAATTAATCATCGTAAATTGGTTCAGAAATCTCGGCGTCATTAGTTTTTATGTACATAAACAATGTATTTGTACCAACCGAATTTAGAACTTCTTTTTTTAAAATCGGTTAAAAACAGACAGAAATTATAGTTACGAGTCCTTCATTAAAAACCGGAAAGTGAATCTAAAGTTTTAATGCTGTTTATATCAAACAAAATATACAATAATGAAAGATAGAACGCTCTCTCTTAATTGGATACACCTACCAATTAACTTTTTAAAATATAAATTGGACTAAGGAAAAGCGCGTGTAATTATGTATTTTTTGTATTCAGATTTAAGAACATTAACCTGTTAATAGAAATAGTTAGGGAAAATAAATTACATTTTATTATAATAAGAGCTGCTTTAAGTCGAATTATGTCCATGCAGAATATGAATGAAGCAATAAAAATTTAGCGCATGCAACGTCAGTAATTTTCACACTGTCAACGGTATATTTCTACAAATATTTTCTGTAGGAATGCTTTTCTTATATTTTTCCTTCATAACTTCATGTACTAGTCGTATACATGTTGTGTGCTCTTACAAAGTGCAACATTTGTATATAAAGTATATGGGTATGTTAACAAAATAGGACAACATACATACATATAATTATGACTTAGTCGAGCTACATTTATGTATATACTATAATATATACATGATCTGCCGTTGGGTCAATCTTCTCATTACAGTTATGTTTGTATTAATTATTGAGGTGCTTATATTACTTACACAAGCATAGCTTGTAAAGATTTGTCTAAGATTTTACTCTATATTAACTACATTTAGTTAAAAGTTTAATTAAGACCAGTTTCACAATTAAAGCAAATTAATGAATTATATATATACAGTAGTAAGAATAGTAGAAAAATTATATGTATATATCACGTAGAAAAATTATAATTATATATCACTAATATTACCAAAGCGTGGTTTAGCTAACTGAGATGTACTTACTAATAATGAGATTCTTTTTAAGTGTAGTGTACTTGAGGTGTAAATCTGAGGTGTAACATTGGTACTTTTATTATTAGAGTAATAGAGATTTCTATGAAATTTTCTATTTTACGTTGTCAACTATGAAGAACGCCTTTTTCGTCTCGAACGTACCGTTATTTGGGCTATATGGGTACATTTTGAAGCCCTTTATTTGACTTGCAATGTTAGTATGTGTGTTGGTGCTTTTGAATTCTAGCAAGCTCAGTTTCACCTATTTCCCAGTATTTAATGGAGATAAATTTTGATTACGACCTCAGTTCTGATGATAATGAGTTTACACATAATCAATATTGTTGTATATAATAGAATGCATCATGAAACATTACATTAGAATAATTCTGAAATCTTTAAATAATGTAAACGCCAGTAAAAGTGTAAATATTTGTTTAAACATATACATTTTATGAATTTTGGAATTAACGAATTATAAAAAATCTGTTGGTTATCTATTTATTACATTTTAAATTATTTTACATTATATGTTTTTATTATATATGTTAGGCAAATTATAAATAAACACAAAAAGTACAGTGAGTTACGTCAAATGAGCAATATGCATCGGAATTATAGTTTAACTACCTGGAAAATAGCTACCTTACTTTTGTTGACGAACGGATCTCTAAGGTAAGAAAAAAGTAATAACAGCGACTTAATATCGTAATATTATTTATTTTCCAGCCACAACGACTTGCGCATAACGCAATCAGGAAATGATTGTTAATTCAACGTAGCTCTTTGGAGCGTTCATTAAATAGAAACTTAATAAAAATGAATAAATTAAAGGCTACTGACATTCTTTCTGTAAAGTTATGATCGTTTAAATGATTTTTTTCTACATTTACAGTATAAAGTTCAGAAACTAGCTATATGACATTTTTGTCGGGGTAGGTACTAATTAAAACGCGAGAATGCATTCCGAGCTATACTTTTGTGAGCGTAGTCAGAGTGTGCGGGCATTTTAAAAGACATTAAATTCAAACGAGTGTACAAACGAATTTAAATCTTCATATCTTTCTCACCACTCTCATGAATATGCTAGGATATGAAAGTGATCGTCATTTAATAAATCTCTCCTTGTCTTTACGGTCATCAAAGCTGAAAGAAATCCAGACGAATACCGAATTTGCGACATGACAATATCATAAAGTATTTACCACGTTTGTTAGGTTATTATAAGTATTTTTTATGATTAAATTAGATAAAAAAAGCTGTATACATAGAGCCTTAAAATTCTTAAAACACTCTAAATTGTGAACAAAGTTAGATCCTACTTTTAAAACCTTAGTATTTTCAGAAAATGGTGTTCGCACTTCAAGCACTTGTTTGTGAAGAGCTTGAAAGCTGAAACTTGTATAGGCAAATACTACAGTAATATATGTTGACGCAGTAACATTTGCTGTAGAGGGTTGTTCGTTTATTATTTTTTGGCCGTGTTCCATTAAGAAAGGAAATGATAGTGTAGGCTCTGATTCTGTGCGTCGAGCGTTATTGCGCGTAGGCGGGCGGGCGGGCAGCGGGGCGCGCGGCGACCAGTGACACGCCGGCCTGCACCGCGAATACGCGTCTCTAAACGTATCACATCGCAACTTTTAAACGCAGTTCGGGCAGACTAGTTACCGACAACATAATATTATGTGATGACTGTCTTGTTTATGTGATAAGTGCAATAATATATTAAATAAAAGTATGTACTGGTTTAACTATGAATATCTACGAAGATTGTAACGGCGAATACAATATAATAATGCAACAAAGATTATATAGTATCTTTATCTAAACTTTAACTTATCTTTTTTTCAGTATTCCTTACAATATTATGTTATGGATGTTAATAATACAAGGAAAGAAAACAAATTGGTTTAAAACAAATGTGCATTATTGAAAAATGTTAATATGTTTATTTTTATTAAAAATATATCAAAGTCTACAATAAATTCAAATAAATAACAATATTTTTTTATATATTATATTATATATATGTAATAATATTTAAGTTTATCAAATTCATTTTTACATCGACACAATATTTAATTATTCTCAATGACTATTTGAATGAAATCAGGATGAAAAATACACAAGTATTTAAATTTTGTGTAACTAAGCATATTATTATAAAGGAATTCAAGAACTTTCAATTTAAACAAGTGCATAAATAAATGAAAGTCAAAAAATATAACCATAAAGGTTACTGTTACATTTTTCATTGTGCCATGCAATCAATTTTGTATAAAACAATAGGAATGATCAATCGCTGATATTTCAACGATGCATACAATTAAAACTTATATCGTACCTCTTTATTAAATTTATAGATATATTCGGCAAAAAGTGGGGAGCTAAAATGTGTAACTAAGAATTGAGCGTTTCAACAATATAGTAGTGTTGCTTCTACTATTACTTAAATTTGGAAAATTTTCTATAATTAAACAAAACTTTACTTTGAAATCTTTTTCAATGGTACCTTGGTTATCAGCCTGTGAAATACTGAGAAGGGTAATATTGATTAAATATAATCCTTGTTGAACGAGATAATTATACAATGTCTAATTTTATAATTATAAAATCCTATTGTTATTTGCTATAATAAAAGATCGAATACTTTCATATTTAATAGTCTAAGTAATGCCTAGGGAGGGGGTGAAACAAGGGAGCTACGCGTACAATTCTGAAATTAGTTATGAAAAAAATGTATGACTCGTTCTTAATATCAATATAATAAGTATACCCGAATAAGTATAGTTAAAGTGTCGTAGAACGGTTACGTCAACAAAGTCTAAACTCAAGGTACACATATATAGCTCCAATATTTTTGCACGGTCATAACTCATAGTTTCGCGCAGATGACGCCCGAGCGCATTACTAGCGAATATAATGTATATGTAGAGATATGTCACCTGAAATGCTAATGCAACTGTAAAGTTTCAGAAACTTTAAGCATAATTTAAAATCTGCTGTGAATGTTTGCTCTTAGACATTTAAATAAATATACAATCTTTTCTTGGGATTTATTAAGCAAGAATCTACTCAAATGGAAATTACTTTAAGAAATAAGACCGGAAATATTTGCAACTTTGTAGCGCAAAGGCGCGCTGTTTTCGAGCAAATACCGGTAACTCTAGCTAATTAAGCTTTGTAAAGCTAATAGTATATATATTTTTTTATTTTTAGAAAAGATAATACTTAAGATTTATTGAGTAAGAGATAAAGAGCGGCGAGTGTAGTTTTTATTTAATATTCTAGACCTCAATAATATTTACAAGGAGTACATAGTTGAACGATACTTTTTACTTTGTAATATTTTTTATTGCATTGCATAATTTATTGTTACACATAGAAATAGATCGTCTAAAACAACACATATCGCCTATAACAATTTAAATCGTAATATTTAGTTTTTGTAACATGTTGAACATACATTTAAAACCAGTGTAGGCAAACGCAAAGACAATACATGCAAAAAACTCATAAATTAAAACACAAAAAACAGAACCGACATAGAATAAGTAAAGCTATTGAGTTAAAGCTATATTCAGGACACTAGACGAGAACGTGCTTTCTACGCTGTCGCGTCATATTCCATACATATGACTTTCTAAAATGCAAGCTTCCATCTCATCTAAACGTATAAAACTGAGTAGGTACCTAATAATGTGTAGAGAGTTTTCATTTCAATGTTGGATAAAAGAGCTTCATATAAATGTTGGGCTTTTGTTCTTAATATATTTAAAGGAGAAATCTATTTTAAAATAATGCTTTGAATGACATTGTGTATTTCTAGGCAAAATTTTTCAATAACTTAATTGCACTCGCGCTTAATAAAAAATTCTATACTTATTATTTAAATTAAAATTGTCAACGCAGCAAACGCTATATCTTATATTCTTTTTTAAAAAATAAAAAAAAAATCTACACTTATTATTTAAATTAAAATTGTCAACGCAGCAAAAGATATATCTTATATTTAAAAAAAAAAAAAAATATATGTTGGCGTGTTTGATGTAGGATTTTAAAGCTGTTACTTTGCTAAATTTTTATTGCTTTTTTATCTTCACTTAGGTATATATTTTTTATCTTCACTAAAAGTGTACGTATATACTGAAGACGTATCGCCTAGCCTTAGTATTAGCCCAGTGAAATCCCTATTGGAATCGAATACGCTTTATAGTGTTACCACAACATGAAGTATAACATTATGATACCATAACATGTAGTGCTCGGCTCACATCCAAGTTCAACTTCCATGATAGATGACGATACTGTAGCAATTGACCGACTGATATGAACTCGCTCGAAGGATACGATTGAGATGTGCAGTCTTAAACTAAATTTGTCAGAAACTTTTTTTTTTATGGAAAAGACGGCAAACGAGCGTACGGGTCACCTGATGGTAAGTGATCACCGTCGCCCTCGGCCCCGTGTAGCACTAGAGGAGCTACAGGAGCGTTGCCGTCCTTTAAGGTGGAAGGGTGGAAGGGCACCGAGGCCCGGCATTACCTAATGCGAAATGTAGTGGCCAAAGCCACTACTTAACGCCGGTCTTGAATGCCGGGGGTGGTAATAATCCGGTCGAGTCTGCCCATGCGTGTTGCCATTACCGGCAACGTGACTCTACCACACGCACTTTAGTCGTCTCTTACGACACCATCAGTACCAGGGTGATCCTATTCTAAGCCGGAATCACACGGCAAAGCCGTAAACACACGGCAAACTGAGTTCAAGTGACTAAGATTTACGGGAGCCAGATTAGAGAAGTATCCATTCTTTCAGATAAGTTGAGTTACCTCGGATCCGTTATGAATTAGTCTGGACCTGCTAAGATGTCCATGGCTAGTCTGCCATCACAGAATACCACCGAAATTCAAGAGGCTGATACATAATACGACCGGTTCTTTTAAACAGTAGCGATATTGATTAGCATTACCTCTATCTTCATGCAACGTAACGCCGTCTGGCCGCATTCGTAATAAATTTGCTTAAGGTAGTCTCGGAGTTGGTGACGTAGCGAATAAGCTCCAAGAGCTTCGCCTAAAATAGTACAGACCCGTTGCGTAGAAACTATGTCGGATGCAAGTGCCTTGCTATGTCTGTCTCTGGAGTAAGACACCCCGGACCAACAAGAAAGTGCTGGTTGGATGTCATGTAGTGGAAAAGGTTGAGTAAAAAGGCAGGTTAATGTATCCTGGTAAATGTATATTAGTTTTTCTCAGTTTTTAACATACTCTTACAACCACTTCATTTTATTATTACAGTCATTCAGAAAATATTAATACTTATAGTTTTAATTACTATTGCTGCCGGTAACAGAGTTAACGGTGCCTTAGCTGCGTTGTTGAGACGGCGAAACGTCAGCATAGCTGCGCGTTTGGCCGTACACAATGCAGTGTTGGTATCGAAACTGTTATACGGCAGCGAAACGTGGGTATTACAGAAAAAAAAAATGCAAGAAAGACGATTACTGTAGAGATGTGATCTCTTCGTCGGATATGCGGAGTCAGTTTATCTGATCGCATGTCCAATGAAGAAATACACAGAATGGCAGGTCCTAGCGTAGCGATGTCACAGTGAGAATGAAGAAGAACGTGCTCAGGTGGTTTGAGCACGTTGAGCGAATGAGTGAAGAAAGAATGGTAAAAGGATTTATGAAGGAAAAGTGAGTGGTAAGAGAGGGAGGGGGAGACCTCGGTTGACCTTCGAAACACAGTATCGACGATACTGGAGGAAGGTCACGTAAAAAGCATGACGACCCCCCGGAGGGCATGTATGAAGAGGTTGATGACAGTGGACGAGGCGAAAGAGGTATGCCGAGGACCGTAGCGTTTGGCGCTCCGTTCTCTCTGCCTACCCCGCTAGGGATATAGCGTGAAGCTAAGTTAGGTTTCATTACTTAATAAGAAAATTTAATTTAACTTATACAACGTTTTAAAAAAAATCTTGGGAAGGAGCGTCTTATTTCTTTTTCAAAAACTTGTTTTATTCTTTACATCTTATTATCGAAGAACATTTTACCACTGTTAATGAATACTCCAATGAAGTTGCACGTGAAAAAATTGATTAAAGAAACTAGCGTCAGTTGTTTTTTGTGTACTTCTCAGAAAACTTTAATTATGTTATAATTATTCGTAAATAGTATTAACTGAGAATATCTCGTTATAATTTAATGAAAAATATGCCATTCATTTATGTCACGATTATAATTATTTATCGTGAAGTCTACAAAAATAAGTTGGGAAAACACTGAAATGAAATATTTTCGAAAGGACATAAATGATTGATGCGGGCTGCTGATATACTAATTAAATACAGATTGTTATTTGTATTCTTTCAAATATAATATTAATTATTAATTTTTTAAGCGTACGTTCGTTTACGCTAATTTATATAGTATTTACTTATTTCTATTTATAGTTTTGCTTCTACATGTAGTTTGTGTAAATGCAATATTTAATTTGCGTTAGCCGTGTGAGAAGTGTTTAAATAGTAGTTAACTGCGTGATCCGCATGATTTAGATCTGTTTAACTAACTTGGATTTGTAATGAAGTCACATATTGATCTCCTGGTTAGTGATTCTACTTATTTATGGAGGTACCGTAACCTGCGAGGTACCGTACTCTACGTAGCCTAAGTTGCGTGACCTATATTTAAACTATCACTGACTGTTCACTGCTAATTACTACAAAAGTCATGGATTTTGTAAAACTATATAATTATTCTAAACGTACAGGATAGGTTCCATTTCTCAGTATTCCTTCTTTTATTTTACTGACCTTGTTCAAAGCTTTATTCTCAACTTAAAATATTGAAATAGTAGTGTCTATTTTCATTTACTGTTTCGCTTTTTTCATTTTAATTCTTTTACGATTTAACTATTCAAAATTCAGTGTATTGTCGCAAAATTAAATTAATTTTTAGTTACTGCTATATAAAAATAGGAGCTTGATAAAGAAAAACTGACTCTGTATAAAAATACTATATAGCAATGTTAGCCCTCTTAAAACGTGTCTACTGTTTCAGAGATTCGGCTGTACAAACAGGCTGATAAAACTTTTCAAATGTTTGTGTGAGCCTCGGTATCGTGTTAATAGCTGTATGAACTGAAAAAAAAAACACAGATATTTTGAAATCGTAAACTAATTCTGAAGAGTTCGTCTATGATTTTTCGTTTTATTTATATGTATAAACAACAGAGAACGAGAACCATTTCCCAACTTGAGCTTAAAATTAAACTTTGTTTTAATATTTGTTTTGCAGTGGCTGAATATTAAAATATACATATATGTATATATATATTTCTAACCAGTTGAAACAGAAAACGGGATCGTAGTTAGTTTTAAAATGAAATTAAATTTTATTTGAAAAATAAAAGTCAGCGAAGTGTACGCAGCGAACAATGCGAGGCGGCCGTCAGTGTTAAACGATATGAATGAAACTATTTTTCCCGCGATGACATATGTCTTCCCTGTGCTTCCAATTGTTTTTTTTTTTCATGAAACTTTATATATAATATTAAAGAATAAAATTTGTCTGTATTTCGTGTCTAAATCCAGAATGCAATAAAAGTTAACGTTGAGTTGTTGAGTGTTTATTGTTCTATTACAAAGGGATCGACATGAAAAATTAATTCTTACCGGAATTTTTACTCTTGTAAAGCACGATTTAACTTTAAATTCTCATTAAGAATGAACTTTCAAAGAAATATTTACATTTTAATCACTTACCTTCAAGAATGATTGTTTAAGTGTTTTATTTTTATGTTATACTAAAAAGGTTTTGCCGATTATTAAAATTGCCTTCATCTTGAGTTGCATAAAAGAATACCATTTTCTGTATCGACAGGCTCATTAGGAGAGGATTGATTGTCGTCTGTCAAATGCAGAGATCGTGTATCGCTAGTGGATGAACCAAGATTTATTATCCACTAGATGCTGGTCGATATAATAAATGAAATATGAAAGGATGATACCTCTGTAACAAATAGATCTAGGTTTTGCCTAAATATTGTTAGTCAATATATATATATATATATATATATATATATATATATATATATATATATATATATATATATATATATATATATATATATATATATATATATATATATATATATACATATATATATATCAATTTCAAATTTAGAGATATTCTTGTACTTGTAATATATTCGGTAAAAGACGTTCGTATAGCTTCAATTTGGTGTAAGTTTAACCGAGTACCGATTCGCTTGCTAATAAACTGTCGATTGACATATTCAATGCGCTTCACTCGTGTTTCGTTGAGGCGACGTGGGACATTAATAGCTATTTGTCATTCGTCAACTGGTGATTGATATGTGATGACGTAATTACTTTAACTATGCTGCTCATCGTATACTCACAGGCTTACTCCAACAATATATGTAGTTGGAAATTAATTGAGTTGCTTTTAACAAAAAAGACTGATTAATACGCATAAAATTAATTATGAGTTGACAAATTACAATTCAGTAGTGATAGCTTTACCAATATTCTCTTAACATTTTTTTGTATTCATATTCAAATACACATATTCACTTACATGTTTCCATATACATACTTACATACATATATTTTTACTAAGAAAACAAACTCAAGTTAATTTAAAAGTATTAATGTACAAGGTTTATTCTTTACATTATATAAGTAAAAAGGATTTTGTAGCTTTGAATCAATAAAATATTATTGACTATAAAGTCAAAGTGAAAATTATTTTACTTTTCCATTGAGATTCTTTGAAAATGGCGTGAGGTTGCTTTAGGTTTATTCATGAGAAATGTAGTTTAGTAGCCTTATTGCTCATTAAAAGGTAAAAAAGTACTGCTTTGCATTCTAAAAACAAATTAATAAAAAAATAAAAGGGCAAGTTCGTCAGTTGCAAAAATATGGTTAGCTCTCCCTTAAAGAACCAAGTGTATAGATACATTTAATATAACTAAGAAACTTTATAAACACTTCTAGTATGAAGTGTTGTTTAAAGAGACTTTGTGGCGTTCGAGCAATTAGAGAGGACTAAACGTTTAATTGTTAGTTATAATGTAATGTATTGTTGCGATTGCGCCTTTTATTTTATGCTTTACATATACAAAGTCAGATTAGCAAAAGCTTGTTCAAATCGAATATTCTAAAATTTATTTAGGTCTAATTAATTTAAATTATAGTGTTTGTGACAGGAACAATATAAAATATACTCAAAATCATTTTATGTCTCCTTTATACCACAATGATTAGAAACAGTGGTTTGTATGAACTTTTATCTCTAAACAATGATTCTTTATGTTTTTCCATAAGAAACTATTATAAATAAAATTACACGAAATGATTGGACAAGACATTATAATACAATTTATAGTAGATTTCCAACTAAACTAGGGAAAAACCCTGTACTCTACTACATACTCGTGTTTTACACAAGAATATAAAATCTATGTAATTTAACGTCACGTCATGATTTTGATACAGGTTTTAGTGTAAGCTTTGTAATAATAGTGTTACTCAAAATGTTATATAGCCCTATACTCCAATTTAAAACCTGTTACGTGTGACTACTGTATGCGCTTAAATGGTATGTCACGTCCATGTGATCGCTTAAGCCTTGGTTAAGTCATATTTCATGCAATATCTCGTAATAACGTGTAGCCTCCTATATATTAACTTTATAGCAAAATTTATTCGTATTAGTAACTACGTATATCGGTTTTAATATAAATTATATTACCATCGATGTTTACGTTATAAATAGCAATAAATTATACACCTAAAGTATTTTTTGTAGCACACTCGCACTGCAGGGTAGGCAGAGAAACCTTGGGAACTTAGTGTTGATTCCGCGGAATTTGAGGCATTGCGTGTTGAGTGGCCAAACTTAACGTCACTCTGGGCCTTTTTACCAGAGCGAAGAAATGAAGACATTAACTATAATAACATCTTTGATTTTCGCCATTGTTACACATTTTAAATGAAGACTTAATCAGATTAACCGCGTATATTGATATACTCAGACAGTCTACTCGTGACCACGGACTACTGTAAAGTGTTCGAAACGTCGGGTTTCCAAAAATGTTTACCACTACTAAATACACGATTAATCCGGTTAAAAGTTCTATTTAAAACATTAAATATTTAATTTAAGATAAAAATTTAAAATTTTCGACTCCGAATAGAATCGAACACGCAACCGTCGCACACTTGTACCAATTCCTGCGCCATGACAGCTCCATCATTATTTGCCATCCCGTTTCATTTAATATTAGCGTTGGTCTCCGAAAGTTTTGTAGTCTGGTTTCGGATTACCCCTCTCAGTTTCTGAATACAAATGATGGAAATTTTAAAATTACTTCATATGAAGGAGAACCTGCAGTTGTTAAGTATATTAAACACTTCAGTTATATTAAATTCACTATGAATTGCTTAAAAGCAGTTGAATTACATTTTCTATTTATAATAAAAGTTAACTAAAACTAAAATTGTGTATTTTTTTTATCATTAGTAAATTAACATTTTATAACATAGATCAATATAATAGAATGTAGTAATTATTTTTGAATTTTTATTCTTATGATTGTTAGTACGTTTTTATGTAGTATAATGGCGAGACTGAATTACTGAGTCAAAGGAAACAATAGGCATTGTTATCCACATAAATGTGAAATCTCGTTTTGGGATAGAGGTTTTTGACGTAAAAGGGTCTCCTTATCGGTTTTTATGCGATTCAGTAAACAAAAATTGAACAAAACACTTATTATCCTCATTTGTCTCTAATAAACTATATCTGATGATTCGAAGCTTTCAACAGTACTTAGCGTATGAAAGGCTTTAAGTAATTCCGATAAGGCATTTATTCGTCCCACGTTCGGCAAATATTTGTCAAGAAATTCTTCAATTTGTGGAAAATATATTTCTTTTACCTTTACTTGAAATTATTGAAGACAAAAAGATGGTAAAGTAGAGTATTTATTAATTTTATAAATATACTAATAAAGAATGCAAAAGATTATTCTGCTTTTGATTTGACTTATATGTAATTGCTAACGTACTTGTGAACGTGTTACTTGTAATTGTGGCTAAGGTATAATGTATCTATATTTTATATATAAAAAGAAAAATGGAAAATGTCTTATTGGAAAAAGTTTGAAAGTTTGGAATGATGCGGGACTATTATTTAAGTTGGGGCGTAAAGTAACAGCTGCACTAGAAATAATGATGACCTTACGAAAAGAGCCAAAATGCCATCTTGAAAGAGACACGAGTAAGGAAAGTTGAAAACTGGACGAGGAATAATGTAGAAATTGTTCTTTGAGATACGAGAATGACTATACTTTATAAATTGGATATTATAAGGTACGCCAAGAAATTATGGAACATAAAACTTATTTCACTTTTTTATATATAATAATAATAATAATAATTGATTTATACATAATTGAATTTTCATATAATGTTATCGTTTAATTTTGTGTCAGATAAATAGTGTAAAATATGTTCAACTCAATAGATCTTTAGATCGGAAATACACATACAATATTTTTATACAAATTACTAGACAATACACATCAAGTGCGTCACAATAGAAATACGTAAATACATAAATATAAAAATATAACATAAACTTGAATGTTTCAAGTTTTTTATTATTTTACGGCGGGCTTGTAGGATTGATGAGGGCCAGATGCTTTATAATAGACGATAAAGCACGTATCCACATCATATGCAATAAAAATGCAAATGATTTCTGTTTATAAACATATTTTATCAGCAAGAACATAAGTTTCTGAAATCAAATTTGAGAAATGTGTATGTCTTGCTTTGTATTTGACAATACCGTTTTTACTTTGCTAAGAAAAAGGGAAAACTAAAATCAAATAGCACTTTTTCTAAGTGGAACTGTAAGAAAAAGTACTACACTCGTATATATAATATTTACTGTTTGTAAAGTTGGTTGGTATAAAAACAATGCTTTATTGGTCCGGTGGGCAGGCCTAATGAAACTTTCTTGAGTCTACTTGGAATTAAGAATGTTTTATGTCTTAGATGTAAAAAGTTCCTTTTTACAACTTGTGCTCAACAAGATGAAATGATGGTAATCACTGGTCGGTTATTTAATTACTTCTGTAAAGTTTATTTATTATATTTAAACCGTAACCGTTTATGAAAAAAAAAAATACATTTAAAAGTGTAATAGAAAATCCAATTCTATTTCTATGTGGGTTTGTGCAAGCTAATATCGGATAGCTCAACTAATTCAAACGCAGTTTGCATTGTTATATTTTGGCAAACTGTCCTTATAATTTATTATATAGTTTATTTTTATCGTTTGATAAATAAAAAAAAATCATTAAATACTAACTTAACTGTTATTAATTGACAAAAAATATTTTTATATTTAAAAGTTAATGTTATAAGAACACGAAAGTAATAGGAATTAGTACATAAATAACTGTGTAGCAGGTGTAAGCAGTTAGACATCCATGGGAATATGTAATTCATATATGTAACTGTGAAGTGTGTAGCGAGCGGACGTCGCTAGTTGAAAATCAAAATTAGATTTTATGTAAAAGTAATATCTACTTATTAATAATTTGCTCGCTTATTGTTAAAATAAGCTAGATTTTGTAGTAGACCGCTGTGTCTACCTAATAAGAAACCAAGTGGAACGGGTTCTTGGAGTGTTAATATAAAACGTGCAGTATCGCCGTCTCATTTCCTTTTCGTAATATTAAAATCTTCTCTCTTTACTTATACTGTGCTAGAGCATTCTATTATTAATTAAAAACAAGGTTTTTGTTTGTAACTTTAGATTAAAGGTAGTAAAAATTAAAACAATTAAATTTATGTACCATGTATATTATATTGGATAAATTATTTAATTTTTAAAATATACTTTATATAATGATTTTAAATATTTTTTTAGAATACACTTTAGTGTATAGTATAGACTCTAGATCATATTTACTTAATATTGTTGTATATTGGCAAATTAACTCTCACGGTATAGATATTCGATACTATGAGTAATATAATAATCGGGAACGGGAAACCTATCAAAGCGCACATGTAATCGATGTTTTTTCCAGCAATCTAATTAGGAAGCTGGCAGGATGATAGCTACGAACGCTGCTCACGATAGGTACGCAACAGCAATAATAATACTCCATGATTATATTATATTAATTACCATTAGTGGCATTAATTAAGTATTGGACTTCCTGAAATTTTACTAAAACTTTTTTTGCTTGCGTTTTTAGTTCTCATTTCCTTAGCAAATATACGCTTTAATAATAATTGTGAAGTTATTTGAAGGTTTTGAAAAATATTAAAAACGATTTCAATACAGAAAATATATGCAAATGGCTCATTGTCTATAACAGCGGATAACATAAGTCATTGCTCTTTGCGCAGACCAAAATCACTGTTATCATTAGCTCTAAAAATATTATTCTATATTTTCCTTATTTAGTAAACCAAAGTGCAGTACAAATACTTTATAAGTCCTGAAAATAACAGATAAGACTTCTTAAGAGCTTCGTTCTTGCCTTTCAGAAAATACACTTGGGGATTTTAATTTGACTTAAATATGTTATAATGATTATATAAAGATTTATTATCAACATGGTTATAATATAAAAAAAATGTTTTTTTAAATACCTGAACTTATTTAGTCTCAAAAGTTTTATATCGCTAGCTTTTCTAAGGATGTAACTCTTGTTAAAACAAATGATACGAATTTGTTCTGCTCTGTTGGAGATAACTAGGCCCGGGCCTAGTATAGAGTTTACGTTTGTGAGGTCCGGGCAAGTGTATATTGCTTAGGCTATGTTAAATAAAGAATTGAGCTTTTTACATCTTTATTAACTTTTACCTTATTTTAGATTTTAAATTCATTTGAATATCATTTTTGTAATGTAACAATAACATATTTTTTACTGACTTTTTTGATTGGGTTGATTTACCCAACTCAAAATTTTGCTGTATTTTCATCTGTTAATAACTTAGTTCGGCCTGCTATTCTTTGCATAGGAAACCATATAAGTCTGGCGATTTTAAATCTTATCTCAAAATTCCCATGTCGTCCAGATTTACAGACAATTACTTATGGATACATATATCCACTTCCTGTTCCACGAGGGTGCTTTATCTTCGTTCACAGTGCATTTCCAATGAACATAGTAGGTTATTTGCTAGGTAGTAATACATAGTTGCTCGGAAACTAGATTTTTAGCTTTATACAAGCTCATTTTTTAATGCATATCATCCAATCAATAGATAATCTATTGTGCTACCGAGATGACGCTGGTTTATTGTATATCATCAAAAGAAAATTGTTTAGTTGGTATTTTCATTTTTACTCGTTGACTTTATGATTTTCATGTGAAACGTAGAATTATTTTATAAGTCAATTATTTTTTAATTGTAATTTTGAGCTATAAATTCGATATATACGAGTGTAATGAGGTCTTTGTATTGTATAAATGTTTCTATGCATATTATATCTTTAACTACTTTTTAATTTTAATATCCATTAAAACAATGTTTTACTTAAATTGCTTAGAGAATATCACACAAGGTCAATGTCGTTAGCTTTAGACAACAACGAGATGAAGAAAGTAATTACTAATAAGAATTATTGCGTGATGGCTGTGAAACTTAGACTACTACATTTTTAATCTAATATATGTACAAAAAAAATATTCTCTTTACATAAAACTTGACCTTACAATTCATCAAACTCCATAAGACATAAAATTAAACCTAGGCCAAGAAATATGTGTTTTCCTCAAATTCAAATTTAACCTACTGTGGTGGGATACAGTTAGACCATATCTCAATATGCTTTTAATAGGTGAAATTACATTTACATCTAATAACGTCTACTACAGAATTTAGCTTATTTGGTTTCTCTAGAACATGGTATATTCGCACTAAACATCTAACCACATTCTCGATCGACTTGCTAACTACTTGGCATTCAGTTTCAAACTGTTTTAGACTTTAAAGGCTGTGTATGCTCTATCTGATATGATCTATGATACGTACAAACTATGAAACTGTATTTATAATTAACGTGTGTTATCGGTATATAATTTTGGTTGCCCGACTGTCCGTGTGTCACGATTATTTCCCTTGAGATAATATGGAACTATAAAATTCAATTTACTGTGAAATATTTCAGTCTTTACTCCCTTGGAATTAAGAAAAAAAAATTACGCTTCTAAGCCAATGCTATCAAAAGCATTTATTCTTCGATTTTGCGGCAATTTGTATGAATTTGAAAAGAAAACGATGATGAGGAAAGGATTTTATATGATTTGTATTCATATCACATTAAATCATTTCATATGTCCGCAATTTAAGTTTGTTAACGTTTAAGTTGTATTTCCTGTTGACCTCCAATCCTGAAATAATTACGGAACCATTGGTGGGCGAGCGTAACACACATTTGACATTTTCGTTTATATCTACCAATTCGCTTTTTGCTAGGATCATCAGAGATAATAAATAAATATCTAATGGTAAATTATCTTATTTCCAAGTCAAACGTAAAAATAATAATGTCTTTGATTTTCGCGATTGTTATACATTTTAAATGAAACACTTTTAAACGGATTAATCGCGTATATTGAATGGTAAACATTTTTGGGAAACCCGACGTTTCGAACACTGTCTACCCGTGACCACGGACTACTGTAAAGTGTTCGAAACGTCGGGTTTCCCAAAAATGTTTACCATTCAATATACGCGATTAATCCGTTTAAAAGTGTTTCATTTAAAACGTAAAATGTTTTAAATTACTGAAATGTATTGACACTTTGGCTAAGTTTAACGTAACTTTTTATTTTGATAATATGTAAATATCAAATACTCAAAATGTGCGTGTTGTATTTTTTATGCTCTATGCATCGGGATTTTTGAACTTTGCTCTGTACCTATGAAGCGATCGAAAATTCTAACTTTGAATTTTAAAAACATTGCGCAAGTTGTTTATAGGAAAATATTTATTTTTGTATATGAGGTTTAGTTAAACCTTCCAAAATTGTTATACAGTTAGCAATTTTCAACATTACATTATAATAATCAACATAACTGACACCATGCTTTGTGAATAACGCAAATACAGAAGGGCAACGAATTCCATCTGCCTGCTAAGAAAAAAGTTAAAGTTTAATTAAGGCTAATTTAAGGCTTTTTTTACTTTATATTAAGTACATGTACTAACTATACATAGTGTATAATGCTGTTCATTTGTCAATAGAATGCCATTAACAGTAAATGTTTGTGTTCAGTATAATATGTGGGTGAGGCTAATGAAAATAAATGAAGCGTCTTCTCCTTTGTAAACATTGCTTCTAATTTGTCGAATGTTGTGCGATAGTGGTATGTAAAGCTGCGACTGATCCATATACTTTATACGATTTTGTATATTTCTTCTTTTACATAAATATGTATGTGATATTAGTGTTCTACGTATGTCATTGTTCACCATAGATACGTAAATATAATCTTCTGAAATTATATTAATGTGTTATAGATCAGACCGTCTGCTAGGTTTCACATAAGGTTTTATAAAATTCTAAATAATCTGTCGCTATGTCGCAATAAAATTAAAATAAGTTATTACTTTTTACGTAAAAGGACACAGACAGAAAGTCATAAATTGCAAGTCTTACGTACTATATATACCATTCAGAAGAATACGTGTTCCACAACAAGACATTTTTTGTAACATTAACCGTGAATGCCCGATTCAAGGAAAAGATTGCCAACCTTGAAATTTATATCATTTGATTGATTTGATTTGAATATAATTTTCTCGATGATTATATCATTAATTTGTTGCAAACCTAGAATGGAGAATTTTGTAATTCGTGGTGTTTTATACCCTGAAGCACAAAACTCACTTATTGTATGACTGCTCTCATAAAGAATCGTTCTTTAATAAATCGTTCCGTTTGAGTCGAGCAAGCTAGAGCACGGAAACAGGGACAGAGAGGCATGATGGGCCAAATATTTTGGCTTTTGATACATCTATCTCTCTTTCACTTCAAGAGGGTTATTAAATTAAGAATTGAACGATAAATTGTACAAATAACTCCTTTTTTGTATTATATATAATATAACCCAGTGAAAATAATTAAACAATTAAACTAATAAATCGCATACATTTATTAGTTTAATAATTTTTCATAAAAAAAATATTGTAATTATTTTATTGTGATGTGAAATTATCCCTCGTAAAACAAGTTTATTATTAGACACCGAAGTTAGAAACTTTCGAGTCAAATTTGAAGGGTTGACCATCCCGTTAGAATCGTTTCAAATTTCAAATATTCTAAGAAATAAAATTTCTAAAGTCATACTTATATTTTTTTTATTGTATGACCATAACTTTATTTATTTGTTTTAACGCTTAAAAATATTTTCAACCTAGCCTTTTGGTACGTGCTTATTTTACAAGTGACATTTTGAGACACAGCAAATATTTGTTCTGAATTCGTATTTATATAAAATAAAATCACAATTGATTTCCTCTCCCCTCGTCAATTTATAGATTTGAATTGTACGAAATTGGTTTATCCAACATCGCTGTGATTGCATCAGCGATCCGAGTTATTGAACCGTGAGTTGAAAACATTATAGCAGGTTGTGAATGCATTGTGTGTTACTCCTTTATTATTTGTTAAGATGCTAACTGCGTAACAATCTTGTAGTTTAATTATAATTTTAATATCAAATTAATATGAGTATAATTAATGACAGATGAATTAAAAAATGTTTGCTAACGAGAGTTAGATATATTTTTATGGGAAAAAATATTCTGGTTTAAACTTGCACTATCTGCATATAGAGATAGATTGCAAAAAAATACTACATATCCTCTATTTTTATGACCGCTCGTACTCTGCATACTAATATGAGTTTTTAATAGAATTTCACAAAATAAAATGGCTAGCAATATTCCATAGTCCGTTTGTCCCCTTTTATAGTTTTATTGCTACTTGTATACTACTCAATAGAAATAAAGATGAAATAAAGCAACGGGACGTATACCATAAACTGTTAAATTATAAGATTTTATAGCACTGAAGTGAGCCTGAACATTGAGTTCATTTATACAAAATGAAGACGTATTGGCAAATTAAATGAACGTTCAATTTGCTTCTTAAATCTTAACCTGCATTAAATCTTGGAATTCATCTTATAAAGGTGGTAGAATTTTAAATTAGATTTACTACACTAGCTACACTTTTGTGAATGTAATGTTTCAATGTGGGAATAGACGTCAAAGTGGCGAAGAATTCGATTGAATTTATAGTTCGTTTTATTGCGACGGAAGTGGAACTATGGGACTAGAGTTTCCTATTGTTAAATTGGTTTCTAAAATAGATTTGAATCGAAACACGATCTGTTTTTGTAGGTTTATTCTGTATCTATATATACGGTGGAAGTGTGGAAAAGCGAGATGAGCTTCAAGATTGGAGTGCACTACAAAATACGTTGATGATACCTTTCGCTTCAATATAAACCTCAATATTCGAGCTATAAATGTTTACGTTAAAAGCATACTGAATTCTTTAAATTTTAATTGATAAATATAACTATTTTGTATACAAATTATTTTAATTGGAAAGTAATTCTACCCCGAATAAGAAGACTATTTTTCTTATAGTATGTATTTATGAAATGCGGAAAGAGAAGTTGTGAATATAGTTTTTATTATTTTCGTGGAATAAGTCGCAGGTGCGGAGAAGAATTCATACATAGTTTGAGATATGTATGTAAATAGTATATATCGTGTGAAAGTATATACTATAAATAAAACTTGTCCATTAAAATTTTAAAAAAAGTTCGAATTCAAATTAAAAAATGTTAAATAGTTATTAAAGTTATTTTGAAACCATATCATAGTATTTTTTTAATCAAAGTAGATATATGTGAATTGGTCAAGTATGTGGTAGTAGTTCGTGTAAAATACATATTGCGTGTTTCCCGCTCTTTAATTTTAGATACGACGGTCATATCTAGATTATATTACATAATATTTTCCAAACATCTTAATTTAATCTAATGATATTATAGAACAGATTAGCTTAAGTACAGTCTTGTCGTAACAATGTTCAGGTAGTCTACAAAATTTACATAATATTACGTAAGCTTGTCTCATTCAGCAAGTGGGCAGGTCCATGAGTCAACTATTAATAACACCCTAGCGTACGTTCGTATCATCCCAAACATTTCAGCTAACCTCTCAACCCACTAAACGGGGCCTTTATTGATCACTACTTTTGTCTTGCCATTCTCCTTAATGGACTATTAAGCCGTGGGCATTGTGTTTGTCCCAAATTAAAGACGCAAGATGCGTCGACACAGTTTATACGAATGGCACTTTATAAGCTAATATGTAGCACACATACACACTCAAGTACAACACCAGCTTAAAGGTTGAAATTCGTTATAATATTATAAAATACATTTGAAATGAATCTCACGCTATACACAAGACGGCTAGACAGTCGTGGCTGTTTTAAAGTTAACTGTAGACTTGATTTCAGGATTTTTCTTACCTTTGGTTATATTTTCTTCCCGAGTGCACAATGAATAAAAGTTTATAAATCTTAACATTAACATGGCCATGACAGTTGTCGGAATTGTATTTAAATTAAATATTAGCTATCATGACGTCTCTAAAATATGGTTTAACATTCGCTAAATCAATATTTAGGTATATTTAAAAATAAGCGTTTCCCTCGTTACGTTACACATAAACGAGTCATTCTTCGGGAGGTCGTTTCGTTTTTCTTACTCAATTTTATGCTAGCCTTTTAATGTAGAAGCGTAAAAATAAATAAAATGCCATGAGGCCTGTATCATAAATCATAGTAATCGTAACAGTGATCAAAATATTGTCACGCCTTTTTCTATTATATTAATAATATAAATATATATATATATATATATATATATATATATATATATATATATATATATATATATATATATATTTGAAATTCTGAACATAGAAACTGAATCTACCAATATTACACTTAATGGAGCACCACCTTTCATGTATCTATTTCAAAATGACGCCTGTCAATTCAATGTAATCGGTTCACTTAATCCAGTATAAAGGTCTCTGTAGTGCGCTATAACAAAGAAAAACCTACCTTTGTCTAGTGACTGTAAAATGAATAAAATATATCGATAAACATACGAGCGCGTAGCCAAAAACATTAGTTAAAATAAAGTTTAGGATGTTATTGATAAATGATGTTAACATGGCACGTTAAATAATTTGCCTGTCGTGGTACACTGTAAACGCGACGGGCTGTTGGTTCGAAATATTTTAATTTCTCGGCTCAATTCGTCGGAAAGTGGAGAACGGAAGTTGCTTAATGAGAACGCAGTATCTTACCACTCCCAAGTTCCCTCTGCCTACCACTAATGCCATCAGCGGAATACAGCGTTAAGCTAAAAAAAAAAAATGTAATTGGATAGTATAACGAATGAGAATTACAAATAAAGGATAGAAAACTGTTCATTTTAGTAATCCAATAACCTAGAATATCTGGATTCGCCATACTAGAAGTGTTCTGACAATCACCAAACGCCACGCCTTCTCTGGCGCCACGCTTCCTATACTTATCCAACTCGAAGAATAACAAGGAGTATTATTATTTAGTAAGTACTTTAACAAGTAATTTAGCGGAATGCTCCAGAGTCGGAGATCTTTTTATTTGAAGACTAAGGATACTGTTTGATTGAAATGGCAACTGTTTGAAGCATTGAGTAGCTTGGTATACTTATTACGGACGAAGTAAGTTCAATCTCTTTTATCGCTCAGCTATAGCGGGAATTGTATATACTGTGCGTCGTATCCCAGAGGCTCTCGACGCGCGCCAACTCTACCGTAAAATTATGTTAAACTTCCATCGCGTCCTTATATTGTTGTCATTCTTCTATGGTATCCCATTTCATTTGTCTTTAGAAAGTTGGGATTCGCTTACTCTTGTTGGATAGTATTGTGTGTGTAGGAATTTATATTGATCGTGACTGAATTTGTATATTAGGAGTTCAGTCAACATCGTTATAGGCTTTTTATTATTAGACCCAAAATCATTATTTTAGCTTAGATTTCTTTCTTTATTTCTTTTTAATAAGGAATTAATCGACTTTTTAAAATGAAATAAAACATGCTTTCAGTCCACTGTGTGTGTTGAATATTTTACTAGCAAAACTAACGTAGTGACATGTCACTTAGTATTATGTTTTCATTTTTTTTGGTCTATATATTTCCACAGATATTGCAAAATTACATTACGTTTATACAAACACTATCCTCCCTGCATTGGTGTCAATTAAAAATAAATAACTGTTATATGTAATACATTTTAATTAAATCAAAAAAATAATAGGCGTGTGGATTTTGTAGCGCGCAATGGTGTCGTAATTATGGCGTCACTCAGCTAAAACGGGGAAATAAATTGAAAAACCGACTTGCGGTGAAAATGCGCGTTGGAAAATATCTTTTACGGTACTTGCCTACTGACAGCGCAAACTTAATGTATTTATTTTAGCCACATTGTCATTGTTTTATGCAAAAAAATCAGCTTTTATCGTAACGTATTGATACGCAATTAGTAATAGTTTTATTATTGTTAATTAAAATGATAAAGTGCCAGTTAGCCACTGTTTTACTATAAATCTGATCGTTGGCCAATTTTAAATGATCATTAGTTTAAACTATTTGGGCAATTTATATCGCTTTGTCACAAATCCAACTGCAAATTTGGAAGTATAGTGATTCGATTGTGTTGCCGAATTATTTAATGATTAATCAATACTAACATGATTTATGACTAACGTTATAGGTTTATTTGTTTTGTTAATTTTTTTTTTTTTTGTAATATACTATTTAAAATAATGTACTTATTACTATGTAGTACTTGTTTACTATGTAGTCATCATTTTTTATTTACTACGTTAACAAGAAATATCTGTAACAGTCTCACGCAAATACAACAAATATCATGTTAGCACGAAGGAATATCTCATTTTCTAAAATGTTTTAGACAAATTGAAACTTGAACTTCAACATACTGAATAGCTATTTAGGAGAAAAAAATATATATATTAGGCTTTGAAATGTCGAAGGCTATTTAATAAATAGGCTCGACGAGCAGAGGCAATAGATTAAGTATGGCGCTACAAAGAAAAAACTAAATGTCTGTGGATTTCACCCACAAATATATAGGTATATTTTTCTTTCATCTTGAAATGACAGTGACATTAGTGAAATTATCATTTATAAAATAGATTACTCTAAAACATCTCTACTCTAAAATAAATGTTTTCAAAGGTAATATTAAACTCTAAAAGTAATGTAATGTACGGCAAACTCTGCAAAAACAGAAGCTCGAAATTTGGCATGTGGCAAGGAGAACCCTCCCACGTGACAAGCCAAATTTCTAAGGAGCAGTGAAAGATGATTTTTCGAATGTAAGCGTTCGATAAAATATTTAAATTACACTTAAGTGAAAGATAGTAAATAAGTTTCCATATTTCAGCAACGTATTGCGACGCGCACCAATTGTTTCTCAAGTGTATGCGCTCGTTTGAAGCAAATTTTTCATATGCTCACATGTACTCTGCATTCTTTGGTACTTTTTAATAAATTAACTGAATTTAAGTCATTGGATAGACCAATTCAAGATTGATATAGTAAATAAAACTAAACATAGTAAATAAAACTTAAGAAAACATAGTAAATAAAACTTTTAGAAAAAAAAATACGATGCGGTATTATTTGGAAAAAAATTAGAGCCAACTAAATAAAGTGTACCTAATATTTACAATTTTGACACTATGAAAAGATTTAGAACATTAATCTTTTTCATACCTGTCATTTTATTTTCATGAATTGTCGTTTTTCTTAAGGCGTAAAAAGTTTCTAACATTTGGAAGGTTATCAGCAATTCCAGTCACTAGCGAGACTGAATAGACCTCCTTATTCAACAATCACATTCCGTACAGCCGAATCTGGAGAGCCTTTTAGCCAGTAAAGTAACAACTGTACTTTGGTGTATACTACTCAGTTTGTAGTACCAAGATAACATTAAAATTAATGATAGAAACGGATAGCTTACATAGTAAGAGAGTCGCATCTACAGCGTAAAATTATTCTCAGCTTCACGCTGTATCCCGCACATGGTTTGCTTTGTTATCAGAGCGGAGAAATTAAATCATTAATTATTTCATTTAAAAATATTGAGTTTTGCATTTCCTTGAGGCATCGAACCCACGCTTGTGTCTCTGCATTGCGACAGTGCTCTAAGATAATTTTTGTAATATAAAACGAAACTATAAATTACATTGGAATCAAAATCCTTTCGTAATTCTTTTCGGGAACAATTTTAAGGTCATTCGAAGAAACAAATCTTTTAATATTAAACGAATTATATCACAAAATGAAATAAGCAGTAAAATGACTTTTTGAGATGAAAGAAGGCTCATCGTGAAAAGTTATAAATCCTTGTGATTTAATGGAGATAAATTGTTTTAAAGAATAAGATTGAAATAAATTTATGTAGTTGTATCGTTTGAAGAAATAAAATGAATGTAAACATTTTTGTAATAATCTTATATTGACAAGTTTAATTTTCGAGTTATATAACCAACGTCAAGAATTTTATTTATGTAGTTGGACCTATGTATACTTGTTTAGTAACTAATATTACGGAAGGATCATAGCGGTTACCCAACTCTTTAATATCCTTATTTATCCTCGTCCTCCATTTTATCAAGCAGTGGTTATAAATATTAATTAAAAATTTTAAATGTTTTCTAACGCAAATTAGCTTATTTTGTGTTTTACTTGTCTTTACAGTTACAGTTTGCCTTAATTAATGTTTTAGTTTAGTTACTTTTGTGCCTGAGTATTTATTTGAGGCGCATTTGTTATCATGTTTCTCTAATATCAATATATTATATTATCGTTATATCTGTTTGGATAAATTAGTTTTTGAAAAAAAAAAAAATAAAACCTATATTAAATTTATTAATGTAACTTGTAAATTCAAATGCATTTACCTCTAAAGAGGCTTCGCGTGCAGCCCTGATTCTCTTTCAATACACTCCTCTTACCCACAAAATAGATCCTGACCTAATAGATCTTACGTTTTCACATTTCAAACAACGTTCACTTGGTTTCCTGTGTCAGTTATACTATCCGAACTTGTAAATTGTGTAGCCACCTACCAGATGTGTTCCCGAAAAGCTACGATATTAGACTTTTCAAGGGGTTTATCAATATATTCCTTACAAGTCGGCAACGCATTGATGGTTTCTTTGGTGCTGCCAATGTTAATGAAAGCGGTAATCACTTAACGTCAGTTGACCCGCTAGCTCGTTTGTTTGGTCTTAATACGTAAAAAAATGTGTATAAAATAATATTCAATATTTTTAAAATGTTATTTTATTAAAAAAACATTTCGTAATGCCCTCTAAGCCGCCTTATGAAAGTACGTTGAAATTCTCAATACGCTTGTGTAAATTGTTTATATTATTATTTCTGTAGTGTTACATAAAACCATTCATGAAACAATGAGCGATATGGTGATAATGTTCATTTTACTCTCTAAGAAAAGTGACTGTAGCCGACAGGACGTAGGTTCGATCCTCACTCGAGGAAATTAAATATTTAATAATTCCAATTTAAATATTTAATGTTTTCATTTCTTCGCTCTGGTACAAGGCAAAACGGCATTCAGTTTTGCCACTCAACACGCAACGAATCAAATTCGGTGGATTGCGGCGAATTTGATGCGAAGTAGAACGGAAGGAGGAAGTGTTTTAACACCAGGTTCCCAAATTCCCTCTGCCTACCCTACCATGTGTGGGATACAGCTTGAAGCTAAGAAAAAAAAAAGCTATAAAATTTTAAGGTACACATCGGAGGCATTTTAATTATTTTTTTTCGTTTTTAAAGAAATATTTTTTTCTTTGAGGGAGTAACACTTTAAATATGTTAAAAACCTTAATTTTAGTTACAATTGAACGTTTTGAATACGACATATTGTTACTGTGTGTTAATGATTTCTTTTAAGCAAATATTATATTTTATAATAATACTGAGATATTAGTGAGAGCTAAGTTATATATTTATGAACTTGTAAAGAGTTGTATATCTGCAATAACAACTAGATATTACAACTCACGCGAAGATGATATTTATGGGCATATTCTTTTTGTAAAACTATCCACATTGTGAAGGCTGATATATTATCTTCTCAAATAAAACAAATCTCCAATTTCTATAACCAAAAAGTTGTTTCCCATGCAAGTGGATTTTTTCAGGATAAATCCGTCTCCCATCTCAAAACGGTCACACAAATAAAATATGTTACCAGAAAAGTAGTTAAATATTATAATAATATGTGCCAGCCATGATTAAACATATGTATATAAAAACCGATCAAGTTCACATCGGACACGCCCACCGGGAGTTCCGCATTAATTTCAGAATTGTAGGTCAACAGGGAGTATAAAACTTATAAAAATCAACAAATTTTAATTTATGGGCTTATATACTCATTTTTTCCCCTGTAACTTTTAAAGTATTTATCATAACATTTGACAAATGCGTCATCGTTGGAAGCATCTCCATTGTCCACTGGCAATAACCAGATAGTCTATAGGCTCTGAATGACAGAAATAGAGAACTTAAAACATTTTTTAATTATATAAATTTTATTTTTTTCTTTTCCCTAATTGTGGAATAACACTTTAAAAATAGTAAAAATCATCTTATTTAATTATGTCTATTGATGTCAAGTCTCAATTAGGTTTACATTTAAAAAATATATACATTTTTTACATTTTCCTTGACAGTTTTCTTCCGTAGATCCGATAATTGGATATTATTTTTAAAATCACTCTTCACTTCAAAAAGTGAGTTGAGTGAGTGAGTCATCAGCAGACTAAGATTTTTAAATGGACTATTTATTTGGTATTTTTGACCAAACAAAAAAGCGTTGAAATAATCCTTACGACTCACAGACTCTAGAGGAATTAGAAAGATTAAGAAATCTTTGAAACGAAACAAAAATTTCGTGTAACTTTTGTGTTACAAAGGTATTATAAAACAGTGAAACTTAAACAGAGAAAATGTAAAGCGTTTCTGCAAATACAATGTTACAAATTAAAACCTCAAGACACTTTAAATAAATTAATTTCAAAAAAATACAACCTGACTACTAATAAATAATCACAGTGAGTTTGTACACAAAGTATTCATATTAAATATCATTTTAAAGTATGAAATCGTGGCCATATGCCACTTTTACATTCTCCTGTCGGACATCCATGAGAAATACAGCCCGCGTGGCTTGATGGACTTATTATTTGTGTGGGTGATCAAGAAAAGTAGAGTCGGAAAAGAAAATCAAATATAAAATGTATATTGGTATGTATTGGTCATCAATAAAAAAAATCTCGTCATTTTCTTTGTGGTCCGTTGTGTTGGTTGTGTTAATAATAAATGGTTCCATTGTATCAGAACAGCGTTTTGACTATTTGTTGAATAAATTTTTCTATTCATGTGCAATGGTCGTGCCAACATTTTCTATCATTTCTAAGAAATTCAAAAAGGTGCAATAAAAGGCTTCTTTTTTTTTGTTTTACGTTTTTCAGACAATATTGTGTATCTCTCGTCTGGTGGATGGGAAACACAAATATTTCTTTGGTTCAAAATTGAAATCATTCTTGTCGCTGATTTTAATTTTTAGCTATTTAATATTAATTTTAGCTTAATACCTTCATCTGATCTCGATATAAATGGTCTTGACGGCCAATAGAGTAATCCGTATAAGGGAAATGGATAAGAATTGCAATGGCAATGGCAATATGGAAAAGACAAACAAGCGTATAGGTCACCTGATGGTAAGTGATAACCGTCGCCCACAGCCCTGTGTAACTCCAGAGGAGCTACTCCTGTAGCTCCGTTGCCGTCCTTTAAGGTAGATGGGCATCAGGGCTCGGTATTTCTCAATGCGAAACGCAGTGATCTAAGCCACCACTTAACGGCGGTTTTA
Organism: Eueides isabella; assembly: GCA_019049475.1. Lineage (NCBI taxonomy): Eukaryota > Metazoa > Arthropoda > Insecta > Lepidoptera > Nymphalidae > Eueides > Eueides isabella. The sequence continues at coordinate 8,110,973 of CM032384.1, read as the reverse complement.
AATGCCCGGGGTGGTAATATCCAGTCGAGGAATTGAAATATTTAATATCTTCAATTTACATATTTAATGTTTTCGTTTCTTCGCTCTGGTAAAAGGTTGAATTGTACCAGAGCGAAGAAATGAAAACATTTTGTTTGTATTGGTTGGTTGAATTCCGCCGCAACTCAACACGCAATGCCTTAAATTCGGCGGAAAGTGGGAAACGTAAGTGGAACTAAGCGTCTTAACTGCTCTCAGCTTTACGTTGTATCCGGCACATGGAACTTAGAAACCTAGTGATACGACACTCCGTTCCGTTTCTCGCTTTCAATCGAATTCCATTTTGTGGTGTTTGATATAAAATATTCTTAAAACTATTTTATATCAACCATCGAGTGTAATTGTCATATATGTATACTTACTACTAATATTGTCTACTGTTGTATTATTTAAAAAAATATGTATTACATCAAAGAATAAAAAATAGAAGTAAACTTGAAAGTTTATCCTAAAGCTGTGTTATTATGAAGGCCACAAAGTTATTTAAAATAAATTCGTTCACTTTTGGGAAATAGTGAAGTACAACCAATTTCTTACACAAGCGGCGTGCCTGAGCTGGCTGCGATAAATTATCTATTGTTGGCCTGCGAATTCAACAAGAACCGTTTTTGTTCAATTCTTCGTCTCGTCGTCAATGGAAAATTTATTACTTATAGCCTACTGGCGTATTTAAATATGGCCGATTATATCACTGAAGTTAAATATTCTGCGCATTCAGGTGTAGTCGGTAATTTCCAGCTTTATTTTCTACCTAAACACAGTTTAATTTTCTTGCTTCATTTAACATCCCAACTAGCATTTAGTGTTTTTTGTTACGAAAATACCGCATCGTTTCTAAAATTTTAAAGCCACATAATAACCTAATAAATGTATTAAGCAAGCTTATTTTGAATGAAAAACAAATATAATATATCATATACATATACATATGTCCCTAACATCCGCAGCAGCAGTCTGGCGTATGTAGTATTGCAGTTTATCAGTCCTAACGCCATGAATGATGGAATTTTAATCTTCATTACCGTTCCGTCCACTGTTTGGTTCCATTCAGATGACTTAATTAATGATAATTTTAAGAACAAAATGCAAATAAAAATTGTATCATTAGAAGTATTTTTTATCTTTACGTATTATGATTTACGGGGTAAGACCCGGCGTTACATCCTTTCCTCTAGTTATTCACGCTGGCTCGCTACACACAACACATATTGCAATATAGATTCTTACTAAAGAGCAGACTTCTAACTAAAGAGCATTTACTTGCTCAACCAGTTGACACATTTTATTTCTTAGTTTTTTCTAACTCATTTATAACGCTGTACAAATATTTATTTTTCTTTTTGTATGTTGTTTGGATAGGCAGAGATAACTTTTCCAAGTTACTTAGTTTGAAGCCACGCTGTTTCCATTAAGACACTTCTGTTCGGCATTGAGTCATTGTGTCTTAAGAGGCAGAACTCAACGCCGATTTAATACCGATCCCACAACCAGTCGCATTTACAATCGTACGCTTGTGACCCTGCGGTACGTGCTTTAGTACAAAATATTATAGGTTTATTTAAACAATTTATTTACTATATTATGGAGACCTATAATATATAGGGAATCTAATTTGTCACAAACATGCACAATTAATAGGTTGTCCAAACCAGTAATCACTCTGCTCTAAATGCTTATACTAAAATTAATGACTCATTAATGATCTCACTTCGGTAACAGCAAGTAATTACTCAATTTAAACATTCGCTTTATACTAAATGTACATTACTAAATATACTAGTTTTTTTTTTGCGTCTATAAGATTTTTTTCTTCCTAAACCTTACTTCATATTAAACATATTAAATTTATTTTACTTTATGCGTATCATAAGGAAAGAGGAGGAAAGTTATTTTAATTATAATTACTGTATTCAGAACTCCATTAAGACAGAAACAGATACTCTACTTATAGTTTTGAAGCGTTATCTATGAACTTTGCTTATTTAATGCATACTGGATAGAGAAGAAGGCACTAACGTATTAAAAGTTTATTAGAGGAATTTTGTAAACTTGTTTATGTAAACTACTTTCGTTTTGAATACAATATTTCAAATGATAATTCTTAAACCACAGTAATAGCGAATATATAGTAATTATATATATTTCTGGATATTTTGCTTTTCGAACACTTTGCACTTTGTCTGAATTCATGCGCAAAAATTGCAAAAAGGTCTGTAGCGGCCATGATATGAAGAAATGGCTTATGAGATGGAGTAATTGCACAATTGGATGGCTACTACCCTTTAGCTTCTCTGGTGTATACGGGGTGATCACGCACCGTCCAATGTGACTCATACGCTTGTTTACATTATTTTTTTCATAAAAAAGTCACTAGGTTGTTTATCTCAACCTAGAAATAAAAGACTATAAATAAAAATAAAATACCATTAACAATACTACTGTTATATATAACTTGAAGCACGATAGATTGTGGGCTTAATCATCCCTGAAAGAAGATATAAATAAAGATATAATATATTCAAATTAATATAATATTAATATTAATAAAGGCAGGCACAGCGTTAAGTTTCGCCACTCGACACGCGGTGCTTCAAATTCGGCGGAACATGGGAAACGGAGCACAGTGTCTTATTATTAGGTTTCCTCTGTTTACCCTGCCATGTGCGGGATACAGTGTGAAACTGAATTTTCCATTTGTAACATACAAATAAATCTTTACAAAATCTAAGGCTATTATAGTAGCAAGGTCAACAATACCTATCTATAGTTGGGACAGCAACTAAATGTTATAAAATAAAACGTGCAATCGTCTTTTTAACATTATAGTGTGTATATAAATATTTTAATTGTCTTTCTTTCCAAACATAAATGAATCTGTCCACTAAACAAACATGGTATTTATATATAAATAAGAATACCTAGAATTGTGAGCACGCTTCGCCTTGAGGTATCTTGGTGTAGGTTTTCTTTTCTTACATTCGTGAGTGTAGGATAGCCTAGCCTTAATTAGTATGCGCGTGCAGGTACGGTAATGTATATGCGAGATTCTTTGTTCTATTAAGTAGGGCGAAAAAAACTCTTAAAACGTGTCGAAATGGTTTTCATTTTTGATCCTTAATATTACACTAGCTATTATAGATCCGCTCCGTTTCTATTCATACAAACAAAATGGATTCAAATCATTCTTGGATTTTAGAAGTTTAAGAACTACCTTATTTTAACATAGTCAAAGATTCTTAACGCTATCCTACATAATTTATTCGGAAAATTTACGAGAAAGCTTACCTGTAAAATCATAAATCCTTGTGACTTGAATGGGTTTATTTTTTGGTATAAATCTTTAATGTTAGCTTAAACGTTAGCGAAGCGTTAATTTTTATATCGAGACATGCTACGTTTTATAGTTATTATACAGCAATATCGAGATAAACGACGTTAGAAGGCGAAATGTTATAAGTTTTACTATCTCTATCCGCAGTATACATAAAACATTTTAAAAGGCAAGGTGTTTTGTTAAATTGTGTCTCTGTTCAGTCACATATTCTTATTTCTTTTAAGTTTTATACTTTTTATTCCAAATATTTTTTGTCGCGACAGTAGTTTTAAATTTTTTTTAGAACTTATGGTTTAGGAATGGGAGTATCTTTTTGTACGTGAATCACGCACCGTACAAATAATAAAGAATAAGCACCTATATTTTTTCTTATCGTAATTTGTGTCGACGTCCATTACTTGTAAAAATATGCTTTTCTCATAAAAGAAAAGGTTAGATGGGAGCAATATTTCTTTCTTAAATTTGATTTGGCTATTGTAAACCTACAAGTTCTGCTTTATAGTACTGAACTTGGGTGATTTATGTTAATAATTACTATAGTACTATAGAACTAAAAGAAGAATTAGTAGAGTACTATAGAATACTAATTATTTACAATTACTTATAACTTACGAAAAATACGAAGACGTATTTTAGCGTTTTTTATAATTTACATTAATTTATGCTTTTTTAATATTTTTTTAAGCCAGCAAAGCAAGTTGTGTGTGTTTTTCTCCGGAAGTGTTTTACTCCGGAAATGAAAATAGGTAAAACAATAGTTATTTAAACATTTATATGGCGAAAATATTACAGTTGCTTACTCGCATTAAGTATTTATTACATTACAAGTTACTGCCGCATATTCCAGTGTCCCAAGAGCAATACTAGTACCCGTTTACCGTACATGATATTTAACTGAACAGAACAACATAGTCGTATATATTGTTAGACAACACCACTCTTATTCTTATATAGGTACACATAGGTGCACGTTTTATACTAAACCTTGCAGATATAGATTGTATGTATTTTAATTGTTTTTTTGCTACCATTTAATTAATATTAGGCACTATTTCTCTTATAATTTTAAAATTAATAACAATGAAAACAATTTACTATATATTTTTTTTACATTTACCTTTTATTTCGATAAATTTGTGTATTTTTTGTAGCTTTACGCTTAATTCACACATTGCGGGGTAGGTAGAAAACATTTATGAAGCTAATGTTAAGTTTATACTCCGTTCTATACCATATTTTCCGAAATTTAGGCATTAATGTTGTGTGGCAGAACATAACGCCAAACATTACATTGTTGCCTGAGGAATGAAATATATATATAAAATATTAATTTGCTGGAATAGGAATCGAACTAAAACCTGTCGTACTTACAGTCACTCGATTGTGCCACTGCGCCTCGACAGGCCTTACATTCTTGTGTATTCATCTTCCTTTTTATATGCAAGCATTCTTTTTTAAATCAGTGTGAACGTTTTTTTCGGATTTACGTCATAGCGTTGATAAGTTAAGTCAATGCCATGTATGTTTTTATAAGTATACGCCACAGCGGGAGTCTGCTAGCAACCTCTAAGCACAGTAGGCACTCATCATACGGAAATGAGCCATTTTGTTGAAAATTTTCTTTTCTTATCTGTAAATGAAGCTTACGTTATTTAGCTAAGTTTATATATACTCTTTCATAATGTAATAAATATATTCTGAAAGGAAAACTTTCAAAATACTAGGAAATAAAAAATGTAATAAATCTGACGTATATTGTTATGTAGCACAAAGCTATTGAAGCAAAGTGTGCGTTGTTAATATTTTTTACGTATTTTGCATCGCGACTGGTCTCTGAGCTGTAATTAATCACGCTTCTCGCCTGTTTCCAGAGGCTTTAGTATTTAGCAATGGGAGTAATAAGTAGCAGCGTTCTCTGAGCCGTGATTGGTGCCTTTAATATGCAAAGGCGTGTGATAACGGTCCGCAAGCCGTGTTTTGCTCACCGCTAAAGTATAACTCATTGCGATGCATTAGCTTATTGGAGCAATTTACTATCTTTTACTCGGATTTTACATAAAAGTTTATTTATAAAGATAAAAACAACTATAATAAAATATTAAAATTAAGTTGTGCCTTAAAATTGGCTACATTAGTCTTGGTATAGTATTTTGTAAATCTCAAAATCCGATTATCTCTTTTACAACAGAACTTGCGCTTGTCCAACATGAAATAGGATTACAACTTTAATGTGGCGTAGCTTAAAATGTGAGAAAAATCTCGAATAAATGCATTTTACCCTATTAAGTTATTTACTTTAAATAAATTGTACAAGATATTTTACAAAAGTAGACAAAATCAGTTAATGGGACGTAAATATATTTTTCTGTAGCTTATTCTTAAAGCACAATTTAATGCTTTTGACTCTCACTCCCATGAAGTTACATGTCACAATACTTCCTTTCCAAACCACGTAAAATACATATATTTTTGCAGTAACAATAAGGTATGGCATAAACTCTATTGAGTCTGCTGTCTAATTTAATGCCGTTTTACCCAAAATATAAGCTTTGTATTGTGTTTGAAAAACAAGTCGAAGTGGTTTACATTTGCTTGCGAAAAACAAGTCTATTATCACTGACTATATCTGAGTTCATTTTAGATTCATTCTGTATTGTAGTGTATTGTATTTACATTTTATTACATAAAAATAAACATATTTGTATAAAAATATGATCTTGATCCTTTTAGAGAACATACATAATGAAGAACTTATGAAATATTAATTACGTACTTACCAAAGCTTAAGAAGCTTAAAAGATAGTAGATCATAATATATGTTAATATCGTAGCATAAGAGTACTCATTTAGCGAAGTCGTCTTAGTTTTTTTTTAAAACATGATAGTTTAGCAAAAAGAAAAAAATGTCTAGTAAAAATAAATATCTTCGCTATTTTTGTCCGAATAATGTTTATATGTATAATATATATTTACTCAGTTAATACGATTTAAATAGCCAAATAATTAATAGGATTCAGAAGCCACCAAATAAAGAATAATTTGTATATCTTGTCATAAATTATTATATGTTGCTTATGCCGTATATAATTTTGTTTTTTCCCGTACGACAGTAGCAATGTACGTGCCTGAAAACATCACTGTAACACAAGTGAGGTCTTATGAGGTTTTTCATGAAAATTTTAGATGTAATATAAAATACATAATAAAATGTCAATTTTATAAAAAAATAATATCTTTCATATTGTTATATCCCGTGGCTTTGGCTCCCGTTTTATATTAAATTACTTTCTAATGACTAAACGTGATTTCAGCGTTACGGGAGTAAATGTAGTTTACAAATCAGTATCAACTTAGTTTAAAGTGAAACTATGTTATCTTTTACAGTATGTATGCAAATATATACGCTCGTACCTATTCTAATATTCATATTGTAATGGCATAATATTCTCATGGTTTCGACCTGGCTAGAAATCTAATATCACCAGCAGTTTGAACTTTGCGAGATCTTGAGATATTTGGTCTCTAAACAGACGGACAGACAGATATTACCAAATAGATGTATATTTTTGATCTTTTAATAACCTTGGCATACGGATTAGGGCAGAGCTATATAAAAATATTTAAATAAATTAATAATTAACGGAATAACAAATACTACTATTGCGTATGTTTAATTGACTTCAATATCTAATTGGTTTTCCAGTTTCATTTTATCACTTGTTATTATTGAATAATATCCTTTTAGTTGAGTTTCACAAATGGCTTTGACATTTATATCGCTATAGAGTTCATTAAGGTAATTAAATATTATCGGTAACACATATTTCATTTGTATCGTATAAATGTAGCTGAGATTTAAATTATTAAGCCCGGCAATGACTAGGATTTAAAAACGTGAAATGGTACGATATGGTTGACCTACTTCTCGTCTTATATTTTTTTAAGTATTTGACTTTATCTCTGAGGATTTGAACCTTTAACAGAAAAATCCTTAATGCCCATTTTTCTCCAGAAAACATGAAGGTTATAGGTTATCAAGCAAAAAAATACTATCAAATATTCAACTCTATGATTTATGCTACAAGGACTGACAAAGAATAAAAAATGTTATTTAAAAATTGAAAATGTTTAAATTTTTGAAAACTCTCACCTAAATAAGCGTTTCTTAAGATGTTTTAAAATTATATTCTTACATTTATTATTCACACTTTTACTGAACGCCTCGACATTTACTTTCGAAGTTTATCGTAACCGCCACTTAAAGGAGAATACTTAAGACGTCTTGTTGTATAACTTGATTATCCTAATAAGATTTTGCAGTCGTCTGCGACGTTGGATCCTCACAATTTCTATTTACTGTTTAAATCGAAAATCATTATAACTGACGCTGTTTTGAGCCTTGGCATTAAACTCAAGAAGCGTTACGAATAGTTCTAATTCAAAATATTAAACTGAGCTTTAATTAACACATTAGTTTTTAGAGAAAGTTGGGGAAACAACGAAGGATAAGAGGGTCTGCGAAATGGCTGAAATGAAATCAGAAGTACTCGTAGAGGGAGGGTAGCGTCACGTGCGCTTTGTTGGTGAGCACTTGGCATCCCCCTATAGACGAAGTGAAGTGATTCGTATTTCGTTCACGAATCTTCCAAATATTTTATGATACATTTAGTAGCGGATAAGCTATCTATCTATCTTAACCGCTATTGTGAATATGCTATGCCGCTGCCTAATGCATTCATTTTGTGTGTGCGTATTCATTATTTTATTATCACTTCCGAATGATAAGCAAATTACTTTTTTTTAATACATACATTTTAACTCTTAATTTTTTCTTCTTAAGCTTATAAGCTAACTAATGATATCGTATTATTCTTTATTACCTTCCACCTTAATATTTTTTATAGCTATGCGCTGTATCCCGCACGTGGCAGGGTAGATAGAGGGAACTTGGGAACCTAATGTTAAAGCACTCAGATCCACTTCCGTTCCCCACTTTCCGCCAAATTTAAGGCATTGTGTGTCGAGTGACGAACACACACATCGCCACGCTTTGCCTTGTTACCAGAGCGAAGAAATGAAAACATTAAATATTTAAATTGAAAATATTAAAATATTGGGGGTGGGGATCTAAGCCACAACCTGTCGTTTACAGTCACACGGTTGTGCCGCATCGCCACGACAGTCTTCAATAATAATCAAATTATAATTATGAATATAAAAAAAAAGTATTGAACGAATTGTTATTTTATTCGCTGTGACTATTAAATGTTGAAGTAAATAGCTTTTCTTTTACTAAAATCTTTATGCATTATCCATAAAATACGAAGCTTCGTGAAAATTATAACAATTATTTCCAGGCAGAGGTGCTAGCAATGAAAAACAACTGCCGAATAAAAATTTCGGCGTGGTAGGATGTTAGCGTGTTCTTAACAGGAACTTGACTTATTAAAATCCTGGTGAATCGAAAATACTTTCAACAAACTATACGAAAAATAATTTTATACCAGTACTGTGGATCTACGTGGTATATGTAATGTACCCATAAACTTATAGTGTATTACTAGTTAAATATGAAGCTGCATTTGAAATACTTGCTAAAGCTTGCACAAGAGCATTCTAAGATCTTAGAGTACACGTGTACATACGAGGTTGGACTAACTATTTATTAATCTACGAAACTGAGCTCTCTGCCTTTATTGAAATATATTGTTCCGTAGTTGTTACAACAATATTAATTTACATAACAATATCTTTTATATATTTATATAGAAGTCAAAGCTCGTTTACTGGATGTAGACCAATAAACTACCGTTGACTTGTTCTAAATACAACACTATAATTTACAATCAAAATATTAAAAAAAAGTTTACTTTATTACGTTTTAAAATTTAACCGTCTTTGGTCTTCATTTTATTGGACCTTGAACGAGGTGATTGTAGATATTTATGCGAAGCGACTGCTGTCATATCTTTAAAGCGTTGTCTAATTGGCCAAACCATTTACACAATTATTCAGGATTTCAAGGAGTTATAATGTCTATCGCTGATGCTGATTCGATAAGCGTGAGTGCCTATATAATTTGACTTTCTGAGGAGAACAAGGGACGCAATGTGCTTAGCAATACTTAATGCAGAACTATGAACTACAGTCCTATTAATATAGTGTTATATGTAATAACTTACACGTGTATACGACATAATCATTTTATAGAATGATACTAGTAGTAAGTGCTATATATGTATATGTAACCTTCCCAAAACCTGAGTGTGCTTATTGAAATTCGTTTGAATAGAATAATACATACATATTTTAATAATTGTTTAATTTAAGGTATAAATATTATTCTGAAATACTTCGAGTGTGCAGTTACTGCCTCAACAATAAAAAAATAATAATTTACTGAATTTATTATTATAGACATATATTATATGATAATATTTAAGAATTACTACACTTTCACAGTATAGTTAGTTATTTGTAAAGCTGTTTAAAAGAGTGGAAATAAATTCTACACTTTAAATACCATTAGTAAATACATAGGAGTACAACTATAAACTAATTAAGTAAATGATTACATAATACGATGCTGAAATCGTTAATATTCTAACAAAAGCGAAAATGATTTAAATGACGAAGTAAAAGTACAGGTACATATATAAAATTACATAATGAACTCAGGCTAGAGATAGTGAGACTTCTCTATATAACAACTTATAAAACCTATTCTATTAATATTTATTTTCAATCTTTACTAAACATTTTATTAGTTTATCAATTCAGTAATAAAATACTACGGAATAAACATTATTTTATAATATTATTTTATGAAATGTATCATGAATTATTAAAATAACTATATAATATTGTCACAAGGCAAGGCCGCTGCCAATATACATAATATAAACTTTATATATAAACCTTTGGTAGAAATAAAATTTTGTTACCAATAACTGAATTTCTAAATAATAGAATTGAAACTATTTTGAGCATATTGTGTTTTAAAAGCTTATATTGTTGAACTTGTTTTAATTTCTAACATTTATTGTATTGATTATAACAAAATTATTGTGAAAACTTAAAACATGTTTTTTTTTATAGCTTAGAACCCGGGAACCTAGTGTTAAGACACTCCGTTCCACATCCGTTGCCCACTTTCCGCCGAATTTGAGGCATTGCGTGTTAAGTGGCGGAACACAACGCCGCGCTTTGCCTTTTTATCAGAGCCAAGAAATGAAACATTAAATATTTAAATTGAAAATATTAAATATGTAAAAACTTGGAAACGTTTGATTTAGTTTTACTCTGTCATATACTTAGCAGGGGCCTACCCTGCTAAGTATATGACAGAGTAAAACTATTAGGAATATGAACCTAGTGTAAAAATATTCCGATTCCATTGACACTTTTGTTTCTCACTTTCTGCCGAAATGTGTAGGCATTGCTTGTTGTGTCGTGAAACTCAACGCTGTGCTTATGCTAATTACTCAAGGCCCCGTTGCCACGACTTCATTATACGCTCGATATAAAAGTTATATTATAATAATTTCTTATATTAATATCCATAATTGCATAAAATTAATAACAATTTGATAATAAACATAGTAACAATCTTATAGCATACATTATTTTATGTAATTAAAAATATTATAGTAGATATACTCACAGAATATTTGTGGAATCCGCCTAAATGCCGGAAAATTATTTGTCCCTTAACTTTGATGTAACGTAAACTTGATTGAGATTGATTATATAATTAATGTCATACTAAATTACTTAAAGTGGTTTATTTACTACGACGATAGCCGTATCGAATATTGTGTATAAATTTCAAACTATTATTGTCTGTACCACCAGCAATGTTAAAAAATTAAAAGTATTTGTCTTTCAAAATTACCGTTTCAAAGCCTCTGTAACAGAGAAAGCAATTATACAATGACTTATGTTGTGAATTTTGAATATGCTAAAACAAGATATATACGCGCGCCAGCTTGGTTTGCAAATGTGCGCTTAGCATTTTTGCTGTGCTAGTCAACGCTTTGTTGTCGATCGGCCTGTGCAAACAAAAGAAGACAATTTGCATTTTAACTAAAGGATAACTAGGTATACCTGACCACTAACTCCCTTTTATCTTTTTTTACTTAGTTTTTTACCCTCTCGAATTCCTATCCTTTAATAGTTACCACTGCATAGTTAACAAATTTAGCTATTTAAAAATAATACATTTTTATGTATAAAAAATAAAATTTTCGTAATGTTTTATACTAATGTCTACTAAAATACGTATTTCAAGCAATTCTATGTTATAAAAATCTTATCTGTGCTATGTGAGTCAGAGTACGTGTCCACCTCGAGCCCTTTTTCATATGCCCTTGTGTTCGAATATAAAAGGAGGCTTGGGTATTGTCAAATACAGAATTTTTCTAAAAAAGGTACTTAACGATCTGAAATATACATCGTTTTAATTCATTATTTATTACACGTAGGTTATTATTGTTATGAAACATAAGAAAATGTTTTATTAATTTTGTTGCATCATTTTTCTTTTGTTGTGAAATGAAAAACAAAGAGCTGAAGTATAATAAAACAAAACGATATTATAGTAAGACACGACATTCCATTATCCCTACTTGAGAACCATGAGTATCATCTCAAATAAATCACAAGCTAAAGCCTGCATTTATTGCGAGGCGTAAATTAAAAAGTTACACCAATTTCCAGTGAGTTATTGTGCACAGTTGTCTGCCGGTTCCTAGGGAATAGCAACGGCGTCACAATATTTCGTTCTTCAATTTAAATGGCAGCTTGTTTAATCAAATATTGAGTGAATTAACAATCATTTAAAATTTATGGAGAACATGAAAGTGAATACAGATGAATATTATTATACATCGAACGGTTGGAGCTGATTAAATAGTTTGAGTTTGTGCTTTCGTGTGTGATGGCTGCTGGAGAAAGTACGCGCGGGAGATTGACCCATGGCTAATTCTCCAGATATTGGCCTGCTTGCTGCTAACCTTCTCCGGCTCATCATTGGTGAGTCAATAAAGATCACAGATACTTTATATTACAGATAAGATGTGAGCGTGTTCTAATCTTTTCATTGTTTAACATGTTTATTCATTGTCATCCAACATTTATTCATCTTTATGTTTGATAGAAAATGAATTAATAATATATATTTAATTCAATACATTGATCAGATAATATAGTAGATAATATCTATTGTTCATACACATATTATCAAATGTGGAATCATATATTTGTAATTAAACTGGCTGTATAGAATAGAAGAGAGTCATGTGAAACTTTCTACAAACATTCTCCTTAAATAAAGATATCCAATCTGGACAAGCCTTAGGAAATAGTCATAATGTTGGTGTTCATAGAGAACGCTTTCTTAACAAAACGTTAAAGTAAATTGTCCAGCTATATCATCAAAACTTTCTCTATAAATGGAATTAGATACAATCACGGACTAAACTAGAAATCATCTTTCTCGTCAAAACTTGTCTCAAAAGAAATGGTATAAAGGGCTCAGTTTTTCTAGCTTTTTGCTTTAAGAGTTCAATAATATGAATACTTTTAATAAATTTATTTTAAGGCTTTACATTTGCGTATTACTTTACAGAATCTACGAACTACAATATCCTTGATGTGTGGGATATTGACACTTAAAATATAAAACTAGTGCAAGAACTTTATTTATTGTTAATTCAGCTACACGAACGTAACATTCCTCTGCTATTGCTGGTTGTTAGTACAAGCTGTGCACTACCTAATATTTTTTACATTGGCACTAAAACAAGTTTGCAGGATTATAAAACTTTTAATTTAATATCTGAACATTATTACTCTGTTGAAGTAATATTGTTGAATTTATATCTTGTGATAGTATATATTAAGTAATATTTTTTTTTTTGTTAAAAAATAATTGAATACAAGTTACATGGCTAAATAATTATTTTTATATAGTCTGCGGCTGTTTCCGAGCTTAGTAATTAAACGTCATTTAATAGATTGGGATGAAATTAAGTTTTGATGTAATTATATATATATATATATATATATATATATATATATATATATATATATATATATATATATATATATATATATATATATATATATATATATATATATATATTCGTTTTTGTTTTACAAAGATTGTAAATAAATATAGGTACGTACTATCTTAAAAGATACATATTTTTAATTAAAAATAGTGTGAGGTCTGTCGTGGCGCAGGGACAAAAGGTTGGTGACTGTTATTACAAGAGATTGTGGATTTGATCCCTACTCTAAGGTTGAAAGTTCGATTGCCACTCGAAATATTTAATATTTTCATTTTCTCGCTTTGGTAACGAGGCGAAACGCGACGTTGAGTTCCGCCACTCACACTTCCGTCCCCCACTTTTGTATCATAATGCTAACGGAGTTTCTTAACACTAGGTTCTACACTTTCATCTGCCTACATTTTCATGTACGGGATACAATGTGAATCTGAGTATTTATCTAATATTTTGAGCCATCTGAGTTTGAGGTTTGCGGTAGTAGAGGGTAGATACACGTAAAATATTTGAAATCTTGTATTAATGATTCAATAGCAGTTTCCTGTTTGTGATATATAATTAAACGATATGAAAGTTTATTTAAATATCGCTGTCAAATTATTGTGACATCCTTTTAATCCTATAAATAATAACGCGGCAGAGCATTCACGACCGCAGCGACCAAATTTTTGAAATTTATACATTAATGATTTCTCTATATTTATTAATATATTTTAATCTTTCTTTTACCAACTCTTTTTTATTTTCTATTGGTGGTTTAATACTATATTTTGTATATTCTATTTTGTACTCTTTTATGGCAGATCTGTACATTATACAAAATTTACAGAATTGTTCAATTTTCATAAACAATTGTCATCGCTAAACGATAAATAATATTATTTCATTAAAAATCTTTCGTGATGCATACCTATATTATTTATTTTAACTTTTTATATAACATAAATTGTACAATCATATTAAATTTTAATACAATCCCTAAACTTATTAATTTAAAATGTTATAAATATGTACATACAACGAAAGTAACAAAAACATCACTCATGCTCTACAGATTTTACAACGAAAATATATTTCATTGTGAAATATTATAAATATACGCTCTTGTATTTTACCAAAAATGCGGTTTGTCCCAAAACTAATATGAAAATTATTTGCAGCAGCTGTGTAACAGTGAATAGAGGTTATTGCGCGGAAACCTGAAAACCGCTCTATGCTCCAGATAATTGGTACCGTAAATTTACTTCATAAGGTAACGTCAACTGCCAAACTCAGCACGCGGAACTTTAAAGTTAATTAGCAACTTAGATAGATAATTAATATCTTTGCCGTCGCCTGCGACAATCTTAGTTTTAAAGAATATCAGATTAAGATATGTTATTATATTAATTTATTTTTATACACGTTTGGAAAATATAGTTCTGTTTATTGGGACAGTACCGGATTAAGTTATTATTTGTACGTCGTCTACGCGTCATTGTATAAACTTGTGGCTTACTGATGTCGTAATTGCACTCTTTATACTCTACTTGTTAATGATATAAACATTTAATCAAAAGGATATTTGGCAAGTGTCTCGGCGTTGAGTAATTTCATATTGATTTCCTCATAAAAATTTTACTCCATTCCAAATTTCAACCCCTTATTTTGAAATTAATAATCTTTTTAGGATACTGTACATCAAAAAGAAAAAAAAGAATCAATTCGTTGTTTCCCTGTCCGTCTGTCATGTATCTATAATCTAGTAGGTTTATACCTACTAGATTAAAATTTGGCAGAAAGCGAGAATTTGCTGAAGAAATTAAGGAAAAATTTAGAAAACAGGAAATTTATATTTGTTACAAATAAAAACTCTTAGAATCTCATTCTTTCCTACAATATGCTTGCATTTGCCCGCAAATTTTAGTTTGCCAAATTTTATAAGTTGTTCTTTCCGTTTAACTACAATTCCAAAATTGGCTCGGAACCCTCAGTGGGCGCGCCCGAGCTGTACTTAACCAGGTTTGTGATTATTTATACAAATTTTGAAATCAAAATTAACTATAAAACATTTATGGGGCAATTAAAGTAAAAAGAAAAGCATAGACTGTCTATACATTTTGCTTTTGTGTAGTAAGTACCGCTTGTCAAACAGAAATAAAACGAACTTTTGGTTAGCACATGCAAACAGCAATTCTACCAGTACCGGCATCTCGTGGCAGGTCAAGAGGCTATGACGCGCCCTCGACCCACACCACCTGAGACCGACTTTAAACTTTTTGAAATCCTACAGTAGCTTTCATTAAGGCACGATACGACTTCAGACTTAATTTGTAAATAACTGTACTGTTTTGTCGAAAAAATAATAAAAACACTCATTATATGTAATGAGTCTTTGATTATCTTTAAAATGTTGTTTTGGAATAGTTATTATGATGGTTCAGTAGCTTATGTTTAATCAAATTATTAAATGTTTCTACGACCTGTCGTGGCACAGCGGCACAATCGTGCGACTGTAAACGACAGGCTGCGGTTCGATCTCCCCTCGAGGAAATTAAATATTAAATATTTTAATGTCTTTGCTTTGGCAACAAGGCAAAGCGCGACGTTGATTTCCGCCACTGGACACGCAATGCCTCAAATTCGGCGAAAAGTGTGGAACGGAAGTGACACTAGGTTTCTAAGTTCCTTCTGCCTACTCTGCCATGAACGGATTACAGCGTGAAGCTTATGAAATATGTTTCTATGGATTAATATTTATCTTAAATATTAGTACGTTCATATTATTTTCCGAAACAAGTACCTCTTGTTATAAAACAAAGTAGGTATACAAAGACGCTAAAAGTAATTGCTAATACAATCTTAAATGCATTACTTCTTTGGACTTTTCCTCTAGTGACTACTATAAATTTATCTCTGAGATTTATTATGGTAAAAGTTAAACGTCTATATGATTTTCAAATTTATTGTTTGAAACTTTGCTCTTATATGCGCTTTATTTTCTGCGTCATTTATTATAAAATCGATTTAAAGCAGCCAAGGCTTTTGTGAAAGCTCTCATGTTTATTTTGATCAATTTAAAAAGGTTGTTTACTTATTACAGTAATATTATGTGATAATTATACACAACTAGATAAAAATATATGTCGGAAATGAATAAAATTAAATAAAGGAATGGTAAAGAAAAAGCGCGTGGCGCGGACGATAGTAGCATAACTGACTTACAGAGATGGCTGATATAAGAAATGTTATCAATTTGAATGATTTAAATTAAGTTAAGTTCTGGTATTTATTATCTTATCGAATTTATATATAATCTTACATTAATACTTGGAGCAGTGGCTTAGACTTGCGACCCCGGTTTAGGCTTCAGGGGCCAATTTCATGGACCTTTATAATGCACTATCATCTTTACTGTTTCCGCTCATTATAATGATAGATCAGCTACGTGTAACTATTAATAGGTCTCACATTTATAATTAAAATAACACTTAATTGATTAAACAGTGACTTATTATTCTCGCTTATTGTGAAGATAAGTAAATAAGTAAGTGACTTACATAAAGAGTCGAGATAGCCAGCGGCAGAGTAAGTGATCCAACGTCCATGTGGCTTTTTATATAATCGTTAACCAATAAGTTGTAAGGTAGAATCAATAGATAATAAGGAAATTCTACGACATACCGATGTATGGATATAACTATATGAACTCGAACTTTTACATCAAAATGTATTTGTATTTTCTTGTGAAATTCAAGTCACGAGTAATTCAATTGACCATTTATTGTGAATTCGCGATGTGGATTTTACGTGACGGCCGGGTTGAATTTAATAATTTTATGCGTTATCATTTGCTTTCACAGTGAATATGTACCAACGCCAAATAGAGTAGTGGAACTGTAAGTCAATAATATAATGCACTAAAGTTTGAGCGGAGCTCGTCTAATAAGTCAAATAAAATGTCCTCATGCAATGTATTATTTAATGAATCCTAGAATCGTATGATTTCTAAATATTTTTTAAATTAACATATAAATACCTCTAGTATGTGGTTTTATGTAAAATAACATCTCTTTTGTTTCGATTTTATTCAATTTTTATATCATGTGATATCAACAATGACAAGTGAAAGCTTTGAAAATACATTTTCACAAAATACACAAAGCCCATATTCGATATACACCGCAGAACACTTAAAGTTTATAATTAGATAGAATATTTTTTTATGCTAAAATATTATAAGGCTACAGAGGTAGGAGTGGTAGGAATAAGGGTTCTGGTTATTTAATATAGTATTTTTTTAAATATTTTAAATAAACATGTTATGATCTCATATATAATGCCATAAACTGGGACATTGTTAACTAGACGTACATATAATTCTACAACGCACTAACACTTATAATAACCGTTAGTAGATCTAACGATAACTTGTGTTTGTTTATAGCATATTTCATATTAATTACCAATTTAGAGCAACGGCTACGACCGCAAACTGGCGGCTGCAGGGAACACGGCTTGTCCACCTGTCTTTGCCACCACCATCCCTGTTAACCGATTACCGCGCTGCTGCTCGTGATGTAACGTCATTCCCTGATAGAAATTGAAAACAAATATTAATATTAAGGTTATATCAAATTTCTTAATTACTTAGTAAATAACTAACTTAAATTATGTAAAGGACTACTACTACTAAGTAAAGACTAATTATTAAGGTGCTATAATGCTAACTATAGATTACTTTCACTTAAAAAAAAAATAAACGATGCCTAATGTAAGGAATCAATCTGTCCACAATTATTATAATCGTTCCATTATCAATCTAAAAGAACATTCATTTTAAATAACTTCGTAAATTACAATGATAAGTAAAACGTATTTACGACTCGGGCCGTTCTCCTTACAGCGTAGACTGTAATTAACATTCATGTATTATATAGATAACATCACAAAATCTGTCAAGGAAATGGTACAATTAGTTACATAATAAAAAACATAACCAGTCAAACGTGTGTTGAACTGGCCTTTCGACAATATTTTCCGATTTAAAGATATAATAAAAGTGAACTAGCTTATGTCTGCAGGCGTATTCACTAATTTTATCCCTTTTTTATACCACAAGTTTTCACTTTTTTGTCAAATTTTGTAAATTATCCACCAAAAGTACTTTGGATGTTTTGATTACACAATGAATTTCATACAAAATTCAGCTATCCATAAATGCTCGTATCTCTCTTTTTACTGAGTCGACTTTCGGTGCTCTTCTCTCTTTTTTAATGACTTTAGACCATAGTATTTGATAAAAATTTCAGCTTCATACGTCATAGATGTGCAATAAAGTTAATTTCTGGTAGGAATAAGGGTTCTGTTCGCTCCATTTTCTTTCATTTGAAGAACCCTAATAACATCCACCTCCGATTCCACTACTTGACAGAGGTGTTCAATATGAATATTTATACATAGACATATATTTAGACTGGATTTTTATGGATATTTTATTATAAAAAATCATTAAACATGTTAAAATCTATAAAATATATTGTATATAATGAAGATCTTCTCAACGAAATAGTAAATATCTAAGAAGGTATTATAAAATATATATTATATTTTATAATACCTTCTTACCTTAGAAATCCAACTAAAAAATCTGTAACGGTGAAAAGTATGGCTGAATTGAACGGAATGTTAAGTGTTGATAAATAATGTTTTCGTTAAGTGATACTTTATAATACTAAACTTAAATTTAAAAAGCGTATAAAAATTTTGAACGAAGCAGGATTTGAACCCGCGCCTCTGGAATACCGTTCCAGCGCTCTGACCAACTAAGCCATTCGTTCTCACCGAGCTCCGTCGAAATTCTTATACGCTTGTTACAACTTATTTATGTTGTTAGCATCTCTGTAGGGAGATTTTTACAAATTTCCGCTACCCAAAGACAACTCGTAAGAATTATCGTTTGGCAAGAGAGAATACTATTTTTTTTTAATATTTTTATTATGTTTTAAAATGTTATTCCACATTTAGGACAGAAAATACTAAACTTAAATTTAAAAAGCGTATAAAAATTTTGAACGAAGCAGGATTTGAACCCGCGCCTCTGGAATACCGTTCCAGCGCTCTGACCAACTAAGCCATTCGTTCTCACCGAAACCTAACAACATAAATAAGTTGTAACAAGCGTATAAGAATTTCGACGGAGCTCGGTGAGAACGAATGGCTTAGTTGGTCAGAGCGCTGGAACGGTATTCCAGAGGCGCGGGTTCAAATCCTGCTTCGTTCAAAATTTTTATACGCTTTTTAAATTTAAGTTTAGTATTTTCTGTCCTAAATGTGGAATAACATTTTAAAACATAGTAAAAATATTAAAAAAATAGTATTCTCTCTTGCCAAACGATAATTCTTACGAATTGTCTTTGGGTAGCGGAAATTTGTAAAAATCTCCCTACAGAGATGCTAACAACATAAATAAGTTGTAACAAGCGTATAAGAATTTCGACGGAGCTCGGTGAGAACGAATGGCTTAGTTGGTCAGAGCGCTGGAACGGTATTCCAGAGGCGCGGGTTCAAATCCTGCTTCGTTCAAAATTTTTATACGCTTTTTAAATTTAAGTTTAGTATTTTCTGTCCTAAATGTGGAATAACATTTTAAAACATAGTAAAAATATTAAAAAAAAATAGTATTCTCTCTTGCCAAACGATAATTCTTACGAATTGTCTTTGGGTAGCGGAAATTTGTAAAAATCTCCCTACAGAGATGCTAACAACATAAATAAGTTGTAACAAGCGTATAAGAATTTCGACGGAGCTCGGTGAGAACGAATGGCTTAGTTGGTCAGAGCGCTGGAACGGTATTCCAGAGGCGCGGGTTCAAATCCTGCTTCGTTCAAAATTTTTATACGCTTTTTAAATTTAAGTTTAGTATTTTCTGTCCTAAATGTGGAATAACATTTTAAAACATAGTAAAAATATTAAAAAAAATAGTATTCTCTCTTGCCAAACGATAATTCTTACGAATTGTCTTTGGGTAGCGGAAATTTGTAAAAATCTCCCTACAGAGATGCTAACAACATAAATAAGTTGTAACAAGCGTATAAGAATTTCGACGGAGCTCGGTGAGAACGAATGGCTTAGTTGGTCAGAGCGCTGGAACGGTATTCCAGAGGCGCGGGTTCAAATCCTGCTTCGTTCAAAATTTTTATACGCTTTTTAAATTTAAGTTTAGTATTTTCTGTCCTAAATGTGGAATAACATTTTAAAACATAGTAAAAATATTAAAAAAAATAGTATTCTCTCTTGCCAAACGATAATTCTTACGAATTGTCTTTGGGTAGCGGAAATTTGTAAAAATCTCCCTACAGAGATGCTAACAACATAAATAAGTTGTAACAAGCGTATAAGAATTTCGACGGAGCTCGGTGAGAACGAATGGCTTAGTTGGTCAGAGCGCTGGAACGGTATTCCAGAGGCGCGGGTTCAAATCCTGCTTCGTTCAAAATTTTTATACGCTTTTTAAATTTAAGTTTAGTATTTTCTGTCCTAAATGTGGAATAACATTTTAAAACATAGTAAAAAGATACTTTATAATAACAATATACGTAGTAAAAAATATGTAAATACAAATAAAAATAGCAACAAAATAGTATTTGCGTAATTTTGTGTATTTCATTGTTTTTAATTATTCTATTTAATCAAATTATTTTTGCTTTACTTTGTTAAAAAGTAATATATCTTCTGAATTAACCAATATTATTACATATTTGACATGTTTTTAAACAGAACTCTTTACAGCATTAAGACAGTAAGAAAGTAAAATAAATTAAATTATTTCGCCATATTGCTATATTTCCTTAATATGTTAATTTTGTTTTAATTTTTGTATAATTTTCATAGTGTAATGGAAATCGACGACATATTTTTGTGTAAAATTAGTTTATTTTTTTTTCTACATAACTTGTGTACTATATCCTGTATTCCACGAAAAAGAAATGAAAAATAACGACATCTATGGTGACAAATGTTCTCTCAATAGTAAGTGCTGCCATGGCTGCCAAACTTTAAAATTCATTTTGTATTTCCCGTACTTCCCGTTAGGTGGCGCAATTTTCAACGATTGCGTAGTAGCGCCCGCTACGCCGTCGTAGAGAAGCTCTACGTAAGATCTGTAGAGCTTCCGTAGAATGTGTAGTTTCTACATCTTGATGTTACACAAAACGCCACCAGATGTCGCTTATTCAATTTCCACAAAGCTCAAACAATGCTGGCTGACCTTTAAATGACAATACAATGTTAATTATATCTTAAATTTAGTACAAATCTTGCATGTTATTGGTTGCTTACAAAAGCTTTTGTATAACCAACCATAATATAGTAATATTAGGAAATTGTATTAGTTTGCTTTCATTATTTAGAAACATAATACGCATATTACTACGGTAACACATGGATTACTTAGTATTGGAATGTTCCTTATCCTTTCCGAGTAACAAAGCTTATTAGAACTTTGGCCGCAAATTAATCAATCTTATTATTTGTTTCAGGTAAGCAAATCTTCGTACCTTGATTTTCTCGAGTATATACAACCTTTACAAAGCCTGTAAGCATACCTTTGTAAAGGTAAGTATACTAAAAAACTTAGTGTCTTGAAATAACATTGTACATATGATATTATAATTTAATAAAATTTCCACTTTAATACATATTTGATATTATTATTTATTGAAAATATTTTTGCTGTAATATATATTTTTTTAATATTAATGCATACTTAATATATAAAGTCATTGAAATAATTCTAAACTTGCGTAATCGTAACTTAATAATATAAACTACGAACTACAATGTTGACTATCCACTTTTTTGTGTGATTTATATTGATATTATTTCCTGTACGTACAACTCTTATAATTAAAACATTACAGAAGTTTTGAAAATTATGACCCTAGCTTGAGCGCGTATAAACATGGAGGCGCCAGAATAGTTTTATAAATAACGAGAATTGTCTTTATAGTAGTTTTGTGATTAAATATAGTTTTAATGTGCAAATAATTATTAATTACAAAGAGGCCTGACGTGGCGCAGCGGCACAAGCGTGCGACTATAACCGACAGGTTCTGGGTTCGATCCCCACTCGAGGAAATGAAATATTTAATATTTTCAATTTAAATATTTAATGTTTTATTTCTTCGCTTTGGTACAAGGCGAAACGCGGCGTTGAGTTCCGCCACTCAACACGCTATGCCTCAAATTCGGCGGTTAGTGGGGAACGAAAGTAGAATGGAGTGTCTTAACACTAGGTTCCCAAGTTCCTCCTGCCTACCCTGCCATGTGTGCGATATAGCGTGAAGCACTCAGTGAATAATTATTAATAAAAAAATCCCGCGTTAAATTAATTATGTTTAAAATGGTTGCATATATGTACCAAAGTTTTCATTAAGTTTTTTATTAATATTGTTTTCTTTTTTCGTTAAATTTTCATTAATATTGTTTTGTTTCAAATTCACATTTTAAGTACTAAATATTGTGCGTTGATTACAATTTTTCATGTTTGCTGTTATAACACTTACTTTACTACGCAAAATATAACGTAACACCTTTATCTTTTCAACGTACTACGTAATAATTTAAACGACCGTCGTCGTTCATATTCCCAACGATTGTTGCGGCCGGACGCTGTTGCCATTTCCGTGTTCAATGCCCACCATTCATCCAAAAAGCGACGTTATCGAACATTCATCCTGATAATTATCCTCTACGTTGCGCTCGTCCAATAACGTTCCACATATTCACTTCAATTTTCTTTACTAAACTATACAACCTCTGATTTACTTTGAACTGGGCGTCAAGTCTGCGTCAAAGGTTATTACTGTACTAAAGTAATTTGCAAAAAGTACAAAGGAAGGATGATGTGATAAACATATCATTTTTATATTACAAAGAAAAATGAAATGTACATTTTAATTTCCGATATCGTAAAATTTTAAGTATGGGATTAATATTAAATAGTTTAACTTTTATTATATTTATTAACCTTTCCTGGATTTTTAATATCTGATTAGGAGTTTTATTTAAACTGTCCGATAGTATTATTAAAAATAAAAGTGTTGTTTTATTTAAGGAACAAATATATAATAATTATAAATATAGAAATATAATAAATATTAAAATCCGTAGCGTAAAAAAACAACTATACTCGGTTCATTAGTACTTTGTTTTAACGTGACCAATTTTAATAAACCTCTAAAACAAATTTCGTTTTTAGTCAAATTATATTCATGAAATGCTGTGCGTCATTCTCGTTGTACATTTCAATGTTTTACATCAACATTGTTGTTTAGTTTTTACACGATTCTTGTTCTATATTAAATTATAATGTATTTTGACAAGCTATTTATATCATGTAGATTTCTACATTTATTTCACAAGTTTATATAACTTGGTTTTTGATAAAATAAAATTCCTATAAAAAATATTTATAGATTTATTTATGCTTCTTTCATAGTCAGTCAGTGTTGACCTTAAATAAAAGATAAAACAGGCCAATTATGATATTTTAAATGCCATTTATCTCTTTGTGAGCAATAGTGGTTAAACATTATATATCACAAACGTGAATACTATACATCAAAATGTCAAAAACAGTCGCGTCATCACGTTCATGCCATTCTGAGTAGTTTTAGAAACTTTCTTATGCACTAGATCTATCGTGAATCTTCCAGCTATCTCTTGTATGCACTTAAGTGTATGTAACGGATGAAGATCAAAGATTTGTAACATATATTTTTTTTAGCTATTTAAAGTAAAAGTTATTTTCTTTCCTAAGTATGGAATATGAATTTAAATATGTTAAAAATGTATTTTTTTTGAAAATTATAAATATAAACTCAACTAATAACCTATTTAAATGCGGGGTTTTAATAATTTATACAATTGTGACATAATAAGTATATTATTTATTTTAAATGATTTATGTAAACTTTCTTATATAATCTTACTGAATATATTTTTTCATCATTATTATTCATTAAGATCAGCTTTCAAACTACTGGCAAATTACTTTGAGCTAACTAGGTGTCGCAATCATGCTAAGTTACTGCAACTTCTTGACTAAAAGTTTTTATTAAAGGTATAAAAGTAAATCGGTACGTGAGTAGAATCTGCAATCGACTTCCATGCATGCGATTGATGAGAAACTCCCTTGCTTCTCTCTGAAACTTCGCTTTATTAAGTAAATAAGTATCCTTCATATCGGAAAACTCTTTTTACACTATATATTAACTAACAAATGTTTAAGTGTATTGAGATACATATACCGCATGTATGTTGTTCTTGTAAGTAATATACATTTATGTTAATTTGAAACTTTTGTATTTTTTTATGTATTTATCAATAAAAATGAATTTGTTACAAGAAATAAAATTACTGATGTCCATTCATACGTGAATCTTACTACAATAGATATAAATTCCAACCGTACTTTGAAAATATCGGTGATCAACAATTTTATGAACGACATTATTTTCTTACTAAAATCAAGTACTTTATATAAATTAATTATTGATGTAATGTGAAAAATTGTACATATTGGATTTATATACTATTTGTTACAAGAGATTTGTGATTTTGAGCATTTATTTATATATCTTTCTTTGTTTCCTTTTATTTATTTATAAATAAATAAATTTGATTAAGGCAAAGACTTCATTTTTTGCGTCTTT
This sequence comes from Eueides isabella, assembly GCA_019049475.1. NCBI lineage: Eukaryota > Metazoa > Arthropoda > Insecta > Lepidoptera > Nymphalidae > Eueides > Eueides isabella. The sequence goes on along the minus strand of CM032384.1, from coordinate 8,085,834 downwards.
TGACAAAAAAGTACTTTCAAATTTATTTTGTGAACAGCTCTTTAACTGTGCTCTTTGATGTCGTTACGCTTTTATTTTATTATATTTATTCTTTTTTACAGGTAACATATAAAATTCAATGTGCGGTAATATTAATAACTTTCGTGACATTCGTGTGACATTTAATAAAAGTTTTATTATATTTGTGTAACTATAAAGTTAAATCATGTCGACGCGAGTTACATTTGGAAAAGTATATTAATATTTAAGAATTAAGTTAAATAAAAATTATATATTTTGACGGCTTATAAATGTACTTTCAATTTATAAAAAAATATCTGAACCATTTATGCAAAATTAAAATGATGCAGTTATTGTTTTTAGGCTTCGCTTGCGCTTAATAACTTAATGTTAAAACAACTAACTTAGTGTTAAAAAATAAAAAAAAATCTTTTCAACACAAAAAGATTTTTTTCTATTCGTTGCATCAGTTCCTTGGGTGAGCTCGTTTAACCAAACACACTCGTCTGTACGGTCTGTACGCCTCTTATAATATTATTATAAATATAAATAAATAGATATGTGGCAAAAAATATTTTCATTGTCTCAAGATCTGTGATCTGTATAGTATAGCACTAAGCAGATCACATACAAACATATATTATATTCGTACATATATCATATATCGTAATTCTATATTATTTATTGCAATATAGGGACACCGATATTATAGCGCTACCATTTTCAGAAATTTACGGTCGTATAGGAGGTAGAAATTCAAAAGCTTATTCATAAATTATACCCTGATCCGCACTTGATTGCATATAGACTACTTTCTGTGGGGGGGTTTCGATTTTACGAGGAGAGTCTCAATTTCCTCCCAGGGGCGAGCAATTTCCTCGCGTTTGTCGCTTTACTTGCTCTGGCTAGGCTTCTATGCGCAGGCTGATCAAAGCTAATTTTTTATAGAGAATTCTCAGCAATTGTAAATATTTTTTTTATAGGTTAATTTTTTTGGATATGTATCTGTATATGTAGTTTATTTATTTTTGCTGTGTGTAATTTGATTATGTTTTAGAATTACTTTGACTAATTGACATAAGTATTGATCGTGACGGTTGTGAATGTAAATCTCACTCAATTGTAAATAAGTTAACCTAATAAAACACAGTCGTCGTCGATAGATTTTCTCTACGACCTGTTGTCGTCTGTCGAGGTGCCAGCGCATAAATGTGCGACTGTAAATGCGACAGGTTGTCAGTTTATTAACCATTCGAAGAAATGAAAAATGTTAAAATGTTATATTTTCATTTCTTCGATCTGCCAAAGTAAAAGCATGAGCCAAAATACGGCGTTGAGTATCGCCACTTAACACGCCATTTCCCAAATTCGGCGGAAAGTGGGGAATAGAAGAGTCTAAATAGAAACGGATTGTGTGAACACTAGGTTTTTAAGCTTTTCTATACCTACCCCCTGCAGTATGCGGGATAACAGGGTAGGTATAGAAGTGACTATGGCAATTTCAGGAAATTTAGCAGTAATAAGCTTTTAAAAAATGTTCCAATATATTATAAAGACATCATAAATTATCTTTCTTTCTTTCTTAGCTTCACGCTGTATCCCGCACGAGGCAGAGTAGGCAGTGGAAACCCGGGAACCTAGTGTTAAGACACTCCGTTCCACTTCCGTTCCCCACTTTCCGCCGAACTTGAGGCATTGCGTGTTGAGTAGCGGAACTCAACGCCGCGTTATACCTTATTACCAGAGCGAAGAAATGAAACATTAAATATTTAAATTGAAAATATTAAATATTTCATTTCCTCGACTGGGGATCGAACCTAGAACCTGTCGGTTATAGTCACACGCTTGTGCCGCTGCGCCACGACAGGCCTCAATAAATTATCTTAAAACTTTCCTCAATAAATTATCTTTACACTTTAAATAGAAAAAATTAAAAAATAACACTTGTATAATTCAAAACCTTAGTTTTAGGCTTTTAGTTCCGTGAGAAAAATAATATTTCTTACTTTTTATTGTCTGCAATAGACTGTGGATTAGGTGGTTACATTGTTGTTTACTATGTACATCTACGAAAGGTCACAAAAATACCAATCTAATTAGTAATATGTGAGGCGGCTGGCTTCACAAGCAGCCGTGGTACGATATTAGTGTCGGCAGTAATAGAGGTAAAAAGATAAAATCGCTAAGGCCACATATATGTGGATAAATGTCGAGACGAGTGATTAAGATCGTATTTTATTAAGTGACTTGGATCTATCTATCTTACTGACATGGCGAGATTATAAAGCACTTCAGGAAATGCAAAAATTGAAAAAGTTAACTCTAGATATATTTTTCGTCTTGTTCGTTTTGAAATCGTTTTTTTTTATGAGAAATAAACAGTACGAAATTTTATACTTATTAATATATCTCCGTAATTATCCTCCGCATGTACGCTCCGGCTTATTCGATAGCCTAATACCGACTTGTCGAAAAGATTATTAATAACGTAATCAAGCTTAATGTAAATCTCTATCTAATAAGCCATACACTATGTATTCTCAACATTCCATCAACTAAATGACCTTTAATGCTCATACAGTAAAAACTTCCTAGTCACATATTTTTTTTAAAGGTTAATCAGTAAATATGCAAACTATATATTGTAAAATATACCCTGTCTAAATTAACAAATATGCTTTTAAAATAAAAGCTACTTAGTAAAAAAAACAGACCAACTAAATCGAAAACCTTCTCCTTTTTGAATTTAATTATACCGACTTGTAATATTTCTTTTTTTTATATTATAGAAATGGTGTAATGATGTTGAATTATGCAGAATAGGATATTAACACGGAAAATATTCCCATAATGCATTTACAATAAATAAAGCCTGTAGGTTTGGTATAAGATACATTAATAGTGTTTATGAAACTTGACGTCAAAGCAAGCAATCCGAACTGGTCAGTATTCAGCTTTTAACGGCATAAATCCATTAGGTGGTTTCAAAGGCATTACGACCTGGCTGGCGCATCCTGTTCTATTAAGATTTTGTTAAAGTGATTCTATTTAAGCTTTAATGTGTATGCACGGCAGCCAATATTCGTAAAAAGGTAATGTTACTATGTAAGCTTTTTTAAAAGACTTCGGATTTTACAATTGAATTTTAATACGAAAAAATCTCTACGGTATTCCACGCTTGATGCAGAAATCCAGAATAATTTAGTCTGTGTTACACTGTATACGGCCCTTTTTCGAATAATTACTGGAATGCATTGTGTGGGACGACCGCGGCATGTTAACCGCTCACCGTCGTAATTTGTGCTAAAATAGAGCCACGTTAAAGCGGAGAAAATACAGCGCTTATCCAAAAGTGGTGACATAAATATGAAGATTTCTAAATACGTTTCTTTCGTACCTTTGTATTTCTCTGAGTTTTTGTTAAATGATGCAAGTCTTTATAAAGTTACTTAACTTTTAGTTAAGTAGTTGTTAATATCATACGTAAACTCAAGAATAATATGACAAATTCAATAAATAATGAATATATAAAATGCTTATCTGTCGTAACCAACCTCAAAAAAGCAACAAAATATACTTCAAAATTTTATATAAGATTTTTCAAAATTAACCTGTCATGTACAAACTGTGATCAGTTACAGATTTCTTATAAATATAAATTTAATATCTTCCTGTAGAAATCGAGGAACCCACAATCGTTACGATTCGTCTCACATTTGTACCTGATCCACGATGGCCTCAATGTATTTTTTGTGAATACTATTGACTACTTTTAATATAAACGTATGATTAAATTTTAGGCTACTTTTACTATCTACGTTAACACTTTAAGCTCGTTAACATTTTACGCCCCCGAACATTGTAACAATATTAAATTAAGTTAATTTGTAAGAACGCTATAATTTCTAGAAATACTAAAGTTCTTTTCTCTCATTAAATTACGCTTCGCGAATTGAAGATAATATAATTTACAAAAAAGTAGTCTTGGTACTGCAGACCGTGAATGCTACGATTATGGCTTCAAATCCTTGAGGAAGTGGATTATTTTTACTTCCTTGCCCTCGTAACATGGTATTTTTGTGCCACTAAACTTACGATGTCTAAAAAAATCTCTCTCGGTCTGGCGCAAATTGGGAAATTGTTGAAAAAAAAGCAAAGTAGAAGCGAGTGTGCTGTTGAGTCAGTTTTTATGCTGGGTGATTACAATACCCATCCGTGTGAGTTGTTTATAGCGAGTAAGAAATTGTTTGTACGGAAAATTTATGCATTCGAGGCCTGTCGTGGCGCAGCGGCACAAAAGTGTGACTGTAACCGACAGGTTCTGGGTTCGATCCCCAGTGGAGGAAATGAAATATTTAATATTTTCAATTTAAATATTTAATGTTTCATTTCTTCGCTCTGGTAATAAGGCAAAGCGTGGCGTTGAGTTCCGCCACTCAACACGCAATGCCTCAAATTTGGCGGAAAGTGGGGAATGAAAGTGGAACGGAGTGTCTTTACACTAGGTTCCCGGGTTCCCTCTGTCTACCCTGCCTCGTGCGGGATACAGCGTGAAGCTGAGTGAAACATTTATGGATTTTTACGCGTGTTAGTGATGCACATGGCAGTAGAGATTGTTGAAGCACTGCGTGGTTACCGAGGCAGCGTGGCAATGTATCAGTAGTATTTCTGATTGATCGGTGTTAAGTTCCGCCACTCAACACGCAATGCCTCAACTTGAACGGAAAGTGGGGAACGGAACTAAATGTCTTAACACTAGGTGCCAAGGACCAAAATTTCAAAAATCTATAATATCGTTTGTGTTGTTGTTTAAGCTTCAGTTCGTCAAAAAACTAAGAAAAATGTTTATATTTCTTCAACAAAAACTTAATAAATTATTGTTGTTTGCCCGTATTTTACGCGTTTCCGGAAAATAAGATATACGGAATTTAGCAATGATCATCCCCTTCATTGCAACAATAAGAGAAGCACAAACAAATGCTTTCCTGTTTGTTCGTAAGGTTTTGCCGTCACATTGTCTATAAAATACTGTACAATTGTGAGGCTTGTCGTGGCACAGGGCACACGCAAAGCCAAATCAGCGGAAAGGCTCCCACTAGGTTCCCAAGTTCTCTCTACCTAATCTATACAGCTATAGCGTGAAGCTGACATAAATGAAAATTAAAATAATTAATTGCGCATATATACAATTTACGTTTATTCTTCTCTGTACATATAACAATTATAACTCTTAATAGATTATAAAGCTACCTTATTGTTGCGAGGCACGTTATTATTTAAAGACACTTGCTTTTTTATAAGTAAATATTGTATAAATATCTGATTTAGATTAATTTAATTAATTAGCTGTCGGGTTATAATATACACCGATCCCCAACCTGATCATATTCTGTTATGAAAAAGATTAACTGATACTCGTTAATGGATTTTCTTTTCTGCGGAAGACGCATAAAGAATAAAAGAAACTAATAACAGAATTAACTTTTAACTTTTGTATTATATTTATTTGTAGTATTTTCAATGTATAGTAGAATACAGATAATAATAAACATACATATATAAATCTTTTATTACCGGAGATTTATAAAATTTACTCAGCTTCACCCTGTATCCCGCACACGGCGGGGTAAGCAGAAGGAACTTGGCATCCTAGTGTTAAGAGTTTGAGGCATTGACCTTTTGAGTGGCGGAACTCAACGCCGCGCTTTGCCATGTTGCCAGAAACGAAGCGATGAAAACATTATTGAATTTGAAAATATTAAATATTTCTTCAATAATTGTTAGGTACTTGTCTTAAGATAAAATTATTATTATGTTGAATGTAAATAAAATTTAACCGTAAGTTTAAAGAGGTCATAATCATAATTTACAATTTAGTACCGTATAATTCCATAAAAGGCTTTAATCTCTTTGAGTAATGCTAAGCCGTGTAATGGCTACTTGGTCATAAAGAGCGGCAGGTTCGTGAGCAATACCGGCGGCGATCCGTAGTGAAATACATTACTGGAAGCCGACGCGCGACATGACAGTGGCCAGAGCGGCCGGCCGAGCTTGAACCCATTATGATGACTTAGTGTTCTTATCAGTGACAGTTTTAAATTCCGTTACAGTCAACTCTCACAGTATCTGATGGCGCAAATCACGCCCGTTCCTGTGTTTCAAACGAGTTGTAGCCGACTTATTTTTGAAACTTATTTGTTTTCCTCACTAGCGTCTTGTTAAATGTAGCAGTAAATAAAATAGGTAACGTTTCGTTTTACATTTTTTTTAGGTATTTATTATTTATTATATGTGCTATTATGCTAGTTTTTACTGAGTTTTTTCAATGGGTTGGATTTTCTAGTTAAAAAAAATGTTTTTTTTTTTTAACTAGAAAATCCAACCCATTTAGCCGTTCTTCCTTACTTACTTTTTTACACTGTATCTATCCCTTATGTAGCTGGATAGGCAAAAGGAAGCCGGTGCTGAACGCTGTACTTTGCACCGTTATCAGGGTGTGAAAATGTTAAATAATTCAATCTTCCGAGTGAGAATGGAACCAAAAACCATCGCGCTTTCAGTCATACTCTTATGCCAGTAGGCCACGACGGCATCAACATCCTTCTTTATTTATTCTATGTAATTTATTTAAGCGGATAAAAGGTCAGGCTTGAATAAATATTATGATAAACTTGGTCATATGATTGATTTCGCCGTAAACATACTCGTATAATTTATTATTTTTAGGATATTCTTGATACATACCTGTCTTGTTTGTGCCTTTATATTTTCTTACATGTAAATATTAAATTAATATAAGTCGTTTGTATCACATAGCTATGCTTTGTTGGTTTTAATAATAAAGTCTTTAATTATGGAGTGTAATATTGTTTATTCGTAATTGAAGACTTCGTAATTAAAGAATTTTTATAATAATGATCAGTGAAGCTTGAATGAAACTCTTTTGTAAAACTCCTATTTAACCATTGGCTATATCGCTTATAACGTATTGTAACTAGATTATGATCAATTTGACACAAAAAGCTAGTCTGTGAAATCGATCGGCCTGATCGACCCGATCGAACTTAACCTAATATAATCTAATTTGAATGGTTATTTTCCTTTAAGTGGAATATCAAAGTTATGAACTGAGATATGTTTAGTTTAGTCGTATTTTATTATCTAGAAGTTAAATTGATTTTCCTCAAAAAACACTCCTATTACAAAAACTAATTGGTAAACAGCATAATCTATTTAAAGTATACGGAAATCTATTATGCGACATATCGCATAATTCATTTACCTTTGGTCATAACCAAAGGTCAATGATGATAGTTTTAAGCGTTGATTATTCAAGGATATTGATTTATAATGTTTACATTACAATTGTTTATAAAATACTCAACGATGTTATGAAATCGTGAATTCTCCAATGTAGTCACGACATAAACCTAGGCAAGAAAAAGGTCTTCTTTTCTTTATTATGTGTCGTACATCTCAGTTGAACAGATCGGCCCTCCCCATACTTATAATATCGACATCTTATTATCAAAGTATTAAAGATTT